>OY284414.1:43196010-43592010 GCA_958301585.1 Merodon equestris | reverse complement strand
AAATAGTTTTGAATACCACTTCAAATATTTATTGAAACTTAAATTAACGTTTATGATGGGGTGGCCATAAACAACAAAAGTAATTCTTAGTAAAGATCAAGGAGAACAAAGAAATTTAAGTAAGAGTTATATCAGAATGTCGAAAGTAACAGTTTCCAAACTAGCGTAGTTGAGATTGAGAAGCCAATTTTTTGCCCATTTTAAGAACATTCCAGGTATTGTTATTGCTTTGATAGACTGTGGAAGCTTATTAAATAGGCGAAATGACAAAACGGAGTAAAAATTACGGTATGCAGTAGTACGAGCAAATGGAACAGATACCAAGTACGAAGAGTTCCCACGTAAATTGTGATTAGAAATTAGTCGAAAATTTCGATTACCAGATTTCATAAAGAATAACTTCAACACTTTAAAACAATACAGATGACAAACTGGAAGGATTTTCAGGTCATAGAACAGGGGGAAAATAGGATATCTAACAGGTTTACGTCATAAAATTCTTAATATGTGCTTCTGTAAAACTAAAGAGGTTGTATTTTGTTAAGATAAGCACCTCCCCAACAAGAGATCCCATATTGAAGCTTGGAGTGAAAAATACCATAGTAAATTTTCTATAGTAGCATTATGGAGCATACATTTCGCAAATAATAAAAGTATCTTCAGAGATTCTGTGTGGTTCGAGAAACTCATATTCGAATCGATAATAAGCCCTACAGATTTATATTCTAATACCTCTTCGATAAGAAAACAGTTATCACTGCAACTGAGAGAGGTTTAGATAGATAGATAGATATTTATTTCTTGCATAGTATAACAGTGTTTTGCAATAGTATTTTAATTTTCTCAGGCCTGCATAGAGATATGGTTTTATAGAACCTTACTGTTAAAAATACAATTGGTGTATGGATTAGGATATGCAGTACATATGCAATATCTTAAATATGGAGTTGGAGGAAAACTATGGAAAAAAAAATTCCATTTAATAACGAGAACAAAAGCAAAAGCAAAGTGATTGCAAATATCACAGATGTTAAGTTTGAGATAGATACATATACATATGTATATAGAACATAAAAGTAGTAGGTAAATTAATAGATGATCGATAATAAATAAATGAAAAAATAAATAAATAAATAAATAAATAGTAAATAAATAAGTAAATAAATGAATATGTAATTAAAAAAAAAACATAAAATAAAATAAATAAATAAATGAATAAATTTTTTTTTTTTTTTTTTTTTTTTATAATTCGTGCAGGTTCAAGAGTTACGCTCTTTTGATGTTTGTCACACAACCTGGACGGGGTGCAGATGGTTTGTGTCGAAGATGTTCGTTCACTACTCTCCGGGGGTGGTTGTCTTGGGATTCGAGAGATTCGACTGAATTTGTCGCGTTGTTTGTAGTTTTACAGTAACTTTATTCCATGCCATTAAGATCTTATATTGGAAATGCACACGCAGAGTATGAACTTTGAAGTGATCTTATACTGCGAGTGTTGCCTTCATCAGCATTTTTTGATCATCTCTCATTCACAACTGGTGTTGTTGCATGGGTTTTTTTTCCGTATAGGAATTTTTCTTGGCTATGGTCAGACTTGAACTACAGACCTTCCGCTTAACAGTCGGTGATGATTACCATTGCACCACTACCACCCCCATATGGTAAATAACATATGGTAAATAAATAAGTAAATAAATTAATATGTAATTAGAATTAAAATCAACTAATACATATGTAATTAAAAAAATTAATAAGTAAATAAGGCAAAAAGTTATAACAGCCGTAAATCACTAAGTGGGTTATCAACATCAGAACATCTGGACGTGAATATTTCATTGAGGTTTTCGATTCTTCTACCCGCTCTTTCGGTCAGAGTAAGGATTGGATAATCTCGTGGTAGGTTAAGCATCATTTTTAATAGTTTACTTTGAGCAACTTGAAGGCGTTTAATGTGGGTTTTCGCGCAATTACCCCAAACTGGAGACCCGTAAGTCATCAGTGCTAGGTTTATGTATGTGTACAATTGAAATTGGTAAATCTGAATTTTTGACACTGAAACATGTGGCCCTGCATTCCGTACCGAGGACAAAGAAAAATACATTATTTTTGTCTTAACAATTTATGATTCTCGAACCAGATTCTCAACAAATTCAATTCCCAATTTATGTTACGCAACGTTTATGCAACGGACTAATCTAACCATATGAAAAACCTATGTCATCCGCGAAGGCGGTTGGTATGCCTCTGAAGTCAAGTGCAAAGTGTGAGTTAATGTACATAGATGAGAAATACAATTGGACCCAGGACTGAGCCTTGGGTTACACCCATGTTAAACAATTTTATTTCGCTCCTTATCTCATCAATTTTTACTCTTTGTGATCTATTTTTTAGAGAAGCCATGAACCGATCAAGCATAAAACCACGAAATCCTGCTTTTTCCAGTTTTCCAACCAAAATATTGTGATTGACGTTATTTACATATAGTAAAAACATATGCATACATTATCCTGATTGCTGCCTTGATTTTAGAAATAGTTAATTTCATGTGTGCACTATATGTATGTCAGTTTTGTTGATCAACAACAGTTTTCGTTTATAAAGAGTATCGCGTGGATCGAAAAAAACGTTTGATTCAACGTTTGATCACCCTTTTAAAGGTTCATATTGCAAAATCCTGAAAGTATTGGTAAAATGTATATACAGACAATCGAGAGTCGGTGTTAGTAACGATCAGCCATAGTACGAGATAGAGTTACAACATGACATTAATAGGACGGCAATACAATTGTGAAAAAGTCAAACAGGTCTTCAAATAATGACCCAAATTGTTAAGAAATACAAATATGAATTTGCATTATAGCACTATGGCCGTGACCACGTCTGTGGCATAGATCAAGTAGCCACTATTAGCTATTCACCTATCATATACTCGATTAAATTTGACAATGAGCCATATCAATATCTTGGGTTTTGAAACGATGTAACCATTTGGAACATTAATATAGTTTTATGCTAAAAACGAAAAATATTTTTCAGAGTCATGCTCATAAATTGACGTTTCTCACTGAAGAAATTGTTCATCTATTTTGCGCACATGTGTTTTGTAGAAATTAAATAATTAATTAAATAATTAATTATTGTACCAATATCAGCTAGGCAAAGCTGTTCCTACACGCCCTCAGATTTTATCCGACTTCATTTTAAAATATATTAAGTAGTAGTCTTGAAGTACATATGTGATCGGTTTTTATCTATTTATATTACTATCATTCCTCATGCAGGGTAGTGGCTAGAATATACACGTGGCTCAGAGGGCCGGTCGTAAGAGGCAAGTAAATTATATTCATTCATATACCACATTAAAAATATGCCTGGCCTTGATGAAGTAAAATATTCCGGTGGTAAAGAAGTTCCAAACAGTACGCAGTACCCAAATTTGTGAAATGAATACAAGTATGTATGTATATGTATATATAGGTAAATGGGATATCACAACGATACAAAACGTTCGACTTTCCAAAAGAACAGCCGTTATACTTTCGTTTGTGGCGGTAGGAATACCATGATCTTGGAACAGGATTCTTCATCAGCAACAAGTTTGTGCAAAACTTAATGGACGCAGTATTTTATAACGACCGAATTCCGATGAAAAAAAATGCGGGTGCTCGCTATAACCATGTACTTCTGAAGATACATTGTCCTACGGAAGATTAAAGATGAAGAGGTAGAGGATGTGCTTTACGAAAAAGTAGACTTTATGTTTAACAATTTCTCATTCTGCAACATGAAAATCGTACTAGGGGAATTTAACGTGAAAATAGGAAAAGAAGCGAATTACATGTCAACAATAGGAGAAGAAAGTTTCCATATCTCATCAAATAATAATAATCTTAGGATAAGCGCTAGCTAAAAAAATATGATCATAAAAATCACAACATTTGTATTTGTATTTATATATTGAAAACAATATTTACACAAAAAGATTGAAATCTTGTACATAAATAGCGTAAGGCTTAAAGAAATTTAAGAAAAGATATCTGAGCAGACGGCAGGTATACTCGTAAAAGATAAATATATATACAATACAAATGAATATTCTATTTAGATATTTAAATTTGAAAGCCAATGTTCGGAGAGAGATTAGGGTGATGACAGGTATTTCAGGAGAGAAGCTTTGAAAGCGCGGTGATTTGCAA
This sequence comes from Merodon equestris, assembly GCA_958301585.1. NCBI lineage: Eukaryota > Metazoa > Arthropoda > Insecta > Diptera > Syrphidae > Merodon > Merodon equestris. The sequence goes on along the minus strand of OY284414.1, from coordinate 43,587,814 downwards.
TTTTTCTTATTTCGATTGGCAGAGAATTCCACTGACGGGTGGTATAAACAAAGAAAGTTCGTTCTGAGGCCCTGCAGGAGTATCTTGGTTGAATAAGCGCATAGGATCGCTGCGAAACTGGATAGTCCAATTTCCTATAAAAATAGTCTGGTTGGCCAGTTCGCATGACTTTGAATTTTAAATAGTGTAATAGTATTTCGAGGCATACACTTTACCAGTGATAGTATTTACGTGGTCAGGCCAAGGAAGTGTGTCATTGAAGAAAAGTTCAAGATTCTTTTTCAGCTTATGTGATCACAGAGTCGCCCAGCTTGATATGCGGATGTAGGGACTTATCTAGTTTAGTTCGGTTAATGGCTATTATTTTACATTACATTTTTTTACATTTTTCGCATTGAGATTACTACCCTGTGCCCACCGCTATATGCAATATAAATCGTCGTTCATTGCTTCTGATGTCTGACATAGTTCTACGAGGGGTGTATCGCCAAGGATACTAGCAAAACAAAACCGTGGGAAAATCTTCCAACACTACTGATAAAGTAAAAAAAAAAAAACGCACCAAGAATGGAATTAAATATTTTAATTGTTTTATTTTTTCGGGTGGAGTTCCGAATAGTACTCACCCTCGATTTTTTTCAATTTTTTTGTACGTATAGCCTAATGTATCAAAGTTAAAAATCCAAAGCGGTTTTTGGCGCAAATGACTGGAAAGGACTAAAAGGATGTGCTAAATTTGAATATCCTGCAGAAAATATCTTGAAAGTTACAACAGCTATATTTATAAGTGATATCGCAAATTAAAGCAGAAATTAAGTGCTTTTAACTGATAATAAAATTATAGTATATAGTTTACAAATATTGAAGATATGAAGTATTTTGGAAAAATAGGTCAATATTTTCGAGGAAACATTTTTTTTTTAAAGAAAGTGTATTATGAAGGCATATTTTTTCTTTGGAATTATAAAACTACATTCGAAAACCTTTTTAACGATACCAAACATGCTATACTTTTCGTTAAACTTCACCTTAAGAGAGGAGTTTTTTTCTTTAGAAGTGACATTCATCAAGCTTGGGTGAGCCCTGGGAGTAACATTTGTATAAACAAATGTTTTTCCCCTCGTATAACGGCGATAACGGACCCAAGTAAAGACAACCGATGATGAAAAAGCTTTTCGTCTCTTGTTGAGTAGAAACTGTCCACAAAGGTAGACCTAAATTTTCCGCGATTGTTCATACTTTGTATTTTGCAATGGATTTAACGTATAATTTATTTCAATTAGCAAGTATTTTAAGTGATCATTCGAAAACTTTGCAGTGGTTAAGAGATCTTGGACTAATTCCAGCGACAAAGTATTGTGATAAGCATAAAAAATATATGGTATTAAATGAATTAAAATTAATATGTGGATTATTTGAGTGTCGTAAGACAAGCAAATACTATCATTGTGAAAGTGTTGCAAATAATACGTGGTTTGAGAGATGTCGTATTTCACCTGAAGTTTGCATACTAATTACTTATTGTTTTTCTTTAAATATGTCATTTGAACAAACCATCCGGGAAAGTTCAATTATTGATGGAAAGCAAGTTTCCCGTGAGACAGTTGCGGATCGGTTTTCGTTTTGTCGAGAAGTCTGTATGTTGGCGTTAGACGAACAATTCGAGGAAGAGGGTCAAATAGGAGGTGTTGGTCAAGTTGTTGAGATTGACGAATATAAAATTGGTCGTCGTAAATACCATAGGGGGCGTGTTGTTGAGGGTTCTTGGGTCTTAGGCATTATACTTCGTGGGAGTCCTTCTCAATACCGTCTCGAAATTTGTCCCGAAAATAAAAGAGACAAAAATACTTTAATAAGTCTAATACAAAAACATGTGAAGTTGGGAACTACTATCCACACAGATTGTTGGAAGGGATATATGGACTTAGAATCTTTCGGATATCATCAGTTTACTGTCAATCATTCCAAAGAATTTGTAGATTCCGAAACAGGGGCTCATACCCAAAATATTGAGTCGTCGTGGCGGTGGATGCGTCGTCAATTATCTCGTGGTGGTGTCCGTGTCGACAATATGGAGCAACATTTATGCGAATTTTTGTGGCGTCGTCGCGTCAAAAAGTTGAACCAAGATCCTTTTAATCAGTTGCTGAAGGATATTAAGCGCTGTTACCCTGGTCAATGATTTGTATTGTCAAATTGACGTAAATTAAATATTATATTTATATATATAATAAATATTTATATTGTGTATGTGTGTGTGTATCAAACTGTATATAAATAATGAAATGTGAAATAAATGTTATTGTAATTTGAATTTTGATATAAAAATGTTATATTTAAAAGTTATTATTCAGGACTAAATTTGTAAAGAGAAGATGGAATAATGATAAATATTAACAAAAGAGTACTCCTGCCCGATTTTGATAAAATTTGAGTATATGGTAAAGGGCATTCTAATATTTTGATACACATATGTATGCACAACCTCATACTTTGCACCTACCCCAACTTTGCACCTACCCCAAATCCTACAGTGAGCCCAAGCAGGGGGGTTGCAGGGGGGCAGCATGCCCCCCCATAGGTATTTCACTGCGATTTACTTATAAAAACGGCGACGCACATATATACATATGTATTCATGGCAGAAAAAAGAGCATTTTTCATTCCTTTTAGCCATTATCTTGTAAACTATACTTTGATGAATGTTACTTCTGAAGAAATAAACTGTTCGCGTAAGGTAATATTTTGTGAAAAGCATGTTTGGTATCATTGAAAAGGACTTCAAATGTAGTTTTATAATCCCATAAAAAACATATGCCTTTATAATACACTTTCTTTTTTAATTTTTTTTTTCCTTGAAAATATTGACCTATTTTTTCAAAATTCTTCATATCTTCAATATTTGTAAACGGATTACTATACTTTTGATGTCAGTTAAAAGCACTTAATTACTGCTTTAATTTGCAGTATCATTTACAAACATAGCTGTTGCAGTTTTAAAGATATTTGAGTTTTATTTCTGCAGGATATTCAAATTTAGCACATCCTTTTAGTCCTTTCCAGTCACTTGCGCTAAAAACCGCTTTGGATTTTTAACTTTGATACATTAGACTATACGTACAAAAAATTTTAAAAAAATCGGGGGTGAGTACTATTCGGAACTTTATCCATTTTTTCTGACGAATAATTGTCGAATTTTGTTTGTCGTTAATTGTTTTATTATACTTCCGACGAATAATTGTCGAATATCCACTCGACGCATGTGCAAGTCGCATGGATTCAAATACAATGTAGGAAGCTGATTGCCGACGGCTAGTTGTTAGTTCGTACAGTCTCATTTTTACAGCTCCCACCCAAACAACAGCTAATCGTCGCCGTTGAGGTCATTCACCCCAGGTTGTGGAGACCGGCTCGAATGCACACGTACTATGCACTCATACATATGTATGTACATCTGCGCGTGGGAGGATCCAAAAATGGGAGACTCTTTGGCTTCCATATGTGGAGCTTGTGGGTCTTGTTCCACTTCTGACCTCCCAGATTTCGTACGGTTTTTTTGCACAAATGCTATTTGCCGACCACACTTGCACATGATGAATTTATGTTGCGTCGCAACAAAGGGGCTACTAATAAACACCTGAACATCATCGGCAAACATTTGAACGGTGGTGTGTCTGACTGCCTGGGGGAGATCATTAATGTAAAGTACGAAGAAAAGGGGGCCCAAAATTTAGCCCTTGGTACACCACTACGTACTGGGAGTAGACATGAAGTGTTATCTCCAATAACCATACATTAATGTCTTCCTGTAAGATATGACTGAAAAAGCTTAGTTGCAGTTGAAGAGAAGCGAAACAAGCTTTTAAGTTTTGAACATAGAATCGCATGATCGACTGAGTCGAAAGCATTAGAGAAATCCAGAAGCGTAAGTTAACCTACCTCTTTCCTATCCATTGCTTTACGTAACTCATCAACAATATTTAATAATATGGTCTTATAGCTTCGATTTGCTCTGAACCCACACTGAGCACCATTGAGAAGATTACTGGCATCGAAAAACATTTGTATCTGCCTTAAAATCGCTTTCTCAAAGACCTTTGCAAAAGATGGTAGAATAGAAATTGGTCTATAATCTACTAAACCACTGCGCTGCCCCTCTTCGGAATTGGGATAATTTTGCCTTTTTTCCAATCTAGTGGGAACTCAGATGTTAAGATGGAGTTGTATAAATATCTGAGGTATGGCAAGGTTAGGTTAGGTTAGGTTAAAGAAGGGGAGTGTGATGGTTAAGCATCACTTCCACTCGGAGGCCAAAAGGCCCATTGTGATTCCCTTCATTTGTGGGGGTACACATAAAATTAACCTGTCCTATCACGTGGTGGCTGAAACCACCCCGTGCTCTTTATGAATTTTAGAAGATCCGATATATCTGCATTAGCCACATCCGCAATCTCTGTAAAAAATCTTTGGCCTAGCGACGCTAGGCGTCGATTCTGGAGAGCTGGGCAGTGGCAAAGCACATGTTGGATCGTCTCAGTTTCTTCCTCATCTGGATCCCGAGTCCCATTTCCGGAGCATTGCTCCAATGGGACAGTGTCCTGTGATCACTCCGATGACCATACGGATCGAGTTACGGTCCAGCGCCAGGAGCTTCTTTGTTTTTCCGATATTGAGCTCTGGTCACGATGATCTTGTCGTGTAGCTGTCGTTTCTTGTAAGCCGTAAGACGAGTTGGCTTCTTTGATGATTGTGTCGTTTATGATCCGGTATAATGCGCTGATCGGTGGTTGCAATGACGTGTCCGCTTCGCTGATGTCCATTTTAAAACCTTGCCTGGCCAATTCGTCTGCTCTTTCGTTCCCTGCGATTGAGCTGTGTCCCGGGACCCAGCAGAGTTTGACTTTGTGGTGTCTGATGGACTTCAGTGAGTTGCGACAATTAATGACAGACTTTGATTTCGTTATACAGGATTCTATTGACTTCAGTGCAGCCTGGCTGTCTACGAAGATAGTGATATCCGATGGTGGAATATCGGTTACCTGTAGGTGTTAGGCTTCTTTCTCTATTGCCAGGATTTCTGCTTGAAAAACGCTGCACAGATCAGGGAGTCTGAATGATTCCTGTTTGTGGAGGGTATCAGAGTAGAACCCAACCCCAGTGCCTGTGTCCATTTTCGATCCGTCGGTGAAGAGAGTGATCTCGTGGTCGTTGATTACGGCGTTTGATAGCCACTCTTCTCTGTCGGGGAAAAGGATAGGTATTCTGAGAGAGAAGTCATTTTGGGGGGAAATATAGTCGGTCGTAGCTGCGAGGCTACTAAAACCATGTTTCTTCCCAGGTCGTCTATTATTCTAAGTATGGCCGCATGTCCATAGTTGGCTTGCTTCCACAGAGAGGATTCCCTTAGTCTGAGAGCGCTCTTTACAGCGCAGCCTTTTATGAATAGATCCAGGGGGAGGAGATGTAGTATCATGTCCAACCCTGCTTGCGGCGTGCTTCTCATGGCTCCCGTTGTACAAACAGCGGCTGACCTTTGTACTTTGTTGAGCATGTTCATATAGCTTTTCGTGCTGCTAGCAGTCCACCAGACTATGGCTCCATAAGTTAAAATGAGTCAGATGATTGCTGTGTACATCCAATGAATGATGTACGGTTGCAAGCCCCGTCTTTTTCCGAAGGTCTTTTTGCATACATAAAAAGCATTCAATCCTTTTTTCATCCTTTCCTCCAAGTTCCTTTGCCAGGAGAGTTTGGAGTCAAGAATGATGCCTAGATATTTGGCTGCCGGTTTGAGTTTGAGTTGAGTGCCCTCTTACTTTGGGGCAGCAAATATCGAAATTTTCCTTTTAATAGTGAATAAGACCGCATCGGTTTTCTGGGGGTTTATTCTCAGACCGTTCTGTCTTGCCCACGAGGAGAGTTCCATTAGTTCACTGATAGTTGGTAGAAATTTACATTTTATCAAGATAATCAGGTCATCCGCGTACGCTATTGTCTTTGTGTCTTTCTCCATAAAGAATTTGAGGATTTTGTTAACTGTAAGAAGCCACAGTAGGGGGGAGAGAACTCCCCCCTGTGGTGTGCCTCTAGTTGTCACTTTCCTTATAGAGTTGTCCCCAATGTCTGCACGAGGAGAGTTCCATTAGTTCACTGATAGTTGGTAGAAATTTACCTTTTATCAAGATAATCAGATCATCCGCGTACGCTATTGTCTTTGTGTCTTTCTCCATAAAGAATTTGAGGATTTTGTTAACTGTAAGAAGCCACAGTAGGGGGGAGAGAACTCTAGTTGTCCCTTTCCTTATAGAGCTGTCTCCAATCTCTGCATTGATAATTCTGTTCTTCAACATATTTTCAATCCAGATTACAATGGATTTGTCTACTTTTATGTCCTCTAGAGCTGTTATTATGGCCTCTGTGTTTACATTGTTGAAGGACCCCTCAATATCGAGGAAGGCTGCCATTGTAAACTCTTTTAGGTTCAGCAAGCTCTCAATTTCACGGACAATACTATACAGAGCGCGTTGCAAAGGACAGGATTTGTTGAAAGCCGCTTTCAGAATTCTCACAAGATTTTCGACTGAATTCTCAATGTAAGTTAGATCAGGATTAGTGATGGCTTGTGGCGGTACTAACCTGTTGGCAACTAGGTTTGAGAAAAGAATCCAGTCTGTCTTCTGAGGGTTTCTGAAAGGTTTCGGTTTTTCTTTATTAACGTTAAGGTTGAAGAGTATCCGGCTGTGGTCCGAAAAGGAACAGTTAGTGGACACTCTCCAATTCTCTACTCGGATGGAATCAGACTCACTTAGTAAAGTGAGGTCAATTAGCTCTTCCCTTACCCGGTTGCGAAACGTTGGTGTATTGGTGGAGATAATGAAATCGAAAATGTACTCACCCCTTTTATCAATGTCGCTGCTTCCCCATTGAGTGTGATGTCCATTGGCGTCGCAGCCTATCAATAGACACAGTCCGCGTGACTTGGCGTGTCGCACAAGTGCTCGGACTGCGTCTGGGGGTGGGTATGGCAAGTATGCGGACTATAGGAGCAAAATTGATTTGTCCTGTTGTTTGTACGTTACCACCGTGAGGTCTCTCTGTTTTTTTTTTTAGCAGGCTTGTGGTTTTACGTTTCCAACACCTGGGCCAGGTTTGTCTCGCGTAATTGCATGTTTTTAGGTCACGCCATCTCTCATTTGACAGTAGCAGTGTATTTTTCGAGATTTTATATTTTTGTGTTTCAGTTGGTGGGTGGATTTCCTCTTTAACAGTCGAGAGCTCCAGCTTGGTGCCTATTGTGGCTAGTTCGTCTGCTTCAAATTTACCTGTTCTATTATGCCCAGGTACCCAGAACAATGTTCAGCGCATCTGCACAATATATCATTTAGAGACGTAATTTTATATAATATAAAAAAAAATAAAAAAATAAATAATAAATAAAAAAAAAAATAAAAAGGAAAAAAATTAAAAATAATAAAAAATAAAAAAAAAAATAAAAAGATATACATATACATACAATATATCATGTATATTTTTGTATATATATTTTAGTTAAGGTAGGCTAAGCTAGTTTTTAATTAGGTGTAAGTTTTTAATATAAAAAAAAAATCAGATGCTAAGTTTTTCCTTACAAATATTTTCTTAGCTTTAGTTTAAGATTATTTTAATTGTTATAATTTTTTTGCTTTTCATAAGACCGAAAGTTATAATTTAATCAGTTCTTCTTACTTTAGAGTGTCCGTAAAAATGAATTAAAAAAAAAAAAAAAAAAATCTTCAAAGTTCTTAGGAAACTTTTCAAGCGCGGTGGTAACATTTTGAATAGGACATCGAATTATTACTGCTGACGTGTCAATAATCAAGCTTTGGTAAATATTCCTATCGCATATAAAACCCAATTTGCTCACTTTTTTACTGTTACTACTCCTAGATGTTTTTATAAATTACCTATTGTGATAAGGCAAAGCAATAGTTTTCATGCATTTCTAAAAAAAGTAAAGGATTGGCTATTCAATATTGCCCAAACGAGTATAAACATTGAATCTACATACATATATATCGATATGTGCATTGAACTCAAACACTCTTATTCAGTCTAAACAGTTGTATTGAATTTTTACTCTGTAATATGTCTATCTTCTTCTCGCTCCCGCACTATTATTATTATGTTCTGTTTAACTATTAAATTATTCGACATAATTTTCTTCTTCATTAACTCACTTTTTATAATGAATTAATTGTAAAATAGATTTAATTTGGAGTGAATGAATAAATGAACAATGAAAAAAAAAAAATTCGAATGAATCAACCTGCTTGAAAGCATTTGTTTGATTCAAAATATTATATGTATTAGCATTAGCATTAGTTTGCTTAAAGCGTTGGTGCTGGCTAGTGGTTTCATATAGTTGAAAGTGATGAGAATAATACTAAAAGCCACGGTTCGAGAATGCCGTAAGCACGTTGCATCTTAGTCCGGGAGGTAGCGTTGCATTTTTGTTGGTGTTTTCTGTTCGATTAATTTTTACCTGTTTGAATTCCTTTAGAGTAGTTGTGTGGTGATTTCCACGTCAGAACCCAGACTATTGGGGGATGTGATGGGGAGACAATTTTTATTGTGTAAAAAAAAAATTATTAAAAATCATTTCAGGTCATCTGAAAATGTTAACAATGACAGTGTATATAATAACAAAAATTATAAAAACCGTCCGCTGCGTTGATGATGGTGTATTATACGTCAGTCGGTTGTCTAAACCTGTTTAAAAATTATTAATAAAAAGTCATTTCAGATTTAATGAAACTTACACCCCTTATTCTTTATAATAATAAATATATAAAAATGATCGTCAGCTACTTCTTAAAGAGGGGTAAGATCGTCAGCTGAGGGATTAAAGGTGCTGAGTGAGCATTTCACCCGCATATCGTAGCATTACATTAATGTTGTAGCTGACGAACTTTCCCCTTCTGTATTTACAACTGACGTTCATTTTTATCTTATTTCATACTTGAATAATAAGTTTTGAAAATATAGAGTGAATTGAAATTAATTTAAACTCTAATATTTATTCAATTTTATTAGCCACATTTAAATTACGTTTATTTTATTTACAGATAATTAATTACACTTATGTTACATTGTTTTTAAAGAATTAAAATTTTTAAATCTTCTAATTGAGAATGAAATCGAATTTTCTGATCAGATGTGTCAGATTCGTATTCCTCACTAGTATCAGAAGAATAAGAACCTGATTCCTCTTCTTTCTCGGTTTCCTCGGTTTCTTCTTCTCCAACATCTTCATTGATTTCAATTTCTTGGGTTTGTTCTTTGTTCTCTGCAAACAAAGTCTATTTTGATTAATATACGAAGGGCGATCAAAAAGTAATGATAAACGGGTATTATTGCAGGCCCTAATTACGTGAAATATATTGTTTTCACTCACGTATACCCTCACTAATAGCGAGCAAAAAAATGATATAAATAGTTCACCTTTTCTGGAAGATACATTCTTTCAAACACGAGCAGTCGAAGAAATCACATCAAAATGGGGAAAAATTGAAGTAAGAGCCGTCATTAAGTACCTCTGCCTGAAAAAAATGTCTACGAAAGAAATTCACGCTGACTTAGTGGAAACATTGGGGAACTCTGCTCCTCCATTTTCCACAGTTGCAAAGTGGAGTAAGAAGTTCTAACTGGGCAGAACGTCGACTGAAGACGAACATCGCTCCGGGCGTCCGTCCACATCCCGCACCGAGGATAATATCAAAAAAATCGAAGACATCCTGCTAGATGATCGACGAGTGACCATCCAACATTTAGTTAAGATCACAGGGCTCTCATTTGGAAGCATTCAAAGTATCCTGACAGATGATTTGAACATGAAGAAGGTCTCCGCAAAATGGGTCTCAAGAATGTTGACCGACCAACAAAAAGAGAAGCGACTTCGCATTTCAAGAGCGAATCTTGAAAAATATCAAAATGATCCGGCGGCTTTTTGCCTCGTTTTTAACGAGGGACGAAATCTGGGTACACCACTTCGACCCCCAGACTAAATAACAGTCTATGGCCTGGAAAAGACCTTCTTCACCGACCCCTAAGTAGTTCAAGGTTTCAAGCTCGGCAGGCAAGATTGTGTCATCTGTTTTTTTTTGGAGGCCGCGGAAATGATCATGATTGATTATTTGGAGAAGGGAGCTAGTATTACAGGCTCCTACTATGCAGAACAAATAAGAAAGTTGCGGGAAGCCATTAAGGAAAAAAGGCGGGGCAAACTGTGTGCGAAGGTGTTGTTTCACCAAGACATCGCACCCTCTCACAAAGCTCAAGTTGCGTTGGATGCCATACGGGAAGCGGGCTTAGAATTGGTTGAGCACCCTCCCTATTCTCCAGACCTAGCCCCCTGCGACTTCTATCTCTTTCCTCGCCTCAAGGAACACCTCAGAGGCCAGAAATTTGCCAATGATAGTGAAGTGATGGCTGCCGTACAAGCGTTTTTCGAGGAGCAAGATAAAGGTTTTTTTTTTTAAATGGAATACAAGCTTTAGAGAAGAGATGGACTAAATGTATAAACTTATTAGGAGATTATGTAGAAAAGCAAATTTAATTTGAAAGAATAAATGTTGTATTATACATTGATTATCATTACTTTTTGATCGCCCCTCGTACTTGTTTTCTTTTTTGATTAATGCATACTTTATAAATAATTTTAGCAGTTCATAAATACCTATAGGACTGACAACACCTGCTGGTGATACTTGGTGGAAGTTGATCTCCATCAAACCATTTGAAATCCAACTTGTCTTCTATTTCTTGCTATCCATAGTTGGTTGGAGGAACTTTAATAGGAACAGATAGATGGGCATGGCTATGGGCATATGAGCTATATATGCTGTTCTTAAAATTGGCTGATATATGTAGCTCTGTCTTGCATGGCGGAAATGTTGCACCATCAACTGCGTTTTTGAAAGTAAAGACATCTGTTTTTACATTAATTTTATACACTTTCGTAAATCGCTCTTCAGTGTATCGATAGCTTTACTCATTAAACATGTTTGTAATGTTTGGTCCCGGACGCGAACTGTTTTCCGCTTTTTTTCACAAAAAAATACAAACCAAATCTGCCTGATCACTAGAGTTATCTTCCTCATGCAATTTTTCGTCATCTTCTACTGTAACGTCCATAAGAGAGACTTGGTCACTGTCTTCATTATCAATTTCAATTGCTTCCACTTCAACACTTTGGCAACTTCTATTAGCATCATCAATTTGAGTATCACACGCGCTTACATCTAAAGTACTCTGGTCACTCGGTCCTGGTTCTTCTTGTAAGCTAATGAAATAGAAATTTATTACAAAATTGTTTGTAAATGGCTAACATTTTGTTCTAATTATTATCGACGATAAAGTATGACAAACAATTAAATAAAATATACGGAAACATTTTCCTAAGTAAATTCATTATTATAAATACGTACGATGTAAGTCTCCAATAGAAGAATACTTGAGCAATTTTGTTGATTTACATAAGTTAGGATTTCATATTGATACATCGATATAGATAGCATAGCAGAAAAGGAGCATATCTACTCGTACTTCTACATTTCAAGGTCATACTTACATATTTCGATGCCATTGACGTAGCAACATTTAAGCATGAATTTACTATGAAAATAAAAACATTACTGTTTAAGTAGTGAAAATTATGAAATTATAATGACTCACCTTGAGACTGATGAAGTTTCAGATTTAAGAAGCGCTCTATATTTCTTTGGTAAAGCTGAAAATCCACGATAACACTTTGGATGATATTTCCGAAAATCGCGAATTTCATTAGGAACTTTAGCGTCACTCATAACTAAATCGTATTCTTTACGAATATTTAAAATCTCGTTACATTTTTTTAAAATATCATCACAAAAAGATTTTAAATTTTAATTTTTCTTAGAACAGAATACACAAAATGCTTTAATTTCTTTTGGCATTTTGAACGTTTTTCTAACAGACGCGTCAGAAACACTATACTCAAATGGAGGATCAAATTGGAGCAACGACACGAGGTGTACAAGGGCAGCAGTACTAATGAACACTTCAAATTTTTACAAATTTTAAATTAACTCATTCTTAAGTTTCGTGGAACTTTTTTCTTTTCCTAAATTTCGAAGAACTAACTAACCTTATTTTTGTATCGTATTCTATTTGAATGACCACAGAATGGTGTACAGACTACAGAAGAAATTAGCGGATTCATATCTATTAGTAAATGTCATATTAAGATTTCTTATTTTCGTTTTGTAAATACCTACAATCTACATACATATGTCACATTCTAATACCTATACATTAAATAATCATGTTTATCACTACATATCTGCTGTATATTTTATAAACCTCATGAAGTGAGAAATTCCACTCGTATACCTCTATAAGCTAGAAACTTTGGTTAGTGAGAGACATCCATTAGTGAAAAAGAAATCACTGTCCCTTGAACTCTCGCTTATCCAGGTTCGACTGTATATAATATAGTTAAAATTAATTTCAATTCACTCTATATTTTCAAAACTTATTATTCAAGTATGAAATAAGATAAAAATGAACGTCAGTTGTAAATACAGAAGGGGAAAGTTCGTCAGCTACAACATTAATGTAATGCTACGATATGCGGGTGAAATGCTCACTCAGCACCTTTAATCCCTCAGCTGACGATCTTACCCCTCTTTAAGAAGTAGCTGACGATCATTTTTATATATTTAATATTATAAAGAATAAGGGATGTAAGTTTCATTAAATCTGAAATGACTTTTTATTAATAATTTTTAAACAGGTTTAGACAACCGACTGACGTATAATACACCATCATCAACGCAGCGGACGCTTTTTATAATTTTTTGTTATTATATACACTGTCATTGTTAACATTTTCAGATGACCTGAAATGATTTTTAATAATTTTTTTTTTTACACAATAAAAATTGTCTCCCCATCACATCCCCCAATACTATGTAGGAGGTCTGACGTAGAAATCACTACACAACTACTCTAGAGGAATTATTACAGGTAAAAATTAATCGAACTGAAATAATTCAGTGATTTGCAACGCTACCTCCCGGACTATACCGGATAGATTCCATCCGGACCTGCAGATTTGTATGGATGGAAGCTATACTGCCCATTGTAGTAGATCATATCATTACCATTGTAATCACGCTCTGTGGCGTTTGTTTGTCGATTCATCCAAGATGTGTTTAAAAGCAGTTCGTCTCCATAACGGTAATGTACATATAGCTTTAAAATCTGCGGCGATTTAAAAGGTATTGCCTTACTACTTGGACTGCAGTTGGGTGATACTTTTTTTTTTTTTTTGCTTTTTGTGCGAATGTAATAATAAGGACAGAAATAACCATTACAAGAAAATGTAACGCCCGTGCGTAACTCCTTAGTTCCTGGAAAAAAATGTGAAGTAATCACCACTTGTAATGCCTGCTGATCTGTTTCCTTCGCCTCTCTATATCAAACAAGGCCTTACGAAAAATCTTAAAGGCGATGGATCGCAATGGCAATGAATTTTTGTATTTAAAAAAGAAATTTCCCAAAAAATGTGATGCTAACATCAAAGACGGCATTTTCGTAGGATCTCAAATCAGAGAATTGATAAAAGATCCGAAATTCGGAGAAAAATTTAATGTTTTAGAAATATCAGCTTGGCAATGTTTCAAGAACGTGCAACCACGTTTGGATAACCATAAGAGTGAGAACTATAAAGAATTGATTAAGGGGCTTCTATTGACATATGAAGCTTTGGGGATGCAATAAGCCGCTTAAAATTAATTTTCTAGAACTTTTTGGCAGAGAATTTAGGAGCTGTAAGTGATGAGTGATTCCATAAGGACATTTCACGGATTGAGAAGCGTTACCAGGGTAGATGGAACCCTAGGATATTGGCTGATTACTGCTGGACGATCAAACCTTTTCTGTACGAAACACATTATTCACATATTTCTGGAGAACTATTTAATATTTTCAATTTTCCAAATAAAATTAGTACGTGATAAAAAAAAAAACATAACTGTAACTGCGTATTTTTATTCACAACACCTAATACATAGTAGAAACACTAAAAAATTTCATTTGGCACAACGAAAAAAATTTGTTAACCAGTGCAATCCTTCTAAGACCTTCTAAGATAATTGACAAGTAAACACCAGCCCCTAGTTAGATATCAATTTTACCAGCAGTGTGGAAGGATGGATCTTCTAAGGTCAAATTGGCTAGATGATCCCAGTTGTATTTTGGTAATTGTTGGGTTGGTAATAGGGAAGTTAGATGAGGGAAGATGAATGCCCTAACATATGTGTCGAAAAATTGAATTTTTGTTGAGAATATGGTAAAATGTGTTTGATGCGTAGTTGTTCCCGTTGATGACTCTCCCGATCCGGTTACCCTGGCTAACGTACGTACTTTGTTTTTTGAGTTTGAGCTGTGTTGCGTGCTCTGTGATGAATGAAGCTTCAGAGCCTGGGTCAATTAAGGTTCTAATGATGGGATGTTACATTTACTACCGCGGTGGCAAATAGTATGTTAGTTTTTGCTTAAGTTATGTCAGAAGTCGGTTCACCAAAAAACAAATTGGCTGCGGGTTCAATGACGACGTGTTCTGTATGAGATTATTTGTTTATTTGATATTTGTTTTGGGTTTGTTGTGGCGTGTTGGTTTTGTTTTGCATCTCTTTGTGTTGATACGGACTACGGTAACGATTGCTACTACTACAGATTGACGAATGATGATCGTACCTGAGAGAGTTTGTGCAGTTACGTTTTTCTTTACTACATCGTTGCGAGATTGTGTGAACATTTTGTTGTAGTTGTGATTGTTGTGTTAGCGGTAGTGTGGTGGTTGTTGTTCTGGTTCAGCTCAAGTATCCGCTTTTTTAATCCCCTGCCTCCCTCTCCCTTCTTCTTAGCTAATAAGTTAGATTAATTAACTGGGGCTTGAATTAAGCTCAATAAATGAGGGTGTTTGCCCCCATGAAAATTAAAATTAAATTATGTTTTCGAGTAAGCTAAAACGACCTCCAATAAATGCAAGAAAAATTTTCAGCTCAGGAATTGCCTTACAGTTTTCTAAACTAACTTCCCAATATCTGAGTTTGAGTTGGAAGTTTTTTGAAGATAATGTAAATGAGTATTGCGGCCAAGTTGCGTGCACTGGGACACCGAGGTTGGCGAGTGCATGAATGCATTCGGTTTTGGTATCATGTAATGATTTCAAGTTCAAAGCGGATTCATGGATGAGTCTGTTTTGTTGTATTAGTATACGAATTTGAGTACTGACTAATTTTTCTTTGTTCTGAAAACTTTCAGCTTAAATTTCCCAAACTGAAATATAATTTTGGCCATTAATTTGAAGATGTTGCATTAATCGAGGAGCTTCATCGGAAACGAAGCTCTTAAGAAACTTGCAATTTATAATATCTGAAAGATCTTGGTTTTGATCAATCATATTGGAATAAGTTTTGATACACCATTCCTAAAATTTTCCCGAAAAGGGCTTAGGAAGACGAATGTCTGAATTCGACGATCGTGTTTGATTTAGACGAGACGTATCCAATGTGCGGCTAGGTGATTCCTCAAACTTGTCAAGATCATTACGAAGTATACCGACGAAAGTGAAGTTAGTTACTTAATTTTAGAATATGTCTCATCACCTACATACATATTTATCTTTTATTTTTTATTATTGAAGAATGTTTCATTTTCGCCCGTTTGAACATGTCTTCTACATCCGCTAAATAAGCAGTCTCGTAATCCCTTGATAGGTAAATAGCTGTATAGTGTTGATCTTTTGTTTTGTTTTTGTTTCTCCTCTTTTGTGTCCCTATAAGATGGATCCCTTTTTGCTAAAACCGTTTTGTCTGGACTGTTGAAACTGGAGCGGTTAAGAAGAAGACGCCTTCCGAAAACGTGTGGGCTACTTCTGGTTCTAGCAATTAGCAAGAGATCCCTGGTCGGCTGCAAGAACTAAAATGCAAAGTGGCTTATCGTTTTAATGATGTCAAAGCCACGAGAAGGTATCAGTGGAACCTTCACCGGTCGCTGCAAATAGCAGTATGGTGGTTGCACCTGTGCCGTGTCCGTGGCATCAACCAGTGGCTGCCCAAAAACCACCACAATACCACAGGTGGCAACCACCCAGGGCCGTTCAAATAAAATAACAAAACGTCCCCCAGATCCAGCGTGGAAATAACAAACCACACCTCGTGAAGGACCCAGTCTACTGCAGAATAACCTGCACCATACCAGAGGGACCTCGGACACCCTTAGCCTGCGTTTCTACCGTGACAAAATGTTTATCTGCGTTTCTACCGTGATATAATGTTTAGACTATTCAGCCCTGATAGAGTTCAATGGGCAATTGGCTCATTTAAACGATACAAAGTTTCAAGTAAGGACGGTGTCTTTCCTGCTATCCTCCAGAGAGGCCAAGACATCATTCTACCACCACTGATAGCTTTCTTTAGGTCAAGTTTCAATTTCTGAAACATTACTCAAATCTGGAGCGAAGTCAACCTTGTCTTTATCCCTGACATTGGAAAACCAAGTGAACAACCTAAATCCTTTCGCCCTATCAGTCTAACATCTTTCCTACTAAAAACAATGGAAAAACTGATAGAGCTTCATATTAGAGGTATATTAGAAAATCAAACACCTCTGCATCCAAATCAATATGCATACCGCCAAGAACGATCTACTGAAAATGTGCTGCATCACTTGGAAAATAGTTTCACAGGTTTCGATATTGAGGGGGTATTTGATAATACTTACTACAACTCAATCACTACAACAACCCCACTAACCATTGGGTTAGTCCGGTGCTTGAGAGCCGTATTATATCAGCCACATCCGGAGAGGTCTGTGTGAATATATCGGCAGCTAAAGGGTGTCCACAAGGTGGAGTCCTATCACCACTTCTCTGTTGAATAATCATCGACGACATATTTTACAAGTTGACCAACCTCGGTTATGAAATCATTGCATACGCCGATGACCTTGTAGTTACTGTTACAGGTAAAAGCGAAATGCCTGCCTGTGAACTTGCGCTCCAAACTATCTCTGACTGGTGTAACAGAGATGGTGTATCGATAAACCCAAATAAGACAACCTTGTCCCGTCTCTCTAAATGGGTACAAACATTGAATTTTCAGAAAAAGTCAAATATATAGGTATTGACCTTGATCGAAAACTTAACTGGAATCCCAACATCAAAAGCAAGCTTGAAAAAGCGATTAAGGCATTCTGGGCCTGTCGAGGCACTTACGGTAAAACCTGGGGATTGAAACCTAACGTAATCCACTCGTTATATACCGCGATAGTAAGACCTATCATAATTTATGCGTCTGCTGTATGGTGGACAAAATTTGAACAGAAAACTACAATATAATAGTTAAACTTCAACGCCTTCAGAGGCTAGCATGTCTTGGCATTACAGGCGCCAACCATTATGCCCGACAGCAACTCAAGAGACACTGATCGGAATTACTCCACTGCACTTTGTTATTAAAAAGGCTACTATACGTAGTGTAATCACACTCCTCCGCTCGGAAATGGACGGGCCATGTCGACCAATGGGTCAAATATCCATATTACCTGAGCTGGATTTGATTACCATAGTTTCGGACGCATTACCACACACGTCCACCTTTGACAAAAGATTTGAGATTAATTCCAAAACCCACAGCTTGGAAAAGCAGTGATCCCTTGTTAAATGTCAAAGGCCTCAGGTGGTACACAGATGGTTGCAATATGGATTCCGACGTCCTAACTTGCGTCAACCTAAATTTAAAGACTGGCACAAGAGGTATAACCATCAATATACTCGCAGACAGTCAGGGAGCGTTCAAGGCGTTGGGGTCGTTTAGTATGAAGTCAGAATCCGTCAAGGAATGGCACGATACCCTGCAAGACCTAGGCAAAAAGAGAGGCTCAAACTCTAGTGGGTGCCAGGTCATATAGATATTAAAACCAACGAAATCACCGACCAATTCGCTAGAAAAGGTTCCAGGCGCCGAAACTTTCTGCAGAATCTTGTGTACTTTTCTCTCAGACAAGGGGGAAAATCGCAAACACCTGCGCTTTTGGAACAGCGTTCATACGGCCCCTGAATAAACACTCTTTCAGTATTCTTAAATATAATAGAGTCGATATTAGAAGACTATTCAGCTACCTTTCGGGAACTGTAGTCTAAGATATCTTCTTCGCTTCTTCTTAGATGGCATTACGGAGAGCCAGAGCCAAACTTCTCTCGTTCAATTATATTGTGTGTGATTTGTTTCATAAGTGAGCGGAACCTGCAGCACATAGAAGCTTTTTTAAGGCAAGTGTACTACGGTAGGTTTTTCCAGTACCCCACAAAGGAGAGGAGCCGCATAATGAACATTCGATGGCGTTGGTGTTATAGGGATTCGAACTCGCTCGTCGTACATCAGAGGCCAACACACTACCCTCTGCACCACGGCGCTCCTGAGATACCATCTTAACAAAACTAAACTTTCGTTTGAAAGCGATCTGTCTAGAGAACGAGGAAACTGCAGAGGACAGACCATGCGAGTGTGCTGCCTTCTGCCAAATTAGGAAGCGTATCTTCTTCAGAAAAATCATGACTCCTGAGGGGATCAGCTCAGCTCCTACAAGGGACATACTCAGCTTTATTAAGAAAGTAGAGCAACTCCTCGCCTAATTGGCTAGCAGACACAATAGACCGCCTCTGGTCGCAGTTCTCTATGCTATATTTTAGCATTAGCCCCCAATTAAAAAACAACAAAAAGAAACAAAAACAAAAACACGCACCACTTTGTTTTCATTGCTTTGTATATTGTTTGGTTCTTTCTTCATCTCTATAAACTTCTGACTCTTTTTGTTGAATATTTAGTAAAGACTTTTAATAACTTGGGTGGCTTGATACGAAGTCTCGGTCAACTGGTTTCCAGCGTTGTTATATACAATATATGTTGCTTACATGTTATGCATTTGGATAGGGTTGCTGACCCATATCCCTAGTAACTCTATATATGCAATATTGCTGCAACTGCTTGTTGGTTTATTGCACATTTTACAGTTCGCATTTGTTTACATTCTTGAAATTCGGTGCAAAGGAACGTGCTTGTGTATTTTTATATTTTGTGTTTATATTTAGGTGAAGTGATAATTGTTTGTGAAATATGTTCAATTGAGGTGGGCATGTGCGTTTCTACCATTCAATATAGCGTTTTGCGACCATGCCATCCAAGTTTATATATTTCGAAACATATTCCTCTAATGTGCAAGGTTGTTTTTGTTGGGCAGCAAAACTTAATATTTGATTAAATTTATGAAATTTTTGGGCAGCAAAACTTAATATTTGATTAAATTTATGAAATTTTTTTTTATTTCTATTCGTATTTGTATTCCCAAAAATATTTCTCATTTACATCCTAATCCGAAGAAGTTAAAAGCAAAATTGATAATCAGAGACTTCTACGGGGCACAGTAAACAGAATCAACAAAACTTAGTCATAATTAGTGGATTGACATTCACCGATATGATCCTCACGGTATTCTTTACATGCGTAGGGCTTTAGGACTCTTATACCGTCCCTCCCGAACCTGCCCATATTTGCGCGTAGGTCAAATTCGCTTCAGCTCGGCCTTCTGCCTACAGGCCAAGTTTTCTGTCTTGATGTCCTGGAACTTAGGATATCCAAAATATTTTGCAGAGTGTCTTCGGCTCCTACGCAAGACACACTGGATTTTTATGGTTTTTGAGTATTTAACCCATCCAGGTTACATTTTGCAATTCGACGCGGAATGTCCAAACCGTTGGGCAAGTCATCTCTCTCATCTCTCAGACGTGCAAAGGGACGAAATACGACTTGTGCTGTGCTTGCAATCTTGCATGAACTTGTCTGATTCCTCACCAATATAAATACGAATGCTGCCAAGGGCAAACGCTCATTTGTTTCCTGAATTTTGAAAAGAAAAGTGTGAGTGAATCGATGTCAGTGTTTGCCAGTGCCGGAAAAGGTAACTATGTACCTGCCTATTTGTACATTTGTTATGAATACTTCTGTTTTATATTGTAATGATATTATATTTGTTATGTTTGCGTGTGGTATGTACGTAATAAAAATTATATACTGAACAGGGCCATTATTCGATACTTCTTTAAAAAGCAGACAAAAATTTAACTTTTAGTATTATACTTTTTATTATAAAAATAATTATTTGCCCGACTGTGGCGATTCACGATTCATTTATGTACGAGTATGTAAGTACCCGTAACGTACATCAAAATAATAAATAAATCATAGAAATCGTGGAGTTATGATGTGGAAATATTCGAAGTACATAGGTATTTGCTCTGGAATTAACAGAAATGTATCAAAATATATAATAATTAATCAAAAAGTGTTTTACATCAAAACAGTTCCAGCCGTTTTGTGAGAACCTCTTTTTGGATCGTAACGGTTTATTGCTCCTATTCCTATTCTGTTAAGAGAACCATATCCTGTTAAAATCGCCTTATGATTACTAAAACCAACATTTTTTTCTTTACGGGTGGGTAACTGATATGAAATATGGCTGAATCTAAGAAAAAATATCGACAGTACAATGTTGATTATTTGAAATTTGGTTTTCTTCCATCAAAGGCAGACAACCGATTACCATATGCCTTTTATGTAACAAAATGTTGAGCAATGACTCTATGAATTCATCGAAGCTCGTAGATCATCTAAGAAGATGTCATTCTGATAAAATAGGCAAAGATTTAAAATATTTTCAGACATTGAAGGAAAAATATGAACAGAACCCCACCGTGCAGAGTATGTTCGCTTCAACGTCTCAAAGTAACGATGATGGCTTGCGGGCATCGTTTACAATATCTCATTACTTATAGCGAAATCTGGAAAACCGCACACCATCGGAGAACAGTAAAATTTTACCCGCCGTTGAAGAGGTCTTAAAAACTGTTCTGCACAAACCACCATTTGACGTACTCAAAAGAATTCCTTTGAGTAACAACACTGTACAACGACGCATTGATGAAATGAGCTCTGATATTGAAAGCTTCTTGTGTAATTATCTGCAAACAATTCATTTTCTTATTCAACTGAACGAGTCAACTTTACCTGGTATGAAGCATTAATATTGGCATATGTTCGATTTGTTATGGACAAAAAAATCCATGAAGGGCAGCTTCCTGAGTGATTATTTAAGGAAAAATCCATTCCATTACATCAACATCATTTCGGTGGCAACAGATGGAGCTCCTGCCATGTTCGGGCGATATCGTGGGTTTATAAGCCATATTAAAAGAATTATGCCAGAAGTAACTGCAATTCACTGTTGGATCCATCGACAACACCTAGTAGCGAAAAATTTGAGTGATAGATTGCACCAATCGCTTCAATTTGTGTTTAAAGCAGTTAATAAAATAAGAAGTAATGCGTTAAATACCCGATTGTTTGCACAATTGTGCGGCGAAAATGATGAAGACTTCCAACGATTACTCTTACATACTGAAGTACGCTGGTTGTCGAAAGGTGCATGCTTAACAAGATTTTACTTTTTGAATCAGTCCTAGAGTTTCGGGAAAGACCCAGATGAAAATGAAGTCCGGATCAAATTGAAAGCAGATATCGCGTATTTGACAGATTTGTTCAAGAAATTCAATGACATTTACTTGCAGTTACAAGGGGACAGCCTAAGTTTAATAAAAACAAAGGGTGTAATTTCGGCTTTTCTTCTCCCAATTTCCAAACTTATCACAGGCAGAATATCTTGATGTGGATATTCAGACATGCGTTCAGCATTTAAATGCCGTGCATGATGACATCAAAAACAGATTTGAAGATATTCTCACGATGGAAATACCACCATTGATCATAAATCCGTTTGATGAAACGGAAGTGTCGAATGTCGTATTACAAGAGTAGCTACTCGAGCTTAGCACCAATAAGGAGCGGAAGGCGAAATTTAAAAAAGGCTATCAGACATTTTAGCTGCAGGCAGAAATACCCGAAAAATATCCTGGGCTGTGGGAAATTGCGAGGAAACTTTTGATAGCGTAGTTAGATAGTTAGATAGATCTATTAATTTCTCATAATAATTTACATTAGGTTTGTTATCGCACATTTTACAATACAGGGATTTGATAATATAATCTTGCCATTGAAATAATTTTTGAGAAATTGGAAAGGAATCAAATAATAATAATCAGAGTTCGGAAGGAAAATCCGACAAAAACCTAAGAGAGAAAAAAAAGAAAAGGATACACAAATATAAACAATAAATAAAAAAGTAAATAAATGAATAAATAAATAAATAAATAATAAATAAATAAATGAATAAAAAAAGTATATATACATATGTATATAAATAAGTAAATAAATAAATAATGAAATAAATACATAAATACATAAATAAATACAGATGATGAAAAGTACAGTCTTAAGTCGATATAATTAGTATACAATCCATTAATGAGTGGGTTGTCTGGAAAACTACACCTAACTTCAAAATTAGATCGAAGTTTTTCAATTCTGCGAGAGATCAATTTAACATTCGCTTTACGGTGTAGATCTACGGTAAAGTGATGCCAAGGTAAGTTGGGCATCATTTTCAGAACTCGATTTTGGCATTTCTGTAGTTTCTTTATATGGCGTTTTGCACAATCCCCCCAAACTTCGCATTCATACAAAAGAATCGCTTGAAAAACAACTTTGAAAATTGTGATTTTAATTTCTGTTGAAAGCGTGGATTTTTTGTTAATAAATGCGTACATTTTGATTGCCACCCTTTCTTTCTTGACCGTTCTTTTGGTTTGTTCATTGAGCACTAACTTTTAATCTACATGAATAATTAAATATCTCACACAGGGCTCCCTCGTCATACCTTGTCGAAAAAAGTTTTAGTTATAAACTTATTAACAGGTAAAAGGAGCAGAATGAACATTACAGAACGGAGAGATTTGCGGATATTTCTTACAAATCTGAAGCCAAATATTGACAATTTGCTGTCAATCCATCAAGTACATCCCACCCATTAAAATTAGGATTTTTATTTTAATTTTTAATTTGTATTGTTGAAGTTACGATGGGTTATTAATGTTTTATTTTAACTCTATGAAGTCTATAATCGTATTATTTTAATAAATAGAACATAAGAAAATATACTACTTTTCTTCTTATTTTTACCACTCCGAATTTAGGGTTGGAACTCAGCCGCGAAGCAAATTTCCATCGTAAGATCTAATCATCACATTTTTTGACGAGTTTTGGGAATATGGTAAAAATGTACCAGCAGGGGGTCCACCGAAATCAGGTTAATTTTGAAAGTGGTCTATGAGAAAAAAAGTTTGGGATCCTCTGCTATATTCTAATGTACAGCCCGGCACTGTTATACCACGCTAACTCGGGTTCCGCAATAACTTCGTACAAAATGCATTTACAGTTTGTCAAGAAAGTGTTTACACTATGTAAAAAAAAACAGCAATTTCAACTTTTCGCTATGAATGTAGGCACTTCCAGCAAGTTTATTTCATATATTTTTTTTTTATTTCATTTTTTCATATTATATAAAGCCAATACCATAAAAAAAAAACTTCAATCGCTTAAACAATAACTACAACAAAAACAAAAATGTAAAAAGGAACAAAAATTGTACTGTCAAGAAAGTCTTTACACTTCTTAATACTACATTAAATTATACAGTAAACTCTTACAAACATTTTACAAAATTTAAATTTTAATATTTCGTGTGACCACCTTTAGCATCAATGACTGCTTTTAGCCGTTTTGTCATTGATCCAATTAAGTTTTTCATGTCATAAGTGATCGGAATATTAGCCCATTCTTCTTTGATGTACTGCATTAGTTGGTTCCGATTTTTAGGGTTCCTTTTTGCCACCTTCTTCTTCAATTGTGCCCATACATTTTCTATAGGATTGAGGTCTGGGCTCTGAGCTGGTGTATCCAAAACCTTAGTGCAGTTATAGAGCAGCCACATCCTCACCGTATGTTCTTTATGTTTTGGGTCGTTATCTTGGTATAACTTAAACTGTGGTTTTCTGCCATCACTACCGCAACTAAAACCAAAATTGTTGGCACTAGCAAGCAAATGACTTTGCAAAATGCTCAGGTATTTCTTCGCATCCATGTTGTTCTCAATGAAGACTATGTCTCCGACGCCTTTGCTGGATATGCACCCCCATACCATTACAGATAACTTTCCAAATTTAACTGTTGGAATGATGTTTTTATTTAGCAAGGCTGTGAGAGGTTTACGCCACACTCTATTAGGGCCTTCGTTGTAATACAGCATTATTTTGGTTTCATCACAAAATATAACATCATCCCAGTACTCTTTGGGTTGAGTGCCGTACTCTGTAGCGAATGAAAACCGTTTCTGTACATTTTGAGTTGAAAGTAGTGGTTTTTTTCGTGCAACTCTTGATGTATACTCGTTCTTTCTAAGCACCTGCCTAACAGTTTCATGGGAAACTTGTACACCACAATCCTGGTATATTTCTCTGGACAAAGCTCGGATGGATATTTGAGGGTTTTCGTGCACTTTTTTTAATAAACACCTTTCATTTCTGTCCGATAATTTCTTTGGCCTACCTTTTGGTACAATATTTTCCAAACGATTTTCACGTTCTGCTCGATTTATTATATTGTAAATGGTTTTCTTAGATAAACCAAACATTTTAGTTATTTCATTTACGCTTTTGCCATTGTAGTAGTTATAATAAACCAATTGTTTTACGTCAAAAGAAATTCGCTTGCCAGGCATATTAAAAATAATCACTGATAAACGTTTTCACACTTTCAACAGCAGAAGTAGAAATGAACATTTTTGTTTTCAATTTCCTACATCTTTCACAAAACAGAAGATAGGAATACCGCTATAACGGTACCGTTATGAAACCATGCATGCACTGCGGAAAGGAAGGAGAATAAAATGTGTAAACACTTTCTTGACAGTCCATTTTTTGTTCCTTTTTGGATTTTTGTTTTTGTTGTAGTTATTGTTTAAGCGATTGAAGTTTTTTTTATGGTATTGGCTTTATATAATATGAAAAAATGAAATAAAAAAAAAAATATATGAAATAAACTTGCTGGAAATGCCTACATTCATAGCGAAAAGTTGAAATTGCTGTTTTTTTACATAGTGTAAACACTTTCTTGACAAAGTATATATCGTTCGTTGTTACCTCACCTTCTCCTTCTCGTCGACCAACTGGACTGGACACCCTACTGCTGTGCTAACTTGATTTCGCCGAGAAACGCGCACTTTAATTGATTAAACGTGTATTATTTCTCCACTAAAGCGAAAACACCTCCAACCCCTCCGGTAGCTTGTGATCGAATCGACTCAACCCAAACTCCGGGGTAACATATGAACAATTCCTTTTATCATGCGGAATGAAGAAACCAATTTTGATCCAAAGTGTTAGGGAACTTTGCGTTAGCAACAAAACTCAAAAAGTAGCAAACCTACAGTGCTATTAGTGTATTTAACTTCCTTCTTGAAGAAGGACTTATGTTTACGGTAGGGAAATTCTCAGTTTAACTTTCCTCACAAACGTTGATAACACATGCTCTATATGCGAGTTTACTCGTCTCTAGAAGATTGGCATCCAAATGGTTGTTTGAGAGAGTTCATGTATAAAATGATTTAAATATGTTTCAAATCTTTGTTTTCGAGTCCTGAGGACATTTGCATAAATCATTCCCCGAGCAAACAAAGCAGTGTCTGAGATAAAGCTGAGCAAACAATTATTGTTATACTAACTGGCGTGATGCAACATCATGTTTACAATGTTTCGTCCATGAGGAGTTTGAGTCTTTACTGCTCGTGATGGCGAAATTATTGTTGAATATAAAATGGTATAAGTTTTTTTTATCGTTCATAATAATAATAAATAACGTAACTCTTTTCATTATAACTTGCATTGTACTTCATTTTCAGCCACCGAAGAGAAAGTGAAAACTAAAAAAATCCAAAAAGCCGTATAACAAAGAATATCTGATTGCGAGTACCAGTATATGAAGTTCTGACCTAACATGGGCTTATATAGACCAATAACCCCATTCCTGGCTGACAACTCCACTGATTTGTATCTTAATTGCACCTTAATAGTTAATCCCATTTAAAACAAAACTAAGATTTTGATAACCTGGTTTGGAAATGGCGAGCTCTCCGCGGGCGCTTGGTTTATCGATTCATTGTCTGGTTCTGATTGTGTTCTGATTTTTAGAATTATGTTATATCCGATAACGATATGCTTTAAATTAACAAATTCTAAGTTTAAAGGCTTAAAAAAAACAATTATTTTATTGTATTTTCAATGGGACAGAACTTCCCCTTACACAACACTAATCTTTCTGCACATATGTATTTTTCCTTAAAACTACCTTAAATATTATTTCGTTCCGCCTGCTGCGAAGTTGGCGTACGGGATCAGGTGTCGGTAACGGTGGATTTGTAACAGAATTGCGCGGCTCAGATGTCCGCGTGGGTCCACACTCGAACGAGATGTTCTGGGCTTAGGTGCGCAGCTCTCGGCGGCGTGTGCAGTCTTGGATGGATGGATGGTGCGCAAAATGTTGACCTGGCGGATTCCGTCACGTAACATGTTGTTTGCTGCTAATCGTGGGTGGATGGTGCGCAGAATATTGACCTGGCAGATTCCGTCACGTAGCGTGTCGTTTGTTACTGATTATGGCACGAAAATCTATTTTGCGTTAACTTATATACTGCGAGTACTCTTTATCGTATCGAGACTCATGGAGAAAGAAAATACCATAATAAAAAATGGTACACTCAAACGTCGACAAGAATGTCAGGTTAAAGTTTTACAAAAGTGTTTGGAATATAAGCTACTCAAATATAACCTGTACTCGTAAAATAAAATTTAGATCGATTATATCACAACATACCTATTACCTTACCTGGTCCAATTGGTGCCTCTGCTGAAATCGAGGATATCATTTGATCTTCTTCTTAACCAAGAAATCGTAGATATTTAAAAGAAGATATTACAATTTTGATAACCTTGAAACCTAGAACAGACATATCACGACCTTACTGGTGGGATTGAGATAAGCGGGTTGATCTCCGTATACAAGTTCATTTTGTCTTGTTATTTTTTTTAAATCTATCAATAATGAAAGTATTTATGTAGCTTTGAGATAGGCACGGCGTTTAATCGTTGCGTTATGCCTCTAAGTTTCCTTATGAGTAATTTACGTGTTGATGACAGAGAAACCAGAAATCCCCATAATCGATTTTCGACATCTTTATTTTAAATTGTACCAAATAGAAGAGACCTGGTCAGTACCTAACCGTTGAAGAAAAAATGCTGGACTTTCGTGGGCGATGCATATTTTGAACGTACATGAAAAACAAACTGCACGAGTACGGTTTACTTATTTTGCCATTGAACCATGCTAACGCAGCTGGAAATTATTATTTTTCATTAAAATATTACATATGGATAATCTATATTTATAATTTATTGTCTGGTATTACACATTACATTCATATCAATGCAATAGTAAGACAGACGAAGTCTAGAATCTCGCCCCGTTTAGGAGGTAGGGGCAATTTTAGACAAAAAAAAAAGACTTAAAATGAAAAAAAGAAAATTGTAGGCTAATTTTTTTTTTTTGTGAAATGTGAAATGTAATGCTAAGTTGGCTTTTTGTGTTGAATGTTTATATCAATTCTGAATCGAACACAAAAAACCAAATGGACATAAAGTCTTTTAGTTTTTGAAAAAAATGAAAATACTATTTTTGTATCATTTTTTTGGCATTTACGTGGTCTTCCTTTGAGGTAGGTGAATGAATAATAGATTAGATGTCTGGCAGACGCCTATGTCAACAGTTTTCTTAATTAACAATACCCGGGTGTTCCGCTTCGACGGATTAAGGGATCTTTTCGCATTCGGCGGTCCCGCTTACGCAACTTTGTTGTTCCGCTCGGAGAGGGGGCTTTTTGTCAGGCAGGCGGCTGTCATCAATACTCTTCATCTACAGTACTCATCCCAAAATTACAAAGTTCACATTAGTGACAAGGTTTTGCTCATTCGCATTATAGAAAATTCACAATTCACATTGTAGTTATTGATATTCACAAAGGTTATTCTGTGTTCAACTTTAGTACGAATCGAGTGTTATTTCTTGCGAGTAAGGCATGGCAGCTAAGCACCCTCTAATCCATCCTAAACTAAATAACTTTTCAATATTTTGTTCGTTCGGGAATTTGGTGTCGATCAACGAAAAAAAGCATCGCTCATTTAGAAGAAATTCCCACTAAAACGTCAACTCCCCCACCGCGTTGCAACTTACCGTTGAAGGTGGAAAAATGTAGAAATATTAAGTTCGCTTGGATATGACAATGCTCAAAAATCAATCAGTTTTTCAGGTAAATCAATTAAATCTTAAGCTCAACTCAAGGAATTTTTAAAGACTATTATTGTATATCATATAAAATTAGCATTTAATCGCTTTGCGCAATCACGTCTCACGCTGATGTCAACATTGGCGACGAAAAAAAAACTAGCAAGGAAGGTAAGGTCGGGCGCTTCTTTAAAGTGAACTCCAAATGCAAGGAAGATTTGTGGCCCTATGTCCATAAATACGTTAACCCTAACACCAATCGTATTTGTACCGACAGCGCTCGCCAGTACATAGGTATTAAGAATACGACGCATGAACTTACGAACCACAGCAAAGGCGAATATTTTAACAAGACCAATGCAACCAACACCATTAATGATCTGGAGAATCAGAACAAGCCTCTGAAAATAACTATTTTATGCCGCAAAACAACGCACCACTTTCACCAATATATGTATGTCGCTTTTCTTTTAACGATTTCTCTTCACCATCAACGACGAACTTAACGAACTCGACAGTAACACCAGTGCAGATGATGACTTCATTGACGAGACTTACATATCTTTTTAATACATTGAAAATTGACTTGCTTATTTGTAACTAACTCCGGACTTACTCACAAACTGACTGACTGGGACGCGGAATGCAATGCAAATCTACCTCTTCGTGGCGCATTCTGGGTAACACATGAATTAATTGAAATGAATTGCTATTCTTTACTTACGAAGACGAACCTATCATCAACATTAATCCTTAAAGTGAGATCACGGTAAATACTAAAAAACAAAAATTTAGAAATAAAAAATAAGAACAAGAAGAAGAAAAATAGAAGACATACAACCATTTGGTTTTTTGTGTTCGATTCAGAATTGATATAAACATTGACAACAAAAAGCCGATTTAGCACTTCATTTCACAATCTTGAAAAAAACTAGTCTAAATTTTTTTTTAGAAAATTGTGAGTTTGCATGCGAACTTTTCAAAAACTATTCATATAAATAATTTAATTTAAATTTAGGATTAAAGAACAGGTTTCTGGCTTTCAAAACCGGTATAGTACTTCATTTAAGTGTTGCCGTTGTTTTTTAATCATTTTTCTTTTCATTTTAAGACATTTTTTTTCTAAAATTGCCCATATCTCCTAAACAGGGCGAGAAAGACCCCTCCTCCCAAAACTGCTTGTTCTTGACCCTTATACAAAAAACCGTTATCAATTCTTTGCGCCAAGGTTATCGCACTCTCCCCCAAGTAGCAGGTAACAGTCGAATTTCGATAAAATGTGAAAAAACAATTATTTTGTGATGAGTTTAAAGTCACGAGCTTGTTTGAGATCACTTATCTCATATTTAGCAAGACCAGCGCCTATTGAACGATAGTCAAAGTACCAACAATTAGGATGGACTTGAAAGTTGGCATCAAAAATATTTTGGGAAGAGAACTGAACGTTGTTGACCCACACAAAGAAACTAACTAGATAAAAAAGGATGAAAAAATTAAATTCCAATGTTTAACGTGCACACGCCCCACTTGCGGTGTACATCACGCTATTATATCCAGTGAACGTGTTAATACTCATAATAGAAGAAAAACATATTAGTGTGTTGTACAAAAAGATGTACATCTCAAATAAATTAAATTTTTTGATAATAAAAAAAAAATAATTGCATTAACATTTCGAGAAAATCCATGATTTTTATCCGCATCCCTCATTTCACTTATAATTTTTATTATTATCGGTAAATTAGAATCGAAAATGCAAAACCTGACAACCGTTCGCCAAGCCTCCTTCTCATGAGTGTTACTTCCATGTTTCGCCGTTCTGTTTTATCTTTTCTGGGTCTATCCTTATATTGTCCTACGGCATGGCCTTCATACGGGTCTTCTTACTACTTGTATTGCACTCATTATTCGTTTGACTCTTCGCCCACTGTCCATTCGTTCTTCGTGTCCTACCCATCCCAGTCCTTGCGATTTTATTACTCAGGTAATGCTTGGGGTTGAATGAAGCCCACGAATCCTTTATTGTGCAGTTTTATCCATTCGCCTATTCCTTCATTCTCTTTTCCACCCTAGAGTCGGTTTTGATAAATTTTGACGTTGCATAGAGTTGTTGCATCTACATACATACAGACATAAAGTTGTTTTGAATCGTTCTTTCATTGCGAAGAAACACGTTTTGACCATATACAGCTATTTATTTATTTATATAGGAATTACTTTTTGCGTATAGTATAACATTTAGTAAGTATAACATTTCAGCAGTAATTTCAGCCCAAAATGCTAAAATGATACTTTTTTTTTACTAAATCTTTAGTAAAATATTCGTTTTTTTTTCTTCTTCTTCTTCTTTTCCTTTTTATCCCGGCGTCGTTATGGTCAGAAGTGTAGGACCATAACCTTCCCACTTAACTGCATTCCTACCGCTTGTGGGGTCCGCCGGTTTGACCTCAGAAAGTAGCGGCAGGCTTCCCGGTTTGGGATTACTTCATCGCTGAGGCCAATCAAATGCTGGTGTTTTTGCATTTGTTTGCACCAATTGTTTTTCGGCCTGCCTTTTTTGCGTGTTGAAATTGGAATGTTGATTGATAACGCCTTTTGGACGGGGTTTAAAGGATCTCTCCTTTGAACATGGCAATACCAACTGAGTCGGTCGCGCTCTATATTTCTTGTGATGGTTTCTTTTACGTGGAGGCTTCCTCGGATCTTTGAACTTCTAATTCTGTCACGCTTTGTTACTCCCGCTGTCATGCGAAGCATCTTCATCTCAGTTGCCGTTAATTTGCTCTCATACTTTTTGTGCATTGTCCAGCATTGTGAACCGTATGTGAGCGCCGGACGTATAACTGAAGTGTAGAGCCTTCCTTTCAGCTTAGGGGGCATTTTTCGATCACAGAAGATGGCGGAGTTTTCCCGCCACTTCATCCACCCTACGCTTACGCGATGTTTGATGTCGTCATCACAAGTTGCTTCTCTATTAATCATAGATCCCAGATATTTAAACTTTTCACACTTGGGAAGCACTCTTCCATTCAAGTAAATGTCTGGAATAGGCTGATGAGGGTCAGAGAACGGGCAGCACAGATACTCTGTCTTCTTTGAACTAATACGATACCCGTGTCCCTCAAAAATGTCCACCCACACATCAAGTGCTCGTTGTAGGGACGCCTGATCATCACTTATAATGGCCCCATCGTCAGCAAAGAGTAGCTGGTGCACATTGGGGTCCGTCACTTTTCCTTCAAGCAAGCAATCAAGGACTGCTATAAAAAGCAGTGGGCTGCGGACGCTCCCTTGGTATACACCGACTTTGATTGCGAACTCTTCGGTGACTCCTGCGGTGCATCTTACTCTTGTCGTTGCTCTCTCGTACATGTCCATAATCACTCGCACGTAGGTTTCTGGAACTCCTTTTTGTCTTAGCGCTACCCATAAAAAATCTCTTGGTTGCCGGTCAAAGGCCTTCTCGAAATCAACCAACACCATATGCAAGTCCTTTGAAGAATCACGATGCTTTTCCATCATGATCCTTATACTTTGGATTGCATCTGTTGTTGATTTACCCGAGACAAACCCGCACTAGTCATCAGATAGTCGTATCATTTTCCGCAGTCGGCTATCTAATACCAGTTCAACGATCTTCATGGTGTGCGACATCAGCTTGACAGAACGGTAGTTATCACAATTTCGCGTATCACCCTTTCCTTTGTGCAAAGGAAGAAGATAGCTTTCCCTCCATTGATTAGGCATAGTGTCGCCTCTCATAAGTTTGGAGATAAGAACCACGAGCCATCTAGACCCGATGTCTCCCATCTTTTTCCAGAACTCAGAGGGTATCCCGTCCGGCCCAACAGCTTTTCTTTTCTTGGAGTTTTTAACCGCGTACCGAACTTCTTCGACTGTGATGTCGGATATTTCGGCATGATTCGGGGCGGCTCTTGGAAAGTACCCTCGGGGAAACTGTTCGTTCAGAAGTTCCTCGCAATACTGTCGCCATCTGTGGAGAATTTTTTCGTCTTCCACAAGGAGTTGGCCTTCAGCATTGTTAATAAACTTTGGGAAACGAATCTCCTAAGCATTTCTTCTTCTCTGGGCGGCTATCTTAAAGATATTTGCTCCTTTGTTCAAATTGTTTTGTCGAAGCTCCTGGGTAGCCTGGTTCCTGTCAGACGCGGAAGACGATATTTCTTCCAACTCCTGATAGAGGCCTTCCATGCTTTTCGCTTTGAATTCGGCGCATTTTTTCTTCGCGATACCTTTGCAACATCTATATACCTTCTCACGGCGAGCTTTTTCCTCTCTCTTAGTAGAAGAGCACTTTAACCAAGCTTGGAAAGCCACTTTCTTTTCGTGTATCACTGCTTTGGCTTCGTCTGTCCACCACCAGGTTTCTTTTGCGTGTTGGCAGGGGCCTTTAGATGTTCCGAGCAGTGATTTGGCTTTCTCCAGGCCAGATTGTTGTAGGGAATCCCACATGTCTTGTGCTCTGCACTCCTCATTACCGACCTCATCGATAATGGAAGAGAGGTAGTTTTCCATGTTGGCGATAAAAGCTTCGCCTTTTCCTTTATCCAGCTTATACCACTTGATTCTCTCAGACACCTTCGTTTGCTGCTTTGACTTCTTTCTCGCATCCATAAAAAAATCAGTCAGGAGGAGACGGTGTTGAGGGGCGATCGCGTCTCCTAGGATCACTTTGCAATCTTTAGCTCGTGGCTTCATGAAACTGGATACCAAATGATAGTCTATTTGAGTTTCATTTCCGCCGCTGCTATAAGTGATCAGGTGCCGGCTTTGTTTGACGAACATGGTATTTAGCACTATAAGACCGTACGACTTGCACATGTTTAGGATATCTTCACCTGAAGAGTTCCTGGTGCCGTATCCCAGCCCTCCGTGGTAGCCTTCATAGTCTTCGCTTGTCTTCCCGACATGTCCGTTTAAATCTCCCCCAACAAACAAAAGCTCTTCCTTTGGGATGATTTTGACAAGGTTGTGGAAATCTAGCCAGAATGCATCTTTTTCTTTTTGTTCGCATCCTACTTGAGGGGCATATGCGCTTACGATGTTCCACACCTCACCATGCATCACCAATTTGAGAGCCATCAAACGGTCACTGGACTTTGAAATGGTTAAGACGTTGCCAAGTAACTCTGCCGCAAGGATGATGGCGATTCCGTTTTTTCCTTGTTCCAATCCATAGTAAAACATCTTGTAGGCTTTTGTTTTAACGTCCAAGAAACGTGCCCGATTACCGGTGTTTCGCCATTTCGTCTCTTGTACGCACAGGATGTCTACTCGCCTTCTAACCATAATTTCTTCAAGCTCATAGCTGCGCCCACTCATGCTTCCAACGTTCCAACTCGCGACTCTTAAATGTGGCTTACGCCGTTGCATTACTTTGCTATCCCCCGGAAATCCTATAGCTCTGACCCGAGCATTGCTGCTCGTCCCAGGATCATGACCATTAGTAGTGCCTGGCGGGGTAGTGCTTTTCCTTTTAGCGTTCTTTTCCATAATGCTACGGTTTGACCGTTTTCTTTCTTCCCTTCCTTTTTGACACGGGCATGCTCCAGATTTTTTATTTTTTTTTGATTAATCTTACTCTTACAACACCGGTGATCTCCAGTCGTGTCAACCCACTGATTTGCATGCACACTTGTGGGGCAGTTTAATGGTGGTATATGTGTCCCTAGGCTCACCTTGGTGTTTTCTAAATTGCCTAGATGTGAGTTTTGTTTACCTTTGTTTAGTCGCCTTTTACGACAAGCGATAGGTATCGCTGCAGGGATATTCTTAACCCGTCCCTGCTCGAGTTAAAATATTCGTTTTTTTTATATATTTTAAAGTAACTTTTCATATAAAACACGTATTGATTGACATTTTTAAGGTCGCAAAAAGTTACCAATATTTTTCCAATTTTTGTTTAAGAGGACCAAAGGAGATATACATTTATAAATATTTCTTTGTATAATAAAATAGAACCACGGTCATCTTTGCATTTTTATATGGAAGTCTGATCATAAGAGTAATATGTTCAAATCATGCCGGAGTCCTGAAAGCATTCTCCTAGTTCGTTGGATTAAGAAATTATTTTTGTTTATAAAAAGTGTGCTTTAGTGTTTTGGTTTTTAAGCTGTCAACACTATTTCTACAACTTGACAGTTGAAAGTTGATTTGTAGTTAGTACGTTTTGCCATCTTACGATAAGTAGACTAAGTACATAAGTAGAAAAACGCATCTAGATTGAGCAAACTTATTTTGAAAACCATGGTTGGGTTTGCCAAAATTCTAATGCGCAACGTCCATTTTACGGTCGACATAATAGTCCATCTGAGCATGCTATTCGGTAAACGATGAATCGTGTTCGCACCCGCACACTCTAGTGGATAATACGCATCCCCAAAGATGACAAACAGTGCGAAGAAAAGAAGTTATTGTCGTTGTGGGGCACAGTATTAAGGAGAATCCGAATGAGTCATTTCGCCATCGTGCACAGCAATCGGAACTATGCCCATTCACTTTGGGGAATATTTTTTGAAAAGGTCTGGCTTAAAAGCTTATAAGAACCAGATTGTGTAAGAAATGAAACCGCATGACCATTATACGCGTCGTAGGTTTGGTGAATGGGCCGAAAACATGTCTCAGCTTGATCCCAAAATTTTGTTCTCTGATGGGGCCCATTTTTGGTTAAATGGATATGAAAACAAGCAAAATTGCCAAGACGCCCTTACAACCATTAAAACTCACTATTTGGTGCGCTTTATGGTCTGGTGGAATCATTAGTCCATATTTCTATAAGCACGATGCCGGCCAGAATGTTACCGTCAATGGAGAGCGCTATAGTAACTTGATTTCTGACTTCTTCGTTCCTTTTGTTTCAACAGAGTGGCGCAATATGTGAACTGGCCTCCACAATCCTGTGATCTCACAACTTTAGATTACTTTCTTTCGGGGTATGTGAAGTCACTTGTTTATGCCGATAAACCAGAGACGTTGTACGATTTGGAAGTCCACATTTGCCGTGTTATTGCTAATATTCTGCTCCAGTTGCTCGATTAATTGTCGAAAGTTGGACTTCACGATTGCGCCTCATTCGAGCTAGCCGTGACGCACATATGCTTTATGGCATAAAATTATCTATTAAATAAAGTTAATATAAAATACATTTAAATTAGCTGGTATTTTATTTCATATTGAATTTGTATAACTCTTAAAAAACATCCTTCATTAGGACTCCATTTCTATACTTCTACCGTACTATGGTGCTATTGTATTATTACTTGAGATTTGAGAAGTAAGATAATATATCAGGTCCTTTAGTGAAGACTCACTTTCGCCACTTGTACGTGTCATCCTGGGAAAGGAGAGTTTCTAACACTTGTTCTAGCAGTATATTCTACTTGCGTATTATTTTATGCAGCACTTTTGTCTACTGATGTAGGGCCGGATTCTATTTCATTTTGCTAGCACTTATTAAGACTAGGGTTTGCATACTCCTTACTACAACAACGTTACTATTCATTCCTTTTTTGGCTTTTTGTTTGGATCTCCCTCTAATTCTGTTGACGATTTGTTTACCTGGCGATATTCCCATGAGCCCTATTTGAACGTTTATAATAATGGAATTATCACCTTTCAAGTATGACCAGACAATAACTACTTTTCGAATCATACGTATAAGCTCACAGTCCTTTCAACCCACATTGCGAACGTTTCTAGACTCAGTTCAACAGTGCATTAAATTGCATTTAATTCCAATCTGTTGTGTCGTACAATAGTTGTCAGACAGTTGCTCTAATTGGAGTCTTATGAGCGTCATAGTTATGTTTCACACCTTTAATCCCAGAACGCACGAAATGCTGTTCATCATGTCAAGCTGAACGGCTCTAAGCAGACTAATTAAATTTTAACACAATCCTGAAAAGCCAATTCTTCACACGACACATATGATTGCTTCCAATGTGCCCTCTTCATCGTTGTCAACCATTAGTACATTTGAGCCCGCTGGGAAATATGTATGTAGCACTAGAATGCAGTTGCTTAAGGCACGTTCCCTGTTAAACATACATATGTTGAAAGTAGATATATGTTTTAAGCATAGACCTTAATTTATGTGATTTGAATTGGTTTTGGGTTTTTGCCTATACAGTACTCGTACGAGTATGCTATAATCGGGTTCAGCAAACGAAAGCTCAAATAATTATTGAATTTGATACATTATTCTACCACAGTTAATTTTTAGAAAATAAATAATTTACAGATGTCTAACAAGAAATCACCCTGAAAATCCAGAATTCTGGATTGCATCCTAGCCCGAATGCAATCCTTTAAATTGAACTAATCGGAAGATTATTTGCTTAGATATCGCTAAAATAAAAGTCAAGAACTTGCATCTCCAGATAACGTGATCTTATGCTAGCTTCATCCAGTGCGGAACTTTCAGTGGGATACCCTTCTATCAATGTGCACCACTTTGGTTTATGTCATCTACTGCGTCGTCATCTTTTGGGGTTAAACACAAATACTCTGCGGTATCTGTTAAAAATACAAGTATAGAGACTAAACTATATAGAGAATTGTTTTTATCTAATTTGAATCAGCAAGACTAGCTTGTCGTTCTTACTTTTATTAAGAGCACTCACTACTTTTGTATATTTCCAGCGTTTTGTCGTCTTTATTTCTAAAATTATGTTTATGGACCCTCAGTCTTGCGGTGCTCTCGGTTTTTTTTTTGCCTTTTAAATAATTAATGCTAGTACAATTCCATTCGGTTTGATTAAATCTGTTTCGATAAAATGGAAAACGAAATGTTCCGAGTAGAAAAACTACAAAACTTAGGTGACCACAGTGTATCGAAATTCGAAGTTAAAATATTACTTAGTGCATCGTAAGTATAAGAACAATCTGATCTAGAGAACGTATTTAGTGCTTAAAATATGATTTCAAGATTCAGCAATGAGTGTCGGTCCGACACCGCTTCATAATACTGTTGTACTACCGCTAGGGAGATGTGGATAAAATCGTTAATCGATATATGAACAATCAATTAAGGCGAATATTCATATGTTATTGAATCGATTTTATTCAGTTGATCACAGACCAGTCGACAGTCGAATCCGCCGTACTCGCGTTTAGTTATTACGAACTCGAATTTTACAAACACACACGTACGTAATTTTTGACAGGAGTTTTATGTACGACACGCATAAAAGTCTCGAGTTTTATCGCCATTATGGTGTATTCAATTGTTCGTGTGACAGTCGTATTTTATTCGAATTTAACTCGTCAAAGTTGGCTACGACAAGTGGAGGAGGAAGTGGAGGAGTTTCAAAGTGGAGGATCCACTTTAAATATCTAAATTTTTACTTATATCTGCTTTATATCTAGGAAAGTCACGATTCGTAGGCAAAACGTTGATGTCGCTAGGGATCATGGTAAGAGTGGTACTTACAAAACGGATACAAAGACATTTCGGAGTATTCTTGCTATAAAATTAAATAGTCTCGCACCACCATGTCAAGATGGCCCAGGATGGATGGAGTTCTATATGTATGAATATTTGATGCAGAATTACTATATCGCTGGTATTTATTTTCAGGTTGGTAATTATCAGAAGGACGCCGTAAGACAAAAGGTAAAACATAACAACTAACAGCTTAAAGGGACTGGAGGTGGTCAAAATATATCCTACGTGAAAAACATTTGTGAAGAGAGCATTGCTAATCTACTTCACCTTGAAACAGTCGTGAATCTTGCCACCTATGCCACCTTTTAGACAAGAAGTTAAGGAAGATGCAGTCGAACAAGGGAGTGAGATCAATGCTACGCAATAATATCAAAAGAAAAATAAAGAAAATAGAGCACCTGATAAGCCCTTAGAAGTATCGCTACAACAGCAGCTAACCGGTATGCCTTCAGTATCACCTCGACAACAACTTGTCAAGAGAAAGGCCGACAAAGTTGTAGGTATTGAATTAAATTATATTGAATTAAATTATATATAAAATATATATAGTATATATAGTATATAGTAAATATATATAATATTGGAAATCAGAAGATATTTAAACATAAAAAATACAAAAAGCGTAAATTAAAAAAAGACTTAAAAAAAAAATTGCCATATACATATGACGTCTCATGCACCCAGAAGAAACATTTTTTCTCCTCAAAAAAAAAATTTTTCTGGTATTAAAATACAAAAAAAGAAATGAAAATTCATATACTTTTCAAATACAAAATAATACGTATAATTAATTATGTTTGAAAGGAAGATCTGTTTCGATCTTTGTTCAAGCATAGGTGGACTTCGCATTTGGTGCAGAATACAAAGGACCTGAACTGGCAATCATTTTGGCATCGCTGCCTTGTTTGTTGCCATTCCGTTACCAACTGAATCCAAACGTACTGCATTAAGCGGGAGCTCATTTCGCCGTGCTATGGTGTGTTGGCGTACTTGTGTATGAAACAGGTCGACCCCTCTTCTTACTCAGATGTTTACCGACCTTGTTCAAGTGTTTGCCACTGCCAATTTGAAATCGAAAAAAGGTATATTGTTATGCCTTGGCATTTATTACAAAAAAAAAATGCATTGTCTTTCGCGCTACCGCAGGCTGGTATAATCCGGGTATTCGATTCCAGTGTTACCGTAGGTATTATTCGCGGACAATTAATTTAAGAAAGTAAAAAGAACGACAAAAATAATAAAAAGACAAATTCGATTTTGATATCTTTATTGCTCGACGAACGGAGTGCAAGTGATTATTCTAAAATATCTTAAATCTAACTTAACCCTACACTGCATACGCGGTAGTTTCCGTACATTGCATACGCAGCAGTTCTATCGGCGTCGGTTCTCGCGTAACTGTGGGAATCGGCGTCGGTTCTCGCGTAACTGTGGGAATTGGCATTTTTCTTATGTTTGCAATTTGAGGTGCACTTTAAGTGTCTCGGTAACTTGAGGTTTATTCGGGGTACATCCGTAACAATATACAAGGTAGATATCGCTCTTCCGGGGCCATAAAATCCAAACATTGATAACACATAAGTCCAAGAAGTAAAAAAAAAGTCTTAATATACCAATTTTTTGATCTAAGATTAATTCTGCATAAACCCAGCATGGAATTAGGAGATCGACGCTCCCCATATATTTATTATACTGGTCTCTTATATTGGGGCAGTCGACCTCTACGTATTTTTTTTGTTTTTGAATACGGGTCCATTTTTGTAAGTCGTTGGGTTGCTTCTCACGTTTGTTAATAGATTATTGACAACTTTGTTACCCAACCAAGATACAAAAGTCAAGTTGACATCGTCTATCTTTGCCACTTTCTCAATTATATTTTCTCGTTCTTTTTTCTTTCCTTTTTGAGTTTTTTTTTATTTTAGTTTATGCACTTATGGTATTTGTCACACAACTTGACCCCGTCCAGGTCGTCGGGGTCCACATGGTCTGTGTCGAAGATGTTCGTTCACTACTCTCCGGGGGTGGTTGTCCTAGATAGGATTCTTTTAAGCGATTCGACTGAATTTGTCGCGGTGGTTGTAGTTCACAGTAACTATTTTATTTACATGTCATTAAAATGTTATATTTGAAAATGCACACACAAAGTATGAATTTTGAGTGATGGAACACTAATACGAGTATTGGGAACTCTATTTAGCCTAACCGTTCCCAATGGTAGAACACCCATTTTATTAAGATACACTTGCAGTTTAGAAGTATTAAATCAGTTGTCAAAAAATATTTTGTGTTTTTTTTTGTCTTGAAATTGTAGAGAATTAGGAAAAATACTGGCATTACTCAGCTGGTGCTAAAAGGCATTTCCATCCCGATATCCAAGAAAGCTAATTACCTGGGAGTCATCTTAGATCGCAAGCTTCTTTGGTCAAAGCATGTTGAGTCCAAAACACCAAAGCGCTGTCAGCTTTTTGGCAATGCAAATTGCTAAACATGTGGCTTATACGGCAATGACAAGACCGATAATATTATATTCATCGGTTGTTTGGTGGAACAGGAAAACACGCAAACACGTTGTGGTCTTATTCACCAAACTCCAAAGCACGGGGGCTTTCCCCAGCACACCGGGAGTTGCTCTAGATACTATGATGAATCTTCCATCCCTTGACATATACGAGTATATTAGAGGGCGCGCACTGAAAGCCATGTCTCGCCTCAAGAGAAATGTTCTTTGGCACAACTCGCATTGAAGTGATAGTGTACGAGTACTTGCGCGAGAAATATCCTACGACCCTTGTCTCATAGATATGCCTTCTGACGCAATGACACCTGCCATCCTACTGCACTGTAATTTCATGGAATCAGGACTGGCTTTGGCCAGGCACTGAACCTGGAATGGACTGTCTTCGCATTTACACAGATGGCTCGTAGACTAAGGGGAGTCCGGCGCTGGAGTTTTCTTTGAGCACGAAAACATTCGACTGCACTTCTCGTTAGGAGAATATGGGTCTGTCTTTCAATCAGAGATTTATGCAATCCTACTATGCAGTGAAGCACAGGTGGAAAGGAAAAAACATATGCTGCTGCAGTGATAACCAATCTGCACTCAAAGCTGTGTTCAACCTTCTATCCAAACTCAAGACCTTTTTGAAAAGTCGGCAGACTAGTTCCA
Organism: Merodon equestris; assembly: GCA_958301585.1. Taxonomy (NCBI): domain Eukaryota; kingdom Metazoa; phylum Arthropoda; class Insecta; order Diptera; family Syrphidae; genus Merodon; species Merodon equestris. The sequence continues at coordinate 43,546,755 of OY284414.1, read as the reverse complement.
CTAAGGCTTGTAAAATACAATAAAGAGAAATGTCGTCTGGTAGCATAATGGTCCAGTATCTATATCTAAGTGCTCCAACAGATAATAGAAGCCTCCAACAAAAAAAAAACCCATTTATGCGTCATTTTCAGGTTATACTGTATTAGATGAATGCGGCACTTATATGTACTGTTTGATATTGCTTCTTTGGTATTAAAAGTAGTCGTTCCCTTATTTTGTCCAGGTCCAGGTAGACCAAACCTTACAAGCTAATCATTGTCACCGACCAAACGCTATTATCTCACAAACGAAAATCTGTCCAAGTTGAGGGTTCCAGTAACGTCTGGCGGAAAGTAATTTATTCATGAATGACAAATTGTTCCATTTCACTTCGCGTAATATTGAGTGCCTTATTAATGTTTTCCTGTAACGCTTTCCTATTGGATACTTCCACAATAATGTCGAATAGCTCATCGGTGAAAAATTATGAAAAGAAGTCAATAGGAGTCTCAAAACTAGACATTTCATCCTGCAACTCCTTCCTTCCTCCTTCGTTCTCCTTTTTATTTTATTTTTTTCATCTTTCGTATCACATTGACAGCTTTCATCCGTTTCACTTATCACAACTTCCTACAAACCTAAGTTTAGAGTAGAGCGAAGTTGTTGACACCAGGAAAAACACGAAACTTTAATTAACAATTTTTATGCACAAAAAGTCAAATATGGCACCCTGAAGTTTGACGAATATTTCAGTGAACGGTATATGGATGTTGCAATACAATGGTTGTACCAACGGTTGTACAATTTTGGTGTTGCGTACAACAATTGTAGCGAGTGTTTCCGTCCTACCGATCGTTGTACCGATATTGTATGGTCGCATGCTCATGAATATACAACCTTTGTCGCATGCAACGGATTGTATGGAAGTTGTATGGTGTGTTTTGTCGCATACAATTATCGTACCGATTTTAGTTGGATTTGAATCGTTCTAGCGACGGGTTAAGCTTTTTAAAAATGGTCTCGCTTAAAGAAAAAGATTTTTGGATGGATTTTATTAAGCAGTACCGTTCGTTTCCTTGTTTGTGAGATGTGCACACTAGGGAGTTCAGAAATAAAGCTTTGAGAGAAAAAGCATTGTAGAAAAATGTCGGGAACAGGATCCTAATGCTAACAAGCAAGCATGCGAATAGCGAATCTCAGGACAGCTTTCAGCAGGGAATATAAAAAAAAATCAAAACTCAAAACGTACTCGATGTTCTACTGAGAGCATTTATATGCCCTCTTTGTGGTACTATGATCTTTTAGTGTTTTTGAAAAGGGGTGAAATCTTCGGAGATTTCCACAGTTCTTTGTCCTGTTCTACAGACGAGATCAGTTTATTTGAGGAATGTATTGCTACAGAGGTATGTTTCATCATCAGTTGATCACAGACCAGTGAAGCAGAAGGTAGTGTTTCGGCTAAAGTGGAAAAGAAAACAAAAGAAAAATAATATAAGTGCGTGTTTAGGCGAAGTACTCGCGGGACCCAAATTAGCGTAGAGGTACAGTGCCTGACCCGCAATCGGAAGGTCGCCGGTTCGGATCCCCAGGCGGGAGAGGAAGTTTTTTGTTTGCGTTCTTTTTTTTTTTTATTTTTTTCCTGTTTCCTTACTGCGGCTTTTGAAGAAAGCTAGAAGTAGCGGGAGGAGATGTCGGGGGATGGCGGGGGAAGTCCCGTACCTCGTACAGGGTCGGAATCGGATGATTTATCATCCGATTTCGCAACACAGGCCGCCGTCATGAAAAGGCGCAAAAGGGTTAGCGCAAAGCCCAACCCAATCAAACGCCCCTCCCTCACCACTTCGACTGAAAAGCTGCAGGTCGAAGCGAGGAAAGGGGCGCCATCATCACCACCATCGACGTCCGAAGCAGCCGGACAACAACAACAACGTGTCATCCCCGTGGAAGCAGAGGTCGAATACCTCTCCGATGGTAGAGAAGGCCGCTACATGGGGGACAACAACCCCTTCGCGGCCCTCTTAAGTTCGGCTACGGAGGATGAATGTATTGTACTGGAGGAGCAAGAACGCTTCCTACGCGCCCAGCTGCAGGCTGTAGTAGACAAAATTAAGGCGTTGCAGAAGTCGAGAAAGGAGGCAATAGCCGCCGAAGAAATGAAGCAGCAACAACAACAGCAGCCGCAGAAGAAACAGCAGCAACTACAACAACGAAAGCAGCAGAAACAGCAGCAGCAACAGCAACCACAGCAACAACAACCGCAGCAACAACAACCGCAGCAACAACGACCGCAGCAGCAGAAGCAGCATCAGCAACAACAACCGCAGCAGCAGAAGCAGCAACAACAACCGCAGCAGCAGCAGCAGCAACAACAACAACCGCAGCAGCAGAAACAGCAGCAACAACAACAGCGGCAGCAGAAGCAGCAGCAACAACATCAGCCGCAGCAACAGCGCACGAAAAAGGAAAAAGTGCCACCGATCCTCACCTATACCACGGCCTTACGAGAAACCATCGATCTGTGTAAGTATGCCATTGGTGTAGGTAATTTTGAAATTAAATGTTTGGGCCAGAAACGCTATGCTATTCAGTGCAAGACACTTGAGCAGCATAAGCGTATTAAAAGCCTATTGAAGGAGTCAACGACGGAGTTTTTCTCCTTCACCCCAAAAGCCGAGAGGTTGCGGACGATGCTCCTCAAAGGCGTGGAATCTATCACAGATCCCGAGGAAATGCTCTCAGAGCTCAAAGAGTTCGAGAGTGACGACCTCAAATTCGTGGCGGTTAAGCCATTTTCCACGGTGAGCTCCCGACGGGAGAAGCGAGTGATTCCCTTCTTCTTGGTACAGCTCACACCCAACAGCAAGCTGGAGAGGTTAAGGTCCATTACTTCCTTGGCTTCCCAGCGTGTAACATGGGAAATATTAAAAAGGCAAGGAAACATTTTGCAATGTATCCGCTGCCAAAGATTCGGGCATGCCGCGTCGAACTGCGAAATGCAGCCTCGATGCGTTAAGTGTGCAAAGAATCACAAGAACGAGGAATGCGACTTTGGGAAAGACAAGGTGGCGGACAGAGAGCAACAAGGTGTAGGAACCGAGGACACCCTGCAAACTATCGGGGATGTCCTAAGTTCGAGGACATCTAGAAAAAAACCTGTCTCATAAGTAGAAGGTCGAGGAGAAGGCTCGGGTCGCTTGCAACACCAGCCGTCACATCCCAGTTGACCTACGCCCAAATGGCGGCAGGTTCCGGAAAGACGGTACAAAAGCCCGTGGCTGTTCCTAAAGCCCCATTGCCTGTCTCTAAGGCACCGGGGGCCGAGGTGGATGTCTGTTCGATCTTGCTCGCAATCCAAGGGCAGATCGGGCAGCTCCAAAAACAGATCCTGGAAACGGCGACCCGAGTAGATAGTATCTGCTCGCTTCTGCCGGGCCTAGCGCACCTAAGGTCATGATGGGTACGCTGGCAGAGAGACACTTGAAGATCCTATCGGTGAATGTAAATTCACTGATAAGGATCGAACGACGAGCCGTACTTTTTAACCTGTTGCAGGACGAAAGCCCCGATGTACTCTTGGTTAGCGAAACAAAGCTAAACCAGAAGCACAAAATCCGGCACAGTTCGTATAAAATAATTAGAAGAGATCGACCCAACGCTACTCAAGGCGGGGGAGTTGCGATCTTCATTAAAAATAATCTTAAACATAAGGTCATATATAGCAGTGAAGTGCGGAGGTTCCAGGTGCTGGAGGCCTGTATTGTGTGTATTCCTCTCCGAAATGGAAAGAGAATGTACATTGTATCAGCCTATGCACCTGAAGCACCTCAACCCAATATTTTTATCGCAGAACTCGAGACACTCTTTCGATCTCTGCGCTTGAACTCGGTAGAAAACTTCTACATTCTGGCCGGCGATTTAAATGCCAAACATAGTGATTGGGGAAATAACATTCCCAACACTAGGGGGAGCCTACTAAGCCATTGGTGGGTTCTTCACAACATTGAATATAGAGTCAAGTTGCTCGCAACGGATAGTCCGTCGTATCCTAGGAGCGGCTCCTATCTGGATCTAATGCTGATAGACTCTCGACTGAGACTGGCAGACACGAACGAATGGTCTATTAACTGTCTACGGACCATTGTATACGACAGTGACCATTGCGGACTATGTGCCGTGATCACAGTACCTGACGAGTTCGCGGAAATGGCAGAGTACGTCCACACGCACCCCTACGATTACAGTAGGGCGTGCTGGCCACGCTTCGCCAATTCCCTGACGAGAGCGCTCACTTCGAGCGCCTCCTTTCCACCAACTAATAGGAACCTGTCAAACCACGAGATTGACAGGTATCTCAAAGAAATGGACGATATCATTAAACAGACTATGAACAGTACGATACCACGTCAAAGACAGCACGATACCACAAACATATACCGAAACGCGACAATCGACGCACTGCATAGACAAAAAAGTAGACTCCTAACAAGACTCAAACTCTTGTACAGGCGGTTTACCGACAGACAAAACTCGGAGGTCAGGACACTGAAGTCACTGATTAAAAATCTCCAACAATTGATCAGAGAAAATTACAGAATATCTGTAAGTTTGCATTGGAACAATAGAATTCGTGCTGTAAAATCCAACAGCGCGAGTATGTTTCCGCAAATAAATAAAATATTTCGGAGAAACAATCAGAATGACATTCAGGATCTGAAACTTCCGAGAACGTCAGACAATGAACGTTTGCTACGGACAGTTAGCATCGATCCAGATAGCGCCATCCTGGATGACGACTTTTTCGTGATTGAGGATCCTCAGGAGAAGGTGGCGACAGTGGGAGCTGTTTTCCAGGAAGTGTACAAGGTGAATGATAGTATTCGCCCGAACCATGACCTGGAGAACAGAGCCCTGCTTCATCACTTCTACCTTAGAAATGATTTCGATCATTGGCGATCCGAGAATCTTGGTTTTACCAGGTTCAATGAAGATTTCATGGCAAGCAATGCTCTCGCCAGTGAGGGGGCTAACACCCTGTTCATTTCGACGGAAGATCTCCAGATGATCTTTCAGTCATTGAAAAGGAAAAAATCCGCGGGTATCGACGGCATATCCAATGTTGTGCTTAGGCACCTTCCACCAATGGCTGTAGAGAGGTACACCATCCTGTTCAACAATGCACTGAATAATGCATATTATCCAGTGCATTGGAAGACAGCGGTGGTGCAACCAATCCCCAAGAAGGGTAAAGAGACCTTTAACCCGGCAAATCTCCGGTCGATAAGTCTCCTTCCGAGTATCAGCAAGGTCTTCGAGAAGGTGATCCATAGGGCCATGTCTAAATGGGTTGAGGACAATAAAATCATCCCGGATAACCAATTCGGTTTCAGAGCGGGGCATGATACTATTCATGCCGCGTCGAAGCTTGTGTCGGATATCCAATGGAATAAATGCCAGAACCAATGCACGGGTGCCTGTCTGATTGACTTGGAAAAAGCCTTCGACACCGTATGGTTAGAAGGTCTTTATTACAAGCTCAGTCGGCTGGGCATAAGTAAACCACTGCTATATATGATTTTTGACATGTTAACCGGTAGAAAGTTCGTTGTGAAAATTGCCAATGTAACTTCTACCCAAATATTTGAAATCAAAAACGGACTGCAACAGGGTACGGTAAATTCGCCGATCCTTTTCAGCATTTACCTGAGTGATCTACTTGTTTCTCTACACCACTCAATAGCGTACGCAGATGACCTAATCGCGTACAGATCAGGTCCAACGATCGACGTCATTGTTACTCTTCTGCAGCGTGACTTCGAAAAAATTCAGCAGTATTGTGATGACTGGAAGTTGAAAATCAACTTCCAGAAATCAGAATCTATATTGTTCAGAACGCCTTTGTCTAGGGCCTCTCGGGACACTAGAAAAAATTGGCGCAGGTTCTCTATCTTTGGGCCGGACGGGCGTCCACTGGCGAGACAAAGTGTAGTCAGATACCTTGGGATCGTGCTGGACCAGTATCTATATTTTGACAAACATGTAGATGCTGCTCTGGCAAGGGCCCGGGGCGCTTTCGCTCTGACAAGATGGCTGTTTCATAGCAGCCAACTTGATTCCAGGGTGAAAGTAATCTGCTACATGGCCTTAATCAGGCCCAGGGTTGCCTATGGATGTCCCGTCTGGTTCAATGTGAGAGCCAGCTTGATGGAAAGGATTCGGGTGTTTGAGAGACAATGTCTTAGGACTTGTCTCGGGCTACATAGGACTCCCGAATCTGAGTACACGAAATTTTACCCGAACGAGGTCCTATACAATAGGGCCAGGATTGTACGGATAGATAATTTTCTGATCAAACTGATTCGAAGCCACGTTGCAAGAGCAATGACTTCGGTCAATAGCCTGATCTTCGGGGCTTACTACCCCAATGATCTATATCATGAGAGAGTGCGCCTTAACGGCTTTGTCCCGCCAGAAGCATTCCTCTATCTAGATAGATGTGGACTGATCCAGGACAGATGGGCGTTACCGCTAATCTTCCACGTGGGTCGCAATTCCGTGGAGCGGCGATTCCTCTACGAACCCGATGTCGCGCTCCGTGAGCCCGAGCGCCTCAGGTTCTGTAGTTCGGTCTCACGCCGGGATCGAGGAGACGTAGTCCGCCAGCATCAACGCTTTTGGTGGCTGGAGAGAACTCCGTCAACGGACACCTTGATAGGAGCAGCCTCTTCAAGGCAAGGCCTGCCTAACACCAATGGCAGGCTTACATAGGCTAGGGTAGGGTAAGGTAGGGTAGGGTAGGTTAGGGTAGGCTAGGGCAAAAACGACAAAAAAAAAAAAAAAATTAAAAATCACAAAAAAAGAATAAAACTTAAAACAAAAAAAAAATTAAAAATAAAAATATAAAAAAAAAGATATATATATAAAATATATATAATGTATATATTTGTGTATATATATTTTAGTTAAGTTAGAATAAGATAGGTTTAGTTAGGTTTAATTAGTTTAAGGTAGTTTTAAGTTTTATATAAAATATTTAAAAAACAAATGATCATATGCTAAGTTTTTTAATAAAAAAAAACATTTTTCTTAGCTTAAGTTAGTTATAATAATGTTAATAGTAAATTCATGTATACGTCGAAAGACATAAGTATGTTTCAATTGTTCTGTTTGTTTTAGAGTGTCCGCCTAGGGCCAGTAAGATAGTTACATTTGTTAAGATAGTTAAGCTAGTTTTAAGCATTTTTGACTAGGGTAAGATAGATATAAGTTAATATGAAATAAAAATGAAAAAAATCAAAAAAAAAAAAAAAAAAAAAAGGTATGTTTCATCTTCATTGATGTTATTTATAGACAATATACATTTTCATTAGGAATTTCAGACTCCTGAAGATAATAGCCCTAGTGTTTCACGGCCATCATCTTCTTTTTCTAACTATCCAAAAAGAAAAAAAAAACACTAGAACAGCAAAAAAATATTTTTTTGAGAGTGCAAGCAAGTTCATGGCTCAAAAAGAAACCAAAGACGAAGATGAGTTTGACATCGTAGGGAAGATAATATTTTAGGGGCATGGAGGAAATGCAGGGCTTGATTGCAGAAAGAATTATTACAGAAGTGCCATTAACTTGTAGAATGAATCAGTTAACCATCAACTCGAACTTCAATTCAAACTATTCAGCATCTCAATCTCAATCTTTCCAGCAATCAAATATATCGAATAACGCCCAAGACAGAGTTATGTATGATTCACAGATATCAGAATTTTTGGTTTTAAATAATGAAACACAATATTTAAATTAAAACTAATTCATACATATGTATTATATTTCACATATTTTAAATAAAGAGCATGTACTTCCTCATTATAATTACATAGTTCGTGTTTAAACATTATTCTGGGAAACCACACATCTTATTTTGGAAAGGAACCTGTCCTTCATTGTTTTAGTATTCCTTGAGTTTATTTCTTATTTCTTTTGCATTTTTTGAAGACGTCTGTCTGGTACTTGTTTTATGTAAAGGAACCATCACCTCACTCTGGCGCCAAGTTCCTGGACGTACAACTCCGTTTTCGACATCTTCACGGTCTACACATTTGTCAGTTACATAAGTTGGAGACTGAGCCTTTAAAAAATTATGTAATGAGCAACAGGCTAAAATAGTTCCATGAGCATTGTCTAGACTTGTTTTTATTGGTTTATGAAATATTTTGAATCTGTAACACTAAATCCCAAACGCAATCTCCACGACTCTGCGAGCTCTGCTTAACCTATAATTATAAATTCTTTCTTCTTTCGATATTCCTACTTGAGGAAACAGTTTTCATATATTTTCAGATAAAGCAAATGCCTCGTCACCAACAAACCCGTAGGACGAAATGTATTCATTTTTCCCAGCTTTTCTGCAGGAGGTAGTTTAAGTGTATGATTTTGTAATTTCTCATAAAAGTCTGTTCGTTTTAAAACTCCTCCGTCTGAAATTCTTCCATTTGTGCTTTCATGAACGTATATAAATTCATAATTAGAATTTACATTGGCAAACAAAACGATACTATAATGTTTCTTTATAGTTAAAAAAATCTGAGCCACTCTTTGCGGGTTTTCTAACCAGGACATGTTTCCCGTCAATGCTCAAATTGTTCCCTTTTCATACGCAAAAAGACTGTGTAGTCCGGGTCTGAAATTTAAATCTTCAACTAGATCAATCTCAGAATGCAGTGATCTATTTAATAGCCATTTTTTAGTCCATATTCTTTTTTTTTTTCGTTGGCTTTTCACATTCAAAACGGCGGCACCACATATTAAAACTTTTTTCCGCGCACTTATCTCGGCCATAGAATATGACTTCAAATACACTGCTAAAAAATGACTAAATAAAATACTCGATCGTATGTAAAGTGTACACAGATTGTATAATGTGTGTGCTGCCTACAATAAGTTGTGCCGATATTGGCACAACTCAAGTCGGTACAATCATTGTATTGTGTATTTCGTGCTTAAGAGCGTAACGCTTGAACCTGGGTTTGCCTATATATGTATAAAAAGTATAGTCACAGAATTCCAAAAAAAATTACATCCCTATATTTTCATAGAGGTACCTCGAAGCACATACATATGAGGTAAATAAGCAATTTTCCAAAATGTTCAATTTTGGTATCATCGTAAACTCCTCCAATTTGGGTGGTCCCCAAAAAAATTGATTATTCTAGTCAACAAAGATGGCGCATTGTTGTTGAGTACAGAAAGCTCAATGACACGACAAGTTTTCGATTCTTAATATTGAGGATATTTTGCCAAAATTGAGAAATACGCAATATTTTTCTAGCCTAGATCTCGCAAAAGGATTTCATCACATCCCCATAAAAGAAGATAGGCATAAGAGAACCCTTTCGACAACAAATGGTTCGACTTGAAAAATGCGCCTGTATCAAAGGATGATGAACGAACTTTTGCAGGGCTATACGAGTATACATATGTAACATATCGTAGTTTCTTAGTCATTACAGGAGCATATAGATTCACTGAACAACATTTTCGAGACCTAATTATAACCTGAAAGTTCAAATCAATAAGTGCAGTTTTCTGAAACACGAAACTGAATATCTCGGGCATATTATTTCTAAGGATGGCACCAAACCAAACCCCAACAAAATCGAAATCATTCCAAAAATTAAAATTCCTCGAACGGCAATACAAATTAAATCTTTTACCGTTATTAAGGGCTTTTATAGAAAGTTTATCAAGGACTATTCAAAAGACCTTCCGATGACGAAATACTTAAGGAAAAATTCGAAAATCAAATAGGCACTATATAGAGTCTTTTAACAAGCTTAAAACATTTATATGTAGTTGTCGAATTCTGGCATATTCCGACTTTCGGCAGCCATTTATTCTTAACACCGATGGGAGCAGTGTTGTATTACTGGCGGAGTTATCGCAGAATCAAAATCCAATAGCATTTGCTTCAAGAACTTTAAATCGACACGAATTAAAATACAGTACCATCGAAAAAGAGCTCCTATCTATCGTATGGGCTACGAAATATTTTAGATCTTCTTTATTTGGCCGTAAATTTAAAATATACGAGTTTTATATATCAACAACATAAAGGTGGAAGATATTAAATCTGATGTTGCAACAGTGCACAGTGGTTATATTTATATTTATATATTTATATTTATATTTCGGAAATAACATTAAATATTTTTGGTCAGTTAGCTTCGGAAAAAGGCAAATCAAATTATTCTACAAACATAATCTTGCATAGGCTAAAAAGGCGATTAGCGATATTTTTACCCACATGCACCAAAGCATATGTTTCTCAAAATCCTTAAAGAAACTTTACACATTAAAACATCCTCGGGATTTTTCGCAAAAGTGATATTTGGTTTATATAACTCCAGAAAACCTTGGTTAGATACTTTTCCTGTTCTAAGCCTATGAAGATCCCAAGATGCACACATTTTCTCACAGATATTACTAGTCCCGAACAGCTGTTAAGTATTATTGAAAAAACCCCTTTAAATAAAAATCATACGGGAATATAGGTAGATGAAGCTTATTGTTAGCTTAAACGTCTTATTTACTTTCCAAATCTCAAATTAGAAATATATGTGTTAATATGATAGGAATCCTATAAAACCCTATTCCATGGTATCTGAAATACCTGAAAAGTCAAATGCAATGGTACACATAAATATATATGTTTTTTTAACAAAAACATTAGGTTTCTTACTTGTGTGGACAAGTTAACAAAACACGCGTCCACTCATTTCTTGCAAGATATGAATTCCATAACAATAGTGGATACTTTAAAGCAAAGATTTGCTGTATTAGGCGAACTTTCTAAAATAGTAGCCGATAACGAGTTTGATATGGTTTACATTAGGAACTTCCTAAATGACGAACAGGTTCTCTATCGTTTTACGTCCCCCAATACACATACGGGTAACTCAATTATAGAACGATACGATTTAACACTTAATGAGCATATGCGGCAATCAAAACTTGACAAGAAAAATACGAACATTTCAGATGATAACTTAGTTTAGTTAAATCTACAATGACATGCAAATATAAATGCGAACGAATGGAAAAACCTTATAGAAACAATTCATGAAAGTAAAGAGAAACGTATAAACAAACTTACGAGCAATGAAACCCAATAAGATAAGAATGGTACTAAATGTGACAGACAATTTGAATTATAAATATCAAAAATCTATTGAAAACATTAAATTTGCGAGAAAATTTACTGGCAGAAATTTTTCAAAGCGGAAAAAAAAATTAAAGAGAAAAAACTTGTACCCATAAGTAATTTCTATTTATGAGTTATGTTGGCAACGCGATATTTCTTGTGGACTAAAATTCCAACATTTAATTCCGACTGTAAAATTTTCCTTTTTCCCTTGATTTCCTATATTTCCGTTTTGGCTTTTTCTTGTTTAACACTTGAATTCCTTAAAGACTATATTATAGATTTATAAATAGATTTATTATTTATAGATTTATAAAATAAATGGATTAAAATAAATGAATATAATTTAAATAGTTATATATATATTAATGTGATCGTACGAGATTACAACAACTTATAAGATAGTAACTGAGATACGTTGTATTATATAATTTAAGTAAGTTATTAGTTCTTATACCTGTAAGTTATTTTAAATTAATAAGAATATTACGAAATATGTAAGTTACAATAAAATTATTAAAAACGAATTCTTTCTTAACGTAAAGCAAGAAAAAGATACTCATACGACACAGTCAATAGAGAATTCAACAAGTTGCAAAATAAATATTATTTGCGTTACCATCATCTTAACTAATTGACATCGCATACCCAAGCGTTTTTGTGCGAACCCTTACCATGTTCTAAAGATTTGCGTATTTCGCATACAATGATCACGTTAAGATCATGGATGACCGAAATTGTGTTGTGCATCATATATTTTTTAATGCTAAATTATTATTATTACCATTTCTGGTCATTTGGAAGTCGTAAATCCTCAGCCTCGAAGATCATTCTTCACCAAATGCCCCTGTCGTGAGTGTGTTCCTACCATATTTCACTGTTCCATCCCATCTCTTCTAGATCCATCCTTATATGGTCCTCCCATCTACGGTGCGGCCTTCCGGATAGCCCTTTGGGTTTTCCACTCATTATTCCTTTGAATTTTTCTTCACTATCCATTCGTTCTATGTGTCCTGCCCATCTTGGTCTGTGCGATTTAAGTACACGGACAATGCTTGGGGCTGAATTGAGTTCTTAGTTTCTTTCTCCTGTTTTCCACCATAAATTCTCATTAAAATTTTATTTTTATAGGACCGAAATCTATTTTGCTCCTTCTTAGTCAGAGACCAGATATCACATCCGTAAAATATTATAGGTAGTTTCATAAATAGAAATATTGTTTTGTTTTGAATAATTCCTTCATCCCGAAGAAGCGAGTACAGACTGCAACAGAGGCAACAAGTTGTTGCTCTTGTTGCTAACCAATGGATGGCTGGCCTCTATCAATTGCATATCAATGACTAAATCAGGAGAGGCTAAGCGCGTTTTTCCACTAATATGTCTCGAGCTTTGGTAGAATGAGGTTTGTGTTCTCACAGAGGAATAGAACAATAAAGATAAAAAAATAAAAAATAAATAAATAAAGGAAATAAAAAGTTTGATTAAGACACGTAATTAATATTATAGTGCAAATATTCGATCGATGACGGTTATTATGGCCTGAAACCACACTGGGCACAAACCAAATATTGTTATTATTATCAATTAGTGCAATGCCACCATGACGTTTTCAATGGAATAAGGGTGTCGTAAGAGGTGGAGTATCTTCTTCTGCAAACATAAAGACTTCTTTTTGAATTGTGTCAATTTTTTTATCTATGAAAATATGAGCAGATAAAGCAGATGTTAAATATAAAAGCTTCAGCGTAGCAAAGCTGATCATGACACATTTTTTCGTTCCTAAGAGTCTTCCCTTCCCTGCCACTCTTACACTCCCCGAAAATCTCCCTCTTACTTTTTATTATCAAAAGGAAGAAGTCTGCGCTCTAAAACTCAGGCAGCCTTACCTTTTAAAAACAGTGCCTTAACTGAAACGAACCTAATCCCCAGCATAGACAACCTTGTACTGTTCCCATCAAACTTTAACGTTTATCGCGACGATGATGTTAACCGACCTACTGATGTTTATCCTTGCCGCGATGTCCTCCTAGCCGTCCGAAACTCAATTGACTCCTCCCTCAAAGCAACTTTATCTGCGCCGTGTCTCGACTTTGTTTCTATTAAGATTGTACTACCCCGGAAATCGCTCTACGTCATCAGCTTTTACATTTTGCCATCACAACCTATTGAATCATATAAATTGGCCATTGATACAATCCATAATTTAATTGATTTACTTGATTGATTTAATTGATTTAAGACGAGATCCAAGTTTTCGATGATTTCATCTTTCCTCATCTTAAATGGATCTCTTCAGACGACCAATCGTTTTAGATTGCCTCTAATACCACACCAGCCAAAGAATGTATCTTCTCAGATTGCCTAGCTGATTCAAGCCTTAACCAAGTCAGCGGCATTTTAAATTACATGGGCAGACATCTAGACTCTCACAATTAACCTTTAACACCTCAGTTTCAGCTTGTCTCCGCTGTCCCTATTAACAGTCAACGACCCCCCCCCCCCCCCCCCCCCCCTCCTTCATCTCTCGTTCGTTCTCAACTCCCATATACCGAACTTTCTCCCCACTGTTCAAATATCTCACGATTTCCACAAAGCCAACTTACTCATTTTAATCTCAACAACCTTACGGTAAATGATGCCATATCTACTCGTACATTCTACAAAGAAATATTTAATTCTATCTTCCTTAACGTAACCTTTCCAAGACACAAAACCTCCTTCAATTCCCCACCTTAGTATAATCGCAGGCTCCGTTCTTTGAGAAATAAACAAAACAAGCTCTGGACAACTTTCCTTCGTACTCAATCCCCAAATGACTTCTCTAACTATTTCGGCACTTGCGTTCATTTTATAAAGCTTTATAGCTAGGGCTAGGATTTTCATGCACTTAAAAACGCAAAATATGCGCCTAACATATGCTCTTAAAAATGGGAAATATGCACTTTAAATATGCACTTAAAACCATGGTCACCTATAACGACGTGGTTTATAACGACCAGTCGCTTTTAACGACCAATTTTTCCCCACGTGGTTGGTTTATGCATAAGTAATCGTTCTATTTTTGAAAAGTCGGATAAAATTACCGTTGGCTGTTGTGACGTATCCAAAACGTCATGAACGAAGCTTAGACATATGGTAAACAAACCGCTTTGACACATTAGTGATGTTGTTTTTGTGTCATATACTTTTGTTTGTATGAAAATGTCTGATTTTGTGCCAAATAATAGTCATTTGCGGGAAGTGTTACTTTTCTTCTTCCATTCGAAGAAAACGGCGTCTTAAGCGCACCGAGAACTCCAAAAAGTTTGCGAAGATACTGCTCTAAGTAAAACAACGTGCCGTGATTGCTTCCGTCGCTTCAAAGACGGTGATTTCGATGTTGACGATCGTTCGCATGAAGGCAGGCCAAAAACCTTCAAAGACGCTGAATTGCTCGATGGGGACCCATGCCAAACGCAACAAGAGCGTGCGTCAGTATTAAGAGTTACCCGCCATGCTATTTCCAAGCGATTGCATGCATTGGGAATGATTCAAAACAAGGAATTTGGGTTCCTTATGATTTGAAGCCAAGAGACGTTGAGCGTCGTTTTTTCGCCTGTGAATAGCTGCTCCAGCGGCAAAAAAGGAAGGGTTTCATTCATCGCATCGTTACGGGTGATGAAAAGTGGATTCATTACAGAAACCTAAAGAGAAAAGAATCATGGGGACAGCCCGGTCATGCTTCTACGTAGTCGGGGAACGGTATCGAACACAATTGATGCGATTGAGCCGAGCACTGCCCAAAAAGCGGCCACAATACGAGCAGAGGCACGAAAAAGTGATGCTACAACGCTTGGCCTCACGTTGCCAAATCCGTTAAAACCTACTTAGAAACGCTAAAATGGGAAGTCCTACCCCAACCACCATATTCCCCGGATATTACGCCGTCCGATTATCACTTGTACCGTTCGATGGCACATGGTCTGGCTAATCAGCAATTCAATTCATATGAAGACATCTCAAAATTGCTTGATTCGTGGATAGCCTCAAAAGACGAAAACTTCTACCGTGGCGGTATGGCAGCCCTGCCAGAAAGATGGGAAAAGTTATCGGTAGCGACGGGCAATACTTTGAATGAGTCATTTGTAACCGTTTTTTTCATAATAAAGTATAATTTTCACCAAAAAAACAGCGAGAGCTTAGTTGCGTTCCTAATAAAAAACAATAATATTATTTAAATACAATGAATAAAAAGGTTAAAAACACATAAAGATCTTCA
The DNA here is from genome assembly GCA_958301585.1 of Merodon equestris. Taxonomy (NCBI): domain Eukaryota; kingdom Metazoa; phylum Arthropoda; class Insecta; order Diptera; family Syrphidae; genus Merodon; species Merodon equestris. The sequence continues at coordinate 43,531,327 of OY284414.1, read as the reverse complement.
TTTGAAAAATTAAGTAATAAAAGTAGCATTACTTTAAGAAGTTTAATGGTGCGTGTGCTTTTTACGGTTTTATTTTTTTTTTTTTTTTAATTTTCAGTTAATTTTTCGGAAATATGCACAAAATATGCATTTATTTTTAAAAACATGCAAGAATATGCAAAATATGCATTTATAGTAAAATATGCAAAAATATGCACTAACGATTGGATGTCAATTTAAAGGAAAACTCATGAATCGGAAAGATAACTTATTCTAGTGCTTCTAATGTGTCTCAAAAAAAATATGCAAATGCATTGAAATCCTAGACCTATTTATAACTCTCTTTATCAGCAGTATTTAGTCGAGATGCAAACCTACCTTATAAATAACCCCAAGTCCTTCTTTCAGTTTGTTAATTACAAAAGAAAATCTGATGGCTACCCAAACTCTCTCTCCTTCAGTAACGAAACTTCCAATGATCCTCATAGCATCGCCAACCTTTTTGCCACCTTCTTTAACCAATCTTTCATCCATGATTCCTTTGTATCCGATCCTACTTATTTCAACTATTTACCAAACTTCTCCTTTGGACCATTTCTCCCTCGTAGTGTCGACCCCGATATCATCGAAGGAAGATTAAAGCAACTTAATGATGAATACACCCCTCGCCTCGACAGCCTCCCTGCTATATTTTAAAAAAAAAGTTCCTCCTCCTTTCTCTACCTCTCTCAAAAATCTTCAGCCTATCCCTTTCTCAAGGTGAATTTCCCCGAATATGGAAAACTTCTTTTATAACACCTATACACAAAAAAGGGTCCGAAGAATGACATTAACAACTACCGTCCCATTGCCAAACTGTCTCATATACTCAAAATCTTCGAAAGTATTTTGTATGATAATTTAAGTTTTCAATGCAAGTCTTTAATCTCCCCCAGACTACGGCTTCCTCAAAGGTAAGTCTACAATCACAAGCATTATTAAATTCGTATTCTTCACCCTTACAGCCTTAGAAAATGGCAAGGAAGTCGATGCTATCTCAACTAACTTCAGTAAGGCCTTTGATAAAATTTCACACAGATTAATACTCTTCAAATGGTCTTCCCTTGGCGTTAATTAAAGTGGATGTCCTCTTACCTGGAAAATCGTTACTACAGCGTTCGTTTTAGATCTGCCCTCTCCAACCCCTTCCTTGCTTCCTCCGGTGTTCCGCAAGGCAGTCATTTAGGTCCACTTATTTTCATCCTTACCATTAACGATATTGTAATGGTTATCAAACATTCCCACATCTCTCTATGCGCCCACTACGCTAAGATCTTCACGATCGTTTCCTCCGAACTTGTCTCTTCCCTTATTCAATCGGACCTCAATAGTTTTTCCATCTGGTGCTCCTAGAACTGCTTGGACCTTAACACTTCCAAGTGTCCATCTGTTACTTTCTCCCGCAAATCAAACCTTCTTCCCGCCTCTACTTTCTCCATAATCAAACCTTTTCTACCGTTCAGATGATCCGCGATCTTGGCTTATTATGCGACCAGGAACTCAATTTCCTTGCACATATCAGCGATATAATTCTTAAGCCCAATTCTGCACTCGGCTTCATGAAACGGTGGTCTAAAGAGTTTTCCAATCCCTACGTCACGCGGTCTCTCCTCATTGCCTTTGTTCGCCCTATTCTCGAATACGTCTCTCAAGTGTAGTCTTCTTACCACCATACACACATTTCCAGAATCGAGAGTATCCAACGTCGTTTTCTCCGTTTTGCTCTTCGTGGTTTACCCTGGGACAATCCTCTGACCCTACCTCCCTATCAAGACCGCCTACAACTTATTAATTTGAACTCGCTGGAAGAACGAAGAAGGATATTCGATATCGGCTCCTCTCAGGGACCATTGATTGCGCGACCCTATACAACTCTATCTTTTTCAATACTAGCCTTCATAATACAAGAAATCCACGTCTCTTTTATCTATCCACCTCTAGTACCTCCTATGGCTCCAATGAACCTATCTCCCATATGCTGCGGAATGTTGATGCGAAAAACTGTTTCGACCTCAACATCTGCACTCCTTGTCTAAAACTCCGTCTCAATCGCCCTCTTTCTTAGTTTGCTAGATTGTAAGTTAAATCAAGTATGTAGCTTGAATTAAGCGCAATAAGTGGGGGTATTGCCTGCACCAAAATTAAATTAAATCAATTCCTAAAGTTTAAGAATCTTTGTTTAAAGCATGCCTCGAATAACAAATCCTCACTGATAAGTTGTGAGCCTCTGTTCTTGTGGCAATCGTTATATTGGAGCTAGTTCTTCACTCCTGTTACGGGTTTTAATATCCAAAATATTAATTAAATTTATCAATTACTAGAAAACAAAAAAAACAGAAATACGATTTCTCTCATATAAAATTCAATTAAACACTCGCATGCAAGCAACAAGTGCACAGATAAAAATCAAAATTGACATTTTATCCCATTACCCGGGAAAGTATTAATAGCTCAATAAAAATGTAATATTCAGTTTTTAATTCAACTTTTAAGTAGCTTAAATCCAAATCACTAAAATTGTAAATTAGTTTGGAATTTAATTTGCGGCATGAAATTACTTTCCTCAAATACACTGTCTAGAAGAAACTGATAAAATTAGTGTTTACATAAATTTTTTTTATTTTGGCGGCAACCCGATTGTATATTATGGTATATATGGTATATTTTCATCTTAGAAAAATTTAATTTAGTTTTTTTGGTTTCTGATTATTTTTGTATTGTTTTTAAAAAGATCTTACTCGAGACATTAGTGACATTTCGAAACATATTTCGATTTTTAAGGAATCAAGGAAGTCATTTTTTTTCCTATAAAAAAGTATGTAAATAGAGGCACTCCAAATTCCATTGTTAATAATCTGTGCAAAATTGTGAAAACTTAGTTTCAAGACCATTGTTCGTTTCGAAAAATGTTCAACGTATTACATTATTATCATCCTCTTTACAACCTAAACCTACTGATTCGACTATTCGACGTTTGGCCGATTCGAGTTAACCAATTCGAAAATAAATCGACGAACTTCTATATGTTATCAAAACGAAAGGTCTGTTGGAGACATCGACGTCAACTGTATGAGAGTCTATGGAAGAACCAGGGGCAGTCAAATTCCTCTCGTTCATAAGACCTTGGAATTTCTGCAACTTCAACTTGGCGAATTTGCCTTCGGTGCTTGATAGCTCTGAAAGAGTCCAAAAATAAACGAAGCTTATTTTTAAATGAATGGATATGTGAACAAGTAAAGTGTCGGCCTTGGACGATACTAATCGACACGATACACGGTATCTCGATAAAATTACTGTTTGATGAGGATTTGGTTTTCTTTTATTGCCATCACTACCAATGGCGAGTACTACAGATGAATGTTAAGAAACTTCTTGTGTGCTAACCTAGATATATGAATACTGACGATATGTGGTCTTAAGAAAGCGGCGCCAGGTACCGCACGTGTACCACAGCGTATGCCACTATGCGCATATTGCATGAAGGATTTGTGGACCGGACGGCTACTTGAACAACATAATAAACTCCATCGATCGCATTCAGCCAGATTTACCGGGCAAGCTCATAACCAAATTTACCTTCTAAATACGTGTCACTAAGCAAAGTCCAGGCAAACATTTAAAAGACGTTATAACATGTTTCATATTTAGTGCCATAAAAAAATAATAACATAAATTAACCTACACGTGTCCAAGATGTTGGATGTTAGGGTGGATTTTTTTATTGAATCAACGAGTGCTCCACAGAATGGGCATTATTAATTTTGGATTAAGCCTTTCAGAAAACTGTCTTTTTGAGTAAACGCAGAGCATTGGGATCTGGTTTTGATTACTGTTCTACAAAATTACCCTGAATCGCAATTCATTATGTAATAATTTTTTTATTTATTACTATTATTTTCATTACTAGATGTGCAACTAAGGTCTTGCTGTTTATCAAGAGATGGCTCCAGTAGAAAGTGCTGGTCGATTGTGACGTATCCAAAACGTCATGAACCAATGTTAGACATATCGTAAACAAACCGCTTTGACACATTAATTTATTTTGTTTTTGCCTCATACATTTTTGGTTTTGTGAAAATGTCTGAGTTTGTGCCAAATAATCGTCCTTTACGGGAAGTGTTGCTTTTCTTCTTTCATTCGAAGAAAACGGCGGCTTAAACGCACCGAGAACTCCAAAAAGTTTGCGAAGATACTGCTCTAAGTAAAACAAAGTGCCGTGATTGTTTCCGTCGCTTCAAAGATGGTGATTTCGATGTTGACGACCGTTCGCGTGAAGGAATGCCAAAAACCTTCGAAGGCGCTTAATTGGAAGAATTGCTCGACGAGGATCCATTCCAAACGCAAAAAGAGCTTGCTTCAGTATTAGGAGTTACCCGCCAAGCTATTTCGAAGCGATTGCATGCATTGGGAATGATTCAAAAGCAAGGAACTTGGGTTGCTTATGATTTGAAGCCAAGAGACGTTGAGCGTCGGTTTTTCGCCTGTGAACTACTGCTCAAGCGGCTAAAAAGGAAGGGTTTTCTTCAGCGCATCGTTACGGGTGATGAAAAATGGATTCATTACAGCATTGCAAATAGAAAAAAATCGTGGGAACAGCCCGGTCATGCTTCTACGTCCTCGGTTTGGACGAATATTCATGCTGCGAAGGTTATGCTGTGTATTTGGTGGAATTAGGGCGGTGTTATTTATTATAAGCTGTTGAAACCAAATGAAACCATCACTGGGGAACAGTATCGAACTCAGTTGATGCGATTGAGCCGAGCACTGCGCCAAAAGCGGTCACAATACGAGCAGAAACACGAAAAAGTGATTCCACAGCATGACAACGCTCGGCCTCACGTTGTCAAACCCGTTAAAACCTACTTAGAAACGCTCAAATGGGAAGTCCTACCCCAGATATTGTGCCAATTATCACTTGTTCCGTTCGATGGCACATGGCCCTTCTGATCTGTAGTTTCATTTATATGAAGACATCTCAAAATAGCTTGATTCGTGGATAGCCTCAAAAGACGAACACTTCTACCGTGACGGTATGCGAGTTCTGCCAGAAAGATGGGAAAAAAGTTATCGCTAGCGACGGGCAACACTTTGAATGATTCATTTGTAACCGTTTATTTACAATATGTAAAAATCATGGAACATTAGAGCGTTTTAAAATAATTTAAAATGAAAATTAAAATAATGGAATTAGAGATTACTAGTTTTTAAAGAAAAAAAATAGTTCAAAAAAATCAAAGACAATCTAACATAAATGAAAGGAATAAGTTAAGTGCAAATAATTTTGTTTTTATAGCTTTTAGATCTGCCGGTTAATGGTTCATCAAAAATGATATCACGTGGCTCAGTTGCCTTCTGTCATATGTGCGTATTACCTCTGGGATGTTAGAAAGTCCTGGCGCGAGTTACGTTTTCTAATTCGCTGTTCAATAAAAAAAAAGACAAGTTTACTTCACGTTATAATTTTATTCGTGCTTTAAGGTTCAATCCCGCAAATGGACTGTCACAATGTTCATTTATTTTACATACGAAAGTTCGGTTTTGCGCAAGTGATTCGATGAGCTTGCAATATGGATTTTGGGTCGGAAGTCGACCAGACGTTGACATTGCAAGATCATCGTTTCACTTGTGCAATTACAAAGAAAACGCTGATCAATTGATATGTGTCCCACGGTGTTCGCTGGGGGTTGGTGGGTGCGGTGACCTGATGGTTGATGGTTGCATAGGGGTGGTAGTGGCGGTGGTCATCGTTATGGTGGGGTGTTGCGGGGAAACTCGTGGATATCTGGTATCTTGAGGTCGTGTATATTGGTGGGTGATTCAGGGGGTGACTGGTGGACGTCGTAACTCGCGCGGTTTCTGGTATTGTATTTAGGGTATGGCTAGGGTTGTTCATGACATTGAATACCTTAAAATTATTGTGTTGTACCATATGAAATAGCCGATTTTCGCTCAGTCGAACATAAGAAGTTCTCGAGTGAACATTTATGAAATTCGATGTGTGTTCTTGATGCCTAATATGACTAATAAACCATATAGTTTTATCGATGTTCGACAAGTGAATGAAACAATTAATAAAAAAAAAACGTTTGATGTATTTATTTCCAACTTAAAAGTTACAACGTTTCCCCTCGAAGCTTTAATTATTAGTCGTTTTGTCTGATCTGCTCCTAAAAGAAGAAGGAAAACAAGTGTGCTCCAATTCGGCTTGAAAAAAGTTGAAGTCGGAGCAAGACAAAAAAGAGCGATTGGTCTTATCGGAAGCACGGACTAGACTTGCTTGTTTGTACATGTGTGTTTTTGTATCACCGGACGAAAAAGCGGTCATCCAATTTAATCATTTTCTGATACATAAAACATAGTACCATACAGACGTACTAGATGTGGAAGCATACAGAGGAACTGATTGCGATTCAGACCACATCCTTATCATCGATAAAAATTATAAGCCCAATCCAAATTCACAGAAGTAGAACACAGGAATGTATACGAAAATTTAACATTGAAAAGTTTAAGGACCAGCGTCAATATCAGAACGAATACTGAATGAAGCAGTATGGTTAACAATAAAAAGTGTTGTAAAGGAAAGTTTGATAACATTCAGGAGAAATGTGCGGCATAAAACATGAGAGCAATCAGTTGATCACAGACCTGCATGGTAGAAGGTGGTGTTTCGGCTTGTTCATAACAGAAAATAAAACAAACAAGAGAAAGTAGTAGTGCGGACGCACAATCTGAAGATCGGCAGTTCAAATCCCCATTCGGATAAAAATTGTTTTTCACGTTTTTTTCGTGTTCTTTCTGCCACTGACAGTAGTAGTATCGGATGATTTATCATCCGATTTCACAACACCGTCCGCCGCGCCGCCATCAAAAGGCGAAGAAGGGACAACCGAGGCCCAATTTAATTAAGTGCCCCTCCCTCACTACTTCGACCGAAAAGCTGCTGGTCGAAGCGAGGAAAGGAGGGTAATCACCGTCACCATCGATGTCCGAAGCAGCCGGACAACAACAACAACAATCAAAACAAGTATTCCCCGTGGAAGCGGATGTTACCTACCTCTCCGATCGTAGGGAAGGTCGCTACACGAGGGACAACAACCCCTTTGCCGCCCTTTCAAGTTCGGCTACGGAGGAGGAGCATAGCGAACGCGCCTTCGCGCCCAGCTGCACGCCGTACTCCTTAGAAAGCTGAAGGAAATTAAAAAGAAAGAGATATAGCAGGCATCAGCCGCCAATCAACAAAAGCAGCAACAACAAAAGTAAACATAGAAGAATCAGCAGCAAAAATAACAGCCACATAAGCAGAAAAGGCAGCAACAACATTTTACAATGTATCCGCTGCCAAAGGTTCGGGCACGCCGCGTTAAGTGCGCATAGAACCACAAGAACGAGGAATGCGACTTTGGGAAAGACAAGGTGGCGGACAGAGAGCAACAAGGTGTAGGAACCGAGGACACCCTGCAAACTATCGGGGATGTTCTAAGTTCGAGGACATCTAGAAAAAAACCTGTCTCATAAGTAGAAGGTCGAGGAGAAGGCTCGGGTCGCTTGCAACACCAGCCGTCACATCCCAGTTGACCTACGCCCAAATTACGACAGGTTCGGAAAAGATCGTACAAAAGCCCATGGCAGTTCCTAAAGCCCCAGTGCCTGTCTCTAAGGCACCGGAGGTCGAGGTTGATGTCTGTTCGATCTTGCCCGCTATCCAAGGGTAGCTCCAACAACAGATCCATGAGCAGGCGACCCGAGTAGATAGTATCTGCTTGCTTTTGCCGGGCCTAGCGCGCGTAATGGGTAGGCTGGTAGAAAAGTCCTTGAAGATCCTGTCGGTGAATGTAAATTCACTGACAAGGATCGAGCGACGAGCCGTACGTTTTACCCTGTTGCAGTACGAAAGCCCCGACTTTTGGTTAGTGAAACGAAGCTAAACCAGAAGCACAAAATCGGGCGCAGTTCTTACAGAATAATTAGAAGAGACCGACCCAACGCTACTCAAGGCGGGCGAGTTGCGATCTTCTTATAAAAAATAATATAAAACCTAAAATTACACATAGCGGTGAAGTGCGGAGGTTCCAGGTATGTATTGTGTGCAGTCCTCTCCCTAATTGACAGAAGATGTACATTTTAGCAGCCTATATGTACATCTATAGCACCTCAACCCAATATTTTAAACGCAGAGCTCGGGACACTCTTTCGATTTATACGCTTGTGCTCCGTAGAAAACTTCTACATTCTGGCCGGCGATGTTAATGCCAAACATAGCGACTGGGGAAATAACATTCCCAACACTAGGGGGAGCCTACGAGTATATCCAAACACACCCTTACAGTAGGGCGCGTTGGCCACACTTTTCCAATTCCCTGACGAGAGCGCTCACTTCGAGCGCCTCCTTCCCACCATCTAATAGGAACCTGTCAAACAACGAGATTGACAGGTACCTCAAACAAATAGACCATATCATTAAACAGACAATGAACAGTACGATACCACGCTAAAGACAGCACGATGCCACAAACGTATACCGAAACGCGACAATCGACGCATTGCACAGACAGAAAAATAAACTCCTTACAGGACTCAAACTCTTGTACAGGCGGTTTACTGACAGACAAAACTCGCAGGTTAGGACACTGAAGTCATTGATTAAAAATCTCCAACAGTTGATCAAAGAGAATTACAGAATATCTGTAAGTTTGCATTGGAATAACAGAATTCGTGCTGTAAAATACAACAGCGCGTGTATGTTCCCGCAAATAAATAAAATATTTCGGAGAAACAAGCAGAATGACATTTAGGATCTAAAGGTTCCGAGAACGTCAGACAATCACCGTTTGCAACGAACAGTTAGCATCGATCCAGAGAGCACTATCCTGGATGACGACTTTTTCGTGATCGAGGATCCTCAGGAGAAGGTTGGGAGCTGTCTTCCAGGAAGTGTACAAGGTGATTGAAAGTATTCGCCCAAACCACGACCTGAAAAACGGAGCGCTGCTTCATCACTTCTCCTTTAGAAATGATTTCGATCATTGGCGACTCGAGAATTTTGGTTTTACTAGGTTCAATGAAGATTTAATGGCAAACAATGCGATCGCCAGTGAGGGGGCTAATACCCTCTTCATTTGGGCGGAAGATCTCCAGATGATCTTTCAGTCATTAAAAAGGAAAAAATCCGCGGGTATCGCCGATATTTCCAATGTTGTGCTTAGGCACCTTGCGCCAGTGGCTGTAGAGAGGTACACCATCCTGTTCCAGTGCACTGGAAGACAGCGATGGTGCAACCAATCCCCAAGAGGGTTAAAAACACCTTGAAGCCGGCAAATCTCCTTCCGAGTATCAGCAAGGTCTTCGAGAAGGTGGTCCATAGGACCCTGTCTAAATGGGTTTAAGACAATAAAATCATCCCGGATAACCAATTCGGTTTCAGAGCGGGACATGACACTATTCATTCCCCGTCGATACTCGTATCGGATATCCAATGAAATAAATGCAACAACCAATGCACGGGTCTGTCTGATTGACTTCGAAAAGGGTTTCGACACCGTATAGTTAGATGGCCTATATTACAAGCTCAGTCGGCTGCGCATAAGTAAACCACTGCTACATATATATGATTTTTGACATGTTAACAGGTAGAAAGTTCATTGTAAAAATTGCCAACGTGACTTCTACCCAATCATTTGAAATCAAAAATGAAATCGAATGGTAAGATCTGCTAGTTTCTCTTCACCATTAATCGCGTACAAATCAGGTCCAACGATCGACGTCATTGTCACTCTTCTGCAGCGTGATTTCGAAAAAATCCAGCAGTATTGTGATGACTGGAAGTTAAAAATCAACTTCCAGAAACTAAAATCTATATTATTCAGAACGCCTTTGTCTAGGGCCTCTCGGGACACTAGAAAAAATTGGCGCAAGTTCTTAATTTTTGGACCGGACGGGCGTCCACTGACGAGACAAAGTGTAGTCAGATAACTTGGGATCGTGCTGGATCAGTATCTATATTTTGACAAACATGTAGATGCTGATCTGGCCCGGGGAGCTTTCGCTCTGACAAGATGGATGTTTTATAGCAGCCAACTTGATTCCAGAGTGAAGGTAATCTGCTTCATGGCCTTAATCAGGCCCATGGTTGCCTACGGATGTCCCGTCTGGTTCAATGTGAGAGCTAGCTTGATAGAAGGCTTCGGGTGTTTGAGAGACAATGTCTCAGGACTTGTCTTGGGCTATGTAGGACACCCGAATCTGAGTACACGAAATTTTACTCGAACGAGATTCTAAAGATAATTATCTGATCAAACTGACTCGAAGCCACATTGCAAGATCTTCGGGGCTTGCTACCCCAACGATTTATAGAGTGTGCGAGAGAGTGCGCTTTAACGGCTTTGTCCCGCCAGAAGCGTTCCTCTATCTAGATAGATGTGGGCTGATATGGATAGATTGGCGGTACCGCTCATCTTCCACCTGGGTCGCAATTCCGTGGAAAAGCGTGTTTTAGAGTGTCCGCCAAAGGCCAGTAAGTTATTTAAATTTGTAAGTACAGTTAACCTAGTTTTAAACATTTTTGTCTAGGATAAGGTGGATATATGTAAGGAACTATGGATAAAAATGGATTGGAAACTAAAAAAAAAATAAAAACTACCATGAGAGCGTATACATTACGTGTGCTTACATACGTGTTACGATATTGGAATCGAATATCGAAGATGAATGTTTTCTTCTGCATAATCCGATTATCTCGGATGTTACACACAGTTTATGACGTGTTTTTTTCTGGGGTGCGGTGGCTAATTTATAATATAAGGTGTTACAAAGGCGCCCATTTTTCGCACACATTTTTTTTCCATTCCGTTTGACTAATCTGTTGATTAATTTTTTACTGATTTATTTTCGAAATTGTTTAATTCAAAGTCAACAGGTTTTCTTCTAGCGTAGAAAAATGCGAAAGATCAGATATATGTATAAATCTCAATGATTCCCTACGCGATCTCTTTCTCCGAAATTGTCACAAATACATGGTCGATAAGTGCTTCTATTCCACTTGTTAGATAATTTTAAGTGCATTGAAATATTGTATTTCTTGCCATTATTTCAGAGTAACTTGTAACTTGTGAGTGTAATGGGTTATGGATATTGATATTAACGTCAATTAACAGTATTAGCTCTCTCTCATATTTTTGATTTCTATCAACTCCCACGGTAAATTGATTTAAATTTACACTTGGCAGACTATATAATGAACTTATGATTTTTTCTCCATCTTTTTAAAATAAACATTGTTATTCCTTCTCCCCTACCACCTTTTCTATCTGCAAATTCCGAACCGATTATTCGCAGTTCTTAACACACTGAAAACGCATTATTTGTAGTCGGCAGTGGTATGCAGTGGCAGTGGTTTGAGCAGAATACCATAGCTTCTGATTCCGCCAAATACAGAGTATGAGCTTTGATGTTGACAGACTTAGAGTTTTGGCGTTTGGCATTGTGGTAATGGATCCCTTTTTTATCGCCAATGAAAATTATATGTACGAATTCAGCCATATCTCCTGTTGAAGCAGCCTTTCGACCTTCTCTTGTTTAAATATCTAATGACATCCTGTCTGTTGTATTGTTTGATAGTACTAGGTGTACAACTTTGCTTCCGCCGTTTTTTTCCCAACATTTGAGGCTTTAATGAAACAAATTGGTTACACATGTATCATTCAAAGTATTTTCCATCGCTGGCCACTACTTTCTCCCATCTGGCAGTGTACGAATCCCGCGTCGAAAAAAATTGTTCATATTTTTAAGCGATCCATGAATACCTCCAATTTGTGACTTCCAAGTGCTGGTCAGCCAGGCCATGCGCCATTGATCGAAACAGTTGATAGTCAGAGGGAGCAAAGTCTGGAGAATACGGAGGGTGGGGTAGGACTTCCCATTTTAACGTTTCCAAGTTCGTTTTTACCTTATTAATTGCGTTCGGTAACGAGCTCCTGTGATTGTTTCACTTGTTTTTAACACCTCATAGTACACGACGCCCAGCTGGTCCCACCAAATGCAGAGCATGATCTTGGAGCCGTGGATATTCGGTTTGACCGTCGACGTAGAACCATGGCCGGGATATCCCCATGATTTTTTGCGTTTAGGGTTATCGTAATGAACCCATTTTTCGTCCCCAGTCATAATGCGATGCAGAAATTCCTTCCGTTTTTGCCTCTGAAGCAACTGTTCACAAACGCCGTTCAACGTCTCTTGGTTTCAACTCATAAGGAACCCAAATTCCTCCTTTCTGAATCATGCCCATGACCTTGAGACGTTTTGAAATGGCTTGCTGTGTCACTCCCACTGATCGTGCCAATTCTTCTTGAGTTTTACGCGAGTCTTCACTCAGCAATGTCTCCAATTCCGCATCTTCGAAAACTTTCTCTCTCCACCGCCGGCCTTCGACGTTAAAATCACCGTTCTTAAAGCGTTGAAATCCCTCACGACACGTTCCTTCACTAACAGCGTCCTCACCATACGTATCTGAGAGAATTTGAAGAGACACAGCGGCTGTTTTCTTCATATTGAAACCAAACAGTAACACCTCCCGCAAACGACGAGAATTTGGCTTGTAAACTGACATTTACAATCGAGAACAACTTTATGATGGAGACACAAATCGACTTATGTTTGAATGGTGTTCTGTTGACCGAGGTCCAAGCCAACTGCCTGACGTCTGCGATCTGTTATCTACTCTACTTACCTCTAATTACCGTTATCGCCACATATCGGTAAACGGCGGAAGCAAAGTTGTACACATTAAAATAAATGAACTTAGTGGCTTAAAATGAGCGAAAGTCCAGACACTCCTTTCCTCATGATTAAAAATGCTCTTAAATATTTGTAATACAGCAACAGTTAGATGGAAAACTGTAACGTCTAAAATCCAGAAAGAGGATATTCCAGAAGTAATATGTTAAAAAACACAAAATAAAAAAAATGTTTAAGACTGATTTAAACATATCTGAATATTTAATGAGTCTTACTGTCATGTACAGGCAGTCTAAATCTAACTGTATTTTTTAATTAATTACGCCTTTCGACTCCAATTTATCTACACATCATTATATTTAAAAATTGGTTTTCTAGGATAATTTAATTAAAAAAAACTAGACTATTTTTTTTTCTTATTCTAAAGCTTAACCTACCCGAAGCTGCTTAATTCAAGTCTTAAGTATAATAAGTTTGGCTAGCACTCGTGTCTTTCCTTCTGAGTGGTCGTCATCCTGATTGATTCTTTCAGCGACTGAGCTTCGCCCTCTCGCTCACTCTGCATGCCCGATGCCTCACTAAGGCTCACAGGCTTTAGGTTCATCTAAGCACGTAGCCCCAGCCTCCCTCCCCTAGCTAACCGTAATCTAACTTACGATCTAATATAAGATGTGAAGAGGATCTCATTAGAGTAACCCACCACTCAGAGAAGCGTTTGCACCCGACAACCACCAAAAATCGATTTGATGTTTATAACATCGCCGAGATAACAATCTACCATTGCGGTACTATAGCGTATGAGCTCAGAAGTACTGTCGCGGATGAGTTTGCCCCTGGCGCCCCGGTGTCAGTTGTAAATTACCGGGATACCATCTCCATTTTGCATTAATATTTCGGAATAAATATCGAGAAATGCTTCTGGAGAATAAAGCCCGATCGGAGTGTAGTATTTGTCGTTAGTCATAAGCCTTCTGATGTGTTTTCGAGTCACTTTAATAAGAAAACTTATAACAAGAAAACTGTCAGTCCTGTTTACGCTTTATCCGTCATACCGGGGCTTACTTAATGAACTGGGACTCTGGTGTTCTGTACTTTCTAAGGCACCGTTTTTGGTATCAAAGATTCAGCTTGAAATAACGTTGTCATATCTAACAACAAATTTCCTAAATATATATAGAAGGTGATTTGGTATGCCTATCCTGGTGGACTTGTAGAATAGACCTTCTAATCACACGGTGTCAAAGGCCTTTTCAAAATAGGTAAGGCAAGCACCCATACTTTAGGTTTTCGCATTATTCCATTGAATGTCAGGAACCGCTTTATTTCGTAGCATGATGTGTATTGTGCCTCACCTATAAAGCAAAATTTTGATATAATTTTCTTGTCCTCATCCTGCTTATGAATAAGGTGGACCAACTGTCCAATGCGCAGTATAATGAATATTATTCAGATGGTTGTTAACCAACATGGTAAGTATACCTACTGTTTCAATTGGCAGGTGTCTGAAAACGAGGTTTTGGATACCATCTACTCACAAAGACTTTTTATGTGAGTCCAGGATGCACAGAAGTTCATCTCTTCCCACAAAAAACTGGTAGAAATTCATTCATTGGCGACAATGCGATTCGCAAGATGTTCATCATTGAATACGCTGAAACCGTTATTCTCAGATACCCAATTCTCTATTTCTCCACGATGCTGTGAGTGGTTCCGAAATATCGCATCTTTAAGCTCGTGATTACGGTGAGCGGATCGATCGACTTGAATTTTTCCTGTATCCTCAACCACAAAAAAGTCGACGGTGCCGAAATTGTCTGGACTTATGTAGTATCGTTGTATTGTTTGCCGTCCGGGAAAATCAGACACAGGGTTATGATCTTTTCTCCTGAATTTTTATTTATTTGCGGGAACATGCTCGAACTATTGGATTTTATAGAGCGAGCTTTATTATTCCAGTGCAGATTTTACATTACTTTCTTACAAGTTTCATTTTTTTAAATAGCTATTGGAGATTTTTGACCACCGATTTCAATGTTTTTATCGACACCTGTTATGGTAACTGCTTGGTTCACAGACAGTTTCGACTGTTATTTGTCGAATTTGAACTATTGAACTATTCAGTTCAAATTTTGCGTCTAAGAAAGAGCCGGTTCCTGGAAACGGTAGACTATTCCTCGTTGAAGAAAGCAACACGCACGAATCAATCTCCCCAAATATTTTGATGGTTTTGTAAATAGCCAAACATTAAATTTAACTTCATTTTGGCGAGTATTATACGAGTGATTATTCCACAAATGCTCTATTTGATTAAATTTCCTTACAATATGAACTTACATGTGGTGCCCAAGGGCTATTGTAGGTTTGGGTTTTTTTTCTAATATTTTCGGATTTGTTGTTGTTATTAAACATTTTTCTAGCGATTATGTGCTGTTACTATTCGCTGGCATATTCAAATATACATGGTTAAAGTGTGAAACGATGTCAAAGAGCAACCTAAGCCAACTAATCTCTTTATTGATTTTACAAGAAAAGTAACTTTAAATTTATTCACCAAACTTGACACGGAATCTGATTATACCAAAAGCTTGAATGCAAATCCAGATTACATCGAAACAAAATAAAAAGATTTCCATTCCTTTTTTGATCCCCCTTGCTAATGGGGAAAATTTGTTGACCTAACTAAGGAACTTTTTCCACCCCATGGTCATTCATTTAACAACGTCTCTTTCTTTCGATTCTTTTTTCCTTTTCTTTGCACCCTTCAACTAACCCCTGGTATAGGGGGTCAAATCCTTTTCTACTTGAAACAATTTAGTAAGGTAATGAGGAACACCGGGTAATTTCCATAAAAAGAATAATCAAGATTTGTGGAAAATTGTGAGAAAAAAATTTAGATTCATATCAATCCTTCGCAAATAATGGACACAACTTAATTAGTATAACTTCAATAAATGAAATGAATATTAAATTAAAGTATATATTTTATATTCCATAAGTTTTCCATACTTTATATTTTTCGTGTGTATTTTTCTTCTTTGAAAATATCTTGGGATTCAAAATAAAAATAGCTTCTGTTATGCTTCCCTTATTTCAATACACGTTGTTAAGGGATTGGTTTTATATTCTTCTCCGCTTTCGGACTACCACTCGAAAGGATAACACTTTATTCTTGAATGCTTTCTTCATATTATTATCAGGTCACGAGTTTGCTTTCATAAAATTTTTCACACCGACGAGCAATTGGGTAAGTGCAAATTCTCAAACGTTTCAGTTCACGTTACCCCAGGAGAAAACTTGGTCATGCAACCATTTCGTTGGATTGTTAACAGTTCAAGCGACTTGTACACTGTTCTTCTTTACTGAATTCTTTCTTCGGTAATGAACCATTATCAACCACCACTCCGAATTAGGGGAGTACATTGTCAATATGTTTATCAAGCATGTCAATGTATTTGCTTCAGTAAATCATTCTGCGCATTTAAAGAAACAAAATGTAGGGCTTTGTGGTGAAGAGAAACGCAAATAAGAGAAACAGTTACGAAGCCCAAATAAAAAGAATAAAAAAGGATTTTATTAGTTTAATGAAGTTTGTAAATGTAGGGGTATATCATATTTAATAAAATCGGTGCAATAATGGTACAATATTAGAACTTAATACTAGGGAATGCAATACCGGCATAGCGGTATACCGAAAAGCGGGATACCGTCCAAATTTTCGCTGGTATTAATACCGGTATTCATCTTAAAAATACCGGTATTTTCGGTATTGGAACATTAGCGCTAGTTGATACACGTTACACGGAAGCTTGATTCGGGGAGTCTCCCATTTACTTAGAATTAAATGAGATCCCGTCCACTGTAGCTAAAGGCTGTTAGTTCAGTGCGGAGTGTTTTTTCAGTACCCAGACACAAATTGAGAGTGAAAGTTGTTAGTTTTGTGCTTGTGCAATAATTAATATATGTATGTAAGTAAATTTGGTAGTCCTAGAGTTTAAAAACCATGAAATATGTGCATCCTAGATAAGATTAAATAAATATTTGTCTTGTAAATTGAGCAACTAATATGTTGCTCGATTTGCAACATTTTGCAATTACGTTTTGTTCTCAAGAATATCTACATGCACTGGTGAACGATATTATTGTTAATTTTGATTGTAAATTTATGTACAATATCCATTAAATATTATATACATAAACGTCAGCACTATTAAATATGCTGCAGATAAATAAATTTCCTATTAATAAAACTTATTTTATGGTTCCTTAATAACTTAGATTTAGTTTTTTTTAAATTATTAAGTAATTAAAATAATATTAAAATATAATAATATAATAATATTAATAATAAAAAAGTATGAATTCGGAACCCAACATATTTCAAGAACACAAAAAAGGGAGCGACGTTAATTCGGTTTGGCATTATTATTTAGTTGCTAATCAAGATGTAAGATGCAAAATGTAAGAAATGCACAAAAGAAATCAACTGTCAGGGAGGATCCACAAGTGGCCGCCCACTTGAAAACTCGACATAACATAAATTTAAAAACTAAAAGCGACGTAGCAGCAGATAATGAAAATGATGCGTCTTGTTCTAGTCAAAAGCTACCAAAAACATTAAATTATTATTTTCAAAATCTAAAGAAGGAACAGTAATGTGAAATCCTGGCTCGTATGGTTGCGCGTGATGGACTACCATTTAGAATTTTCTGCTCTTCGGAGGATATAAGAAAAGGGCTACATGCAAGAGGATATAATGATCTACCAAAATCACCTGGAACAATAAAATCTATGATCACTGAATATAGCAAGAAGATTAGAATAGAAGTTATTAAAGAAATGTCTGATTTAAAATCGAAAGGCAACCGATTTAGCTTAACATTCGACGAATGGACTTCAGTTCGCAATCGGAGGTATTTAAACATAAACATACATTCTACTGGAGGATATATACGGAACATTGGACTAGCCCGTTTACATGGAAAAGTGCCAACGGAAAAATGTTTGGAGATTTTGAAAATAAAATTACAAGAATTTGATCTCAACTTAACAAATGACATTGTTTGTATATCGACAGATGGTGCGTCAGTTATGGTAAAACTCGGACATTTGATTGAAGTCGAACATCAGTTATGTTTTGCACATGGCATCCACCTAGCTGTTACAGATGTCCTTTACAAAAACAACTCCAGTTTAGTGACTGTTGATGCTGAAATTGAACCAATTGAATACCAATCTAGCGATTGTGATAGTGATGTAGATGGTGACAATGACATAGAAACTGACAATGAAAAAGATAAAAAGATTACAGATGATGGTGTTGTCCTAGAGTTTGGATCTGTTGACACTGAAATAAATTTGAATTATGCTAATTTATCCCCGCTGGTAACAAAAATTAGAAGTGTCATTAAAATTTTCAGAAGATCTCCAACAAAAAATGATCAATATTTACAAAAATATGTAAAACTACAATTTGGAAAAGAATTGAATTTGCAATTGGATGTCATAACACGATGGAATAGTTTACTTATAATGTTGGAAAGGTTTTACCAATTACGGTATTGTGTCCAAAAAGCATTAATTGATTTAAAATCAAACATAGTCTTTTCCGAAGAGGAGTTTCTATTAATTTCTGAAATCATTGATGCATTGTCACCAATTAAATAAGCAGTCGAAGCACTATGCAGAAGAGATTCTAATCTTCTTGTTGCAGACGCGACGTTTAAATTTATGATTGACACGCTTGTTGCACAAAAAAGTAAAATAAGTATTGAATTGATAAATTCTCTGAAGTATAGAATAATGCAAAGACGAACAAACATATCTCAAGTTTTGCAATATTTACACAAGGCTTCACAAAACGAAATCGAAACGGATACAGACTTATGTATGTCCTAAACTTAAAAAAGATTCTATTACAAAAATATTGAGTCCTCTTATAAAACGCATAGAAGTTAAAAGTAATGAACCAGACAGTGAAGATTTTGAACTAGAAGATGAAGATACACCAGTTACATATCTCTCCGCTATTAATACTGCAACTGTTTCTTTAAGAAACAAATCAGAGAATGTGATTAACAAAGCAATGACGAATGTTCCAAACCCAAAGAAACAAAACAAAAGATTAGAAATAGAACATAAACTTAAAAAAGAATTACAATTTTTTGAAGAGCATGGAATTAGGGGGGTACATCTAAAGCTTGCTTATGAATACTTGTTAACAATACCACCAACAAGTGTGGAGTCAGAACGAGCCTTTTCGGCTGCTCAACATATAACCACAAAAATAAGATCGAGATTAGGCGACGGTACGTTGGATCATATATGTTTTTTGAAATCATATTTCAATTTGCATAAAAAATAATAATCACTTGTACGAATTAATGTAATATACATATATTAAAAAAGTTGGATTTAATTTTGTTAAATTATTCTTAAAAATAAATGTTTTGTTGTTTAGTTTTGTTTGACATATATTTGTACTACCCCGAAATAATAACATAACCTATAGTAAGTAGATTTTAATTTTGTTTGAATTTTTCAAAATAATACTAATACCAGTATTTTACCGGTATTACCGGTTCTAAAAGCGAAAATACCGAAATACCGGTATCGACATTTTTTAACGGTATTGCATTCCCTACTTAATGCTAAAAGACTACTGCATCCGCCATGTAATCTTACAAAGAACATGTGGTTAATCACCGAAGAAGATCCTCTGGATCTACACGGCAATGATAAGACCAATAATCTCATATGCATCTGTTGTCTGGTAGAACTAGCCCCTTACTTTGTATTGCTATTCTAATTTCAAAATTATGCGAAAGTGATTTGCGATTCTACTTCTAATCGGTACTCTGTAAGAAAGTAGAATTCAATGCTACTATTTCCAACGGACTCATAAAAACTTGCTAATTTCGAAATTCAAAGAAAAGTCAAACTGACGTCTTAAATCAATAAAATAAATATAGTTTGTAAAGAAAGTGTTTACACAAAAAAAAACAACTTATTTTACTCTTTGCTTTTGACTTATTTGTTAACTTTATTATATTTTTCTTGTCCAATATATTACAATTCAAATCGATTAAACAAAATAACACAAAATGCAAATCATTTAACAAAAAACATAATAAACTATAAAGGGACTAAAATTTAGTGTCAAGAAAGTGTTTTCACATCTGAATTAATTCGTAGAAAAACCTTTTTTTTTCTTATTAATACTTAGTATGGCTACTTTTCGCTTCAACTACCGCCTGTAATCTTCTTTTCGTAGAGTTGATTAATTTTTTGAGGTCGTAATTGGTGGGAATTTTGGCCCATTCTTCTTTCACATGCTCTAAAAAGTGAATTCGGTTCTTGGAGCACCTTTTTGAGACGCCTTTTTTTTTAATATGCACAAAGATTTTCTATGAGGTTGATATCTGAACTCTGAGCTGGTATATCTAGCACTTTGCTGCAATTGTGAACAGACCACATTTTAAATGTAAGCTGTTTATGATTCGGGTCGTTGTCCTGGTAGAACTTAAACTTTGGTTTTCTGCCTACCTTCCCATCATTGTAACCAAAATCATTGGCGCTTTTGAGCAAATATCTCCGTAAAATGTTTAAATACTCTAAATTTGAAAATAAATTATTTTCAATAAAAACCAAGTCGCGAACTTGCTGGATATACACCGTCATACCGTCTGACAAATGAAGAGAAACAAATGTGTGAATGTGAGAAACAAATGCGGTCTTCCCAGCATAATTGGTGTAGTAGATGGAACTCATTGAAATTATTAGACCAACGAGAAGTGAACAACTTTTTTTTAAACAGAAAACTTAAACATAGTATAAATGCTCTGGTGGTAAGTAAAGAATTAAGTTATTGGAGTAAGTTTATTATTAACGCCAAAATTTGAAGTCCCACTCATTCGTTCGAATGCGATCAAGCAATTCGATTGCCTTTTCTTCAATTGAAGATAAGGCGTATTGCTTACTAGGACCACTGCTAGTTCCGGATATATTAATATAATTTAACATTATCAAAAATATTTACTAATATGTAACATAATTGCAACACTATTTAAAAAAAAAATGTTTATATTTTGAATTAAACTTTCTTTCTTAAACACCGTTCGAAGAAAATGGGATGGAAAATTCCAGAAAATGGGATCTCTGATGATCTCGCTAGAAGGGGCTCAGAGAAGAGTTTCTCTGGAGCTGGACCCGCTTTAGGTCTATCTGCGTCCACGGCCAAATCCTACATCAACGATTGGATCACAAATCTGACGCATATGCAGGATGCAGGATGTCTAAGCGCGTACGCCCTGATGTCTGGAACAAATCCGCAACATTTTTCTTATCCTAAAGTAAAATTGATTGCAAAAGAGTTGAGGTCAATTACAGGTCACTATACTTTTGTTAAGCGTCTTTGCGTGCTTCGCATCAATTAAACACCCACCTGTGCTGTTTGTTGCCAGGAGGATGACAAGCTGAACACATTCTTTGGGATTGTCCAGCCTTCGTTCGTGCACGGTGGCCGACGTTGTGTGCGCCGACTCTCTTATCTTGGAAATGGCTCCTACCAAAAATGGAGCAAAAATGGATACGAAATAATTATACCATTGCATTTAGTCTTCGGTTTTTTGGTGTGTGAACTATAATACATTTGCAAACTAATACTGCGGATCAAGGGGAATGTGATAAAATCTCCTACAGCCAATGAAGAGTATATGTATGTAAGTGTCTTAAAAACATGGTAAATAGCACAAATAATAGTTATACAAGTATGGAAAAGAATAATTCATGCTTTTTTTTAAGGTTTTACCAAAAGTTTCACAATAAGGGAACAATTATATATGCAGCAATTGTTCCACCGCCTAATAGAAATCCCACAATTCCTACGCATTTATGCTCGTATATGAACAGGAAAGGCTCTTATTGAACAAATTAAGAAGCAGTAAGTCATATTTTTCTGTTTTTTATTTACTATCTACAATTTCTTTTTTCTTTTTTATGTAGAGGTTTGTGATGCAAATTGAAAATCTTTACACCTAAACGTCGAAATTCTTGGATTATGCCATGATTCCGGCATATGGACCACGTCGCCAGTTCGGATGCAACTGATATTAAGCTATAACTGCCGGCAATTCAAGTGGGTTTCGGTGACTCTGCAGGAAGGTTGAAGTGAAATGAAGTATCTGAAGTTCGCCTTCTAATAGGTAAGCATCCCTTGAGCCATGCATCGGCGTCTGTTCTACTTTGGAGTTAGGGGAGTGTGGGAATGATGGCTACGGGGAAAAAAGGAAATTTAAGGAAGGGTCATCGCGGCAATACGAGCAATTTTCGCAAAGGTCATACACTTGTTAGAAAGCTAATACATTCTGATCGGCGATTTAAACGCCAAACATAGTGATTGGGGAAACAACACACCCAACACTAGGGGGAGCCTACTAATTCACTGCTTGGTTCTACGCAACACTGATTATAGAGTCCTTCGGACCTTCATACCATAGAAGCGGCTCTTATCTGGACCTTATGCTACTTGCCACTCAATTGAGAATAGTCTACTTATTGTCTACGGATCTTGGTATATGGCTGTGACCATTGCGGAATTAGGGCCGTGATCACAGTACCAGATTTATTCATGGAGATGGCAAAGTATGTCCAAACGCGTCCTTACGATTACAGTAGAATGCGTTCTCCACGTTTTGCCAGTTCACTGACGAGAGCACTTCGAGAGCCTTCTTCCACCGTCCAAGGAACCAGTTAAAGGACAACATTGACAAGTGCATTAAACAAATGGACAACATAATGAAACAGGCAATGGATAATACGTCACCACGCCAACGACATCACGGTACCACGGACGTATACCGAAACGCGACAGTTGACGCACTGTACAAACAGAAAAGTATATTCCTGTCATGACTCAAAGTCTTTATAGGCGGTTTATCGCAAACCAATAAAATATTTCAGAGACACAATCAGAATGACATTCAGCATCTGAAGTTTCTGAGAACTTCAAACTATGAACGCCTATTACGAACAATCAGCACTGAGCACAGCACAGTGGGATCTGTCTTTGAGGAAGTGTATAATTGTGTAAAATTGTTTGAGGTTAATTACAGTATTCGCCCAAAGTACGACCTAGAGCATTACTTCATTACTTCTTTCTTTGAAATGTTATCTGTCATTGGTGAGCAAACAATCTTTATTTTATCAGGTTCAATAATGATTTCATGCAAATAATGCGATCGCCAGTAAAGGGGCTAACACTCTGTTTATTTCGATGGAGGTTCCAAATATTTTTTGAATCGTTAAGAAGAGAAATATCCACGGGAATCGATGGTGCCCCAGTGGCTGTAGAGATGTGCTCCTGGTGCTTATTATCCAGTGCATTAGGAGACAGCGGTCCTCCGGTGCAGGAGGTGCAACCAATCCTCCAGACGGGTAAAGACATCTCTGTCCCGGCAAATCTCCCGTCGATAAGTCTCCTTCCGATAAGTGTCAGTAAGGCCTTCGAGAAAGTTTTTCATAGAGCCCTATCTCTCTCGCCAAGTCGGATATCGAGTGGAACAAATGCAAGAATCTGTGCACGTGTGCCTGTCTGATTCACACGGAAAAAGCTTTCCTTATGTTAAGAAGGTCTTTATTACGAGCTCAACCGGCTGGGCATAAATAAACCACTCCTATATATAGATAATTGCTGTTACACAGTTTCAGCCATCATTTGTAACGAATTTAATGAATATTTCATCGAAATCTCGGAAAAACTTAAACCATCTGTAGAGACTCCAACTGATTGTAATTGTTCTGTTCAATCAGCAATTTATACGCAACCGAACAGCTTTGTTTTCCAACCATTTTCGTCTATTCAAGTCTTGAAAGTAATATTGTCATTAAAAAACAAAAGTTCATGTACAAGTGATGGTATATCTAGTTCGTTCCTGAAAAAAATTTGCTTTTATGTAGTGGACGTTTTATGTTATCTGTTCAATCTTAGTGTTCTAAATGGTTGTTTTCTTCAGCACTTAAAAAATGCAGAAGTTATACCACTTTTTAAAAAAGGTAATAAAAATAATATGTCAAATTATAGACCGATATCACTATTGCCATCATTTTCCAAAATAATTGAGAAACTGATGAAATCCCGAATAATATCGTTCCTAGATAAAAATGATCTTTTTAGTAAAAATCAGTTTGGTTTTAGAAAGGGTTTGTCTACCGAGGATGCTATTCTAAGAGTTAGTAGCCAATTATATAATAGCACCCATTGCAATAAACCAACCATGGCTCTTGTCATTGATATGACGAAAGCGTTTGACATGGTTGATCATGTCCTTCTGTTAAAAAAAATACTAAATGCTGGCTTTAGAGGAATAGTCCATAAATGGTTTAAATCTTACCTCCTCGATAGAAAACAAAGAGTTAATGTAAATGGTAACTTCAGTGGCATACGTACGTTAAAGAATGGTGTACCACAGGGTTCAGTTCTTGGTCCTTTGTTGTTTTTAATTTACATTAATTCCTTCTTTGATCTAAATTTGAATGGAGCCTCAACTGCCTTTGCAGATGACATAACCCTCACGTACCAATTTAATTCAGAATATGAATGTATTACTAAAATCTCGGAGGATCTAGAAACCTTAAGGCTTTGATTTGCTGAGCATGAATTAATTGTTAGTGAAAAAACAAAACTCATGTCGTTTAAAATATCAAACAATGTCCTTGATAATTATAACCTTCGTTTTCATTCTTATGATTGTAAAAAATTTTCTTTACCTGTGCATAGTTGTCGGAAATGTAATTTTGTCCCCAGTTCATCTTGTTCTGAGAATTGTTTCGACATTGAATCAGTAAGTCACTTCAAGTACCTTGGAGTATTCATTGACCATAAACTAAATTGGAAACAACATATTCAATCCATCAAGTCGCAGATGTTACTAGTCACGCGCATAATGTATCTAATCAACCAATATTGTTCAACCGAGGTGTTAAAGTCAATTTACTATGGCCTTGCCCATTCTAAATTACAATATGGCATCTCAAGCTGGGGGGGTTCTTATAATTATTCCTTAAGACCATTGTTATTAGTTCAGAAACATTTACTTAGGATCATTAGTAAAAAAAATTGCTTGACTCATAGTTGGCCCCTATTTAGAAATCTACATATTCTACCATTGAGACAGCTTTATGTTTTTAAAGTACTTTAAGAATTTTTTAAGAAAAGTGGTAATATTCCCAGTAGGAGTAATCGAATCCATAATCTCCGTGTGAATAGTATGCATCTTGTTAATGTCCCAAATGCTCACAATAGTCATTTTTGTCACTTTTATACTGTTATAGCCCCGTTAATGTTCAATAAGCTACCATTTTCTGTCCGACAAACCGTACATCTTAATTTATTCTTAAGAAAAGTAAAAGACTGGTTGTTCACATTAAATTACGATGCTCTGGAATCCTTACTTAAGCGAGATCTACTTTCCTAGTTGTCAGCATAAGTTAATGTCTTTACACAAGTCAATAATCTTTTTTCTTCAAATAGGTTTATTTTATATGTAAGGTATTCTGTATTTTTTTGTTCATATTATTATATTTGTATATTAATATTTATTGTCTAATATTGTTATAGTAACCGATGCTTCCCCACTTCAGTTTATTATCAGTAGTGTCATTCCGCACTAACATATGTTAAGGATTGATATTTTATTGTTTCCCTTTATATTTAATTATTAAATGTTATTTTAAACCTTTGTACATATGAAAGGGAAGAATAAAGAATTATTTATTATTATTTTTATATGATTTTTGACATGTCAGCCGTAATAAAATCCGTTGTGAAAATTGATGACGTAAATTCTACCCAAACATTTTGAAATCAACAATGGACTGCAACAAGGGCGAACTGGACTCAGGTATTTACCTCAGAGATGTGATAGCTTCTCTTCACCATTCAATAGCTTATGCGAATGATTTGATAGCGTAGAGATTAGGTTCAAAAATCGAATTCATTGTCATTCTCCGGTGGCGGTACTTCGAAAAAATTCAGCATTATGGTGATAACTAGAAGTTGTAAATCAACTTACGGAAATCAGAAACTATTTATTCAGAACACCTTTGATTAGGATCAATCGTGACACTAGAAAAAATTGTAAATTGGTGTACGAGTAGTAGCATCTATATTTTGATAAATATACTACTCTGGCTAGGGCTCGGGTCACTTTCGCTCTGACAAAATGTCTGTTTCATAGTACTCAACTTGAATCCAGAGTGAAGGATATATGCTACAAAGCCTTAATAAGGCCCATGAACCTTTAGGCTCGAATGTGCCGTGTGGTTCAATGTGAGAAACAGGTCAATGAACATATTCGACTGTTTAAGTCTTACCATTATCATGTCTAAGAGCTTGTCTCAGATTACATATAATACAACACCCGAATCTGAGTACAAGAAATTTTGTAACACGATCTATTGATAATTTTTTTTTATAAGAAAAAAAATCTTAGCTTCAATTATTCTTTTTGTTTAATCATTATAAGTAAATCATAAGTCCGAGAGGCATAGTTTAAGTCGTTCTGTATACTTTAGAGTGTCCCTACAGTGCCAGTAAGATATTTTAAGTTTGTTAAGTTAAATAACTAGTTTAAGCAAAAATTAATAAAATCAACAAAAATGAATTAAAATACGAAAAAAGTTACAAAACAGGAATGAAAAAAAAAAAAAGGTACGTATACTTTTTATAATTTTTTTAATTTGTTGTATATCTCTTAGTGAGCTTTAACTGCTCCTAGTTATTATAATTAATCTTATTTAAAGTACTAAGGAGTGTCTAAGTATTTAAACTAAGTAGTTTTAAAGTTTTCATGATCGGACAACGTGATTCGGCACGGTTTCAGAAACATGCGGCAAATTGTTTACTTATTTGGGTTCATAGCAGCCACCAAATATTTCGATTGCATTTGTCTTATGCCACCAATATACCAGCATTTTTCGAGACAATTGCTTGTGGCTAAGAATGGAACTAAGGAGTCAAACCTGTTTACCTTTGGCGGATATCACATATTGCTCCATGAAGATGAGTGTTCTTCTTAATAAAATTCAGGTAGTATCAGATATCAGATTAATATAAGTACAATATATGTAATTAATAAATTAATGTGAAGTATCACCCTCAGATTACAACTGAAAATTTATTTAAAAGTGCCTTTATTTGACTGCATTTATTGTTCGGAATTCGCTACAACCATTTAGTATTTTTCCAAATTCAATTTAAATCCTTTTATGTAAGCGTTATAACCATTAATCTCGCTAATCTAAGCATCACCCATAGATATCCTTCACATCCGTAATTTCAGTTTCTCGTATTCTCCCGAATGTAATGTGAATGTTAAAATAAATTAAACCAATTGATCAGAACAACTGATAATAACAAATAAATGAATGTAACGATAATGAAATGACCTGCATTAATATTAATGGACTATGATAATCTGTATACCATTTTATAAGACATACGATTTATGAATAAAGTAAAGATAATGTTTATGGAACAAGTATGATATATGATGCGAAATGAAGCTGATGAAATGAAAGTATTTTTTGCCAAATCTGGAAAACTAATAAGTTAATATTTTTTATTGTACATGTACATGGGTTCAGTTACGTTGTTGGACCAGTGTTTTTTACATCATGTGCTTAAATTACATGAGTAGGTTTTAATCCACCCGAAGCTTTGGAGGTTTTGGTTTACACCGAGTGCCTCTTTTCGCGCGTAATTATCGAAACATAATTTTTTATTATTATAACTTTAATTTAATATAATATGACGGTATCCCCAGTTTAACCTATACCTATAAACTAATTCGGTTGGTATGTAGCGTTCAAGTCTTTTTACTTTGTGTTTGTTCGTCGTTCTAGAGCTTACGTTCATCCCTTTTAGTATATTGTAGGATAATTTGTCCGTATTTGTCGCAGGTTATATTATGTTTTTGTAAATGAGTAGTTTTTAATCTGTTGATACCCTAGAGTCTTTACCAAGCGTCCAATAGCATTTTCGAAATTCTTTTTTACTTGATTTCTATTTTTTAGAATGTGTTGTTGACTTAATCACTAGTTTCATGTTTCTGTTGTTAAGTTGTTAATTTTGATGTCCTTAAAAGCCTGCCAGTCAGTTCTTTTTTTAAAGACTTGTGTTGGTGGTAAGCTTAGTCACCTAAGTGGTAACAAGGAGAGTTCAAGGCAAGTTTTTGGGTTTAAGTTTTGCCTCGGTATACTTTGTTTTTGAAGAAGTCTACGAGATCATTCTAGAACCCCGGTATGTGTTATCACCTCTTGCAGTTTATCTTTTCTTTTGCGTGTAAATGTGTACAAAATAAATTTTTTTTTTTAAATAAGATCATGTATTATAATTTTCTTTCAATGTCTAGTGTTAACTGTACTTTTTAAATAATGTTTCTTAATGTATGGTAATCGTCCTTTGAAAATAAGTGAAATGAAATTAAATTGGCTGTCTGGAATATGGTGAATACCACACCACGTTAATCAAAGAAGGCCTCCCGAATAAACTTTATTTTCGACGGATTTCTAAAGTTATTAGTTTTTATTAAAGGCACCTAGACAAAAATACTAAAGTCTACCTTACACTTCACTAAAGTATATAGTTAATTCTTAAAACTATGCTTTTGGGCCTTATGATAAGTTTAACATACTAAATAAATTATTATTGCGTCAATGGTAGCAACTATTTTCATGTCAAAAATGCATATGACGACTTTTTACTACAAGTTTCCCGATTTGTTTATCATTTGAAGATAATGAACAATCACAGCAAGTTAATTGCGCCTTCTTTAAATGCTCCCTGTTTTCGGCATACAGAATTCACTCTAGGCGGTTACAAACTTTTCACCAAAACAATACATGAAATTTTGTTAAAAAAACATATTTTTCTTACACTATTATTTTTTCTAACCATTTTCTAACCATTGTCGAGAGTATTGGAAATTATGACTGAAAATAGATCCCTAATTTTAGATACAAACTTTCAAACTCTCTGACCTTTTCAGGAACTTCTAGATATTTCCACAGAATGCTGATTTATGTATATTCATATGATGAACGATTGGAAGCTATGAGGGTGGTCCGATAAGTACTTAGCTTCAAGGCCAGATGGCGCCAGTATCGCAAGAGTAACTTACTATCGTGTAGTACATTCTAGCAGACGGCTACTCTCGAAATTTCAGCCGGACTCGTAGTTTTGTTTTGACCGCGTGTGGAAGCGGGAGTGTCCGCGGATTTTAGAAAAATGGAAAAAGAGCAATATCGGTCGGTGATTCGATTCTCGTTTTTGGAAGGGAAATCGGGCAGCGAAATCAAAGAGTGTTTGGATGCTGTGTACGGTGACTCTTCTCCTTCGATGGCGACCATCAAAAATTGGTTTAACGAGTTTCAACGTGGTCGCACGTCGGTTTTTGATGAGCCACGTCCAGGTGCCCCGAAAACGGCTACCACGGAGGATAACGTGATAAAAATCCACGATCTCGTATTGGCAGAACGCCGATTGAAGGTGCGCGATATAGCTGAGACAGTAGGCATTTCAAAAGATCGCGTGGGTCATATCCTGCATGAAATTTTGGACTTGAGAAAGCTGTCGGGGCGATCGGTGCCGCGTTTGCTCATTCCGGACAACAAGCGCAACTGTGAGACCACTTCAGTGCAGTGTTTGACGCTGTTTAAGCGCAATCCGAAGGAGTTCCTGCGTCGTTTCGTGACAGTCGACAAAACATGGATCCACTGGTACACTCCAGAGACCAAGGAACAGTCGAAACAGTGGACATCACAGAAGGCAAGACTGTCCCATCGGCCGGAAAGGTGATGGCCACCGTTTTCTGGGATTCACAAGGTGTGATCCACATCGACTGCCGATGTGGGCCGATTTGACGCCGAATTGAAGAAAAAACGACCCCACTTGGCGAAGAAAAAAGTACTCTTCCACCATGGTAACGCACCGGGTCACACCTCCGCCCTAGCCACGGCCAAATTGGTCGAATTGGGCTACGAGTTGCTGCCCGATCCACCGTATTCTCCAGATTTGGCCCCATGCGACTTCTTTTTGTTTCCAAACTTGAAAAAGTCACTCGCCGGGCAGAAATTTCAGTCGAATGAGGAGGTCATCGCCGCCACGGCGGCCTACTTTGCAGACCTCGAGAAAACGTATTTTTCAGACGGGTTAAAGAAGTTGGAGCATCGCTGGGTCAAGTGTATCGAGCTGAAAGGAGACTATATTGAAAAATAAATCGCCATTTCTCCAAAATTTTTATTTTTCTTTTGTAGGCTAAGTACTTATCGGACCACCCTCGTAATCCTTTATTAATATACATCCTTTGAGTCAATGGAATTACAACCTTTGTGAAATTTTTTTTCGAATCTCAAGATCAATTTCCGATTAGTTTCAGTAAAAAATATACTCGTATTAGCGCTTTTCCCACAATATGCTTAACTACTAGTCATAGTGTAATTGATGTTAGTAAGCACGAACATGTATGTAGGTACATGAAATCCATCCTGGAGACGTTGAAAAGCTGCCGCAGGTATATGTGCGTGCTGTTTAGACAATGTCCGTATATGTACCTTATTCGTTACAAAAAATAAACTTTTACTACAGAATAAATAGTATTTTTCTGTGCTTTTACTTAGAAGTGCATGTTCTCCTGTAAAGTCCAGTATATAAATACTTTCTGATTTTTCGGACCGAATTTCATTTTAAACGTGCAATAACATATGTCGTGCGTAAATTACAGTATATCGTGTATAATTAAGTGATTACCGACACGAATATCGTGATGAAATACTCTGACCAACCTTACTTTTGTATTTGCTGCATAATACATTGGCCGTGTAAGTTAAATTTTGAATTCAGTCTCGTGAATTTTGTAGGAATTGTACTTTAAATTCTCTGTAATGGGAAATATATTAGGAAAATATTATTTCTGATCATTGAAGAATATGAGTATACAAACAGATAAGCAATGGAGCGCTATACTTTGCAAGAGCGTGGAATAATTATGTCGATTTTTTTGACTAACAATCGGTCGGTGGAATTTCGTGAATTTCGACGTCGATTTCCTATTCGTGTCGCACCAACTGGGCAAACATTCTGCTTAGCAGACTGGAACCACAGGAGACCATGCAGGACGTGGCCGCCACCGGACTGGTCGTTCGACCAAGAATATCATGGCTGTGGCTACCGATGTCGCTGAGAACGACAAAACATCAACCAGACGACGGACGGGCCATGCAATTGGGCATAACCAGACGGACTCTACAGCGAATTTTAATGAAAAACTTACACATGTTCCCGTACAAAGTACAAAATGCCTGCAAAGTACAAAAGTTAATGCCTGCTGTTCGTCAGTCGCGTGTGAATTACTGTCAAGCCATCTTTAATCAACAACGAAGAGGACAATTTTGTGACGAAAATCATCATGAACGACGAGGCGCATGAACAAACTCAAGCAGTTACGTCAATAAGCAAAATTTTCGTTTCTGGGGCATTGAAAATTCGCGTATGATACACGAAGAGCCGTTACATCCACTCAAAGCCACTGTGTGATTGGGCTGAACTTTTTTTGAGGAAGCCATAGACAATACGATCACTATTACTGGCGAACGCTACAGAGCCATAATAAACGACTTCTGACTGCCGGAATTGGATGAGCGAGGCTTAGTGGACATTTGGTTTTAACAAGACGGTGCAACCACATGGACAACACGAGCCACAATGGATATTGTGAAGGAAGCGTTTCCTGGTCGTGTAATTTCCTATTTTTGCGCTTTGGCATGGTCAGCAAGGTCGCCAGATTTAACCATCCCAGACTTCTTTTTTTGGGGCTACATGAAATCCCGGACTTATGCCAAATAGCCCGACATTCGCGTTCGAAGCCCTTAAGGAAAACATTTGACAGAAATGCGCACATTTATCACCGGAAAATTTGCATATGTGTATCAACACTGGCGGTAGCCACTGGACCGATATCACCTTTATACATAAGACAAGGAATTGTGACGGTCCAAATAAAGATTTCCATCAGTCAAAGTCATTTTTTTTATTTAATAAAAAAGTTATTCAAAAACAAAATTGGGTGATGAATCTTGCGTCACCTTGTAAATACAAGAAGCTCCATGAGTTGTTGCATTATACTTAAGCAAAATGTAATTTAAGTAGTTACCTATCGCAATTAGGATCCGCGAATAATTTAAAAATAATAAAATGAAAATAAAATTAAATATTTTAAGTTACCCCCGACGCAAAAAACAAACTTTAAAAATTAAAAAAATTAAATTTTTCTCTCTGCCTTTTGATTTCATTAAAAAATCTATTAATATTTTTATTTATAAGCGCCGCCGCGTCGGAGAACTTTTAAGTAAATGAAAAAAAAAAACCATAATACAAATAAGAAGAATAATGATAATGATAAAATATGGATTATACAAAGACCTACTATATGTAAACAACGTAAGTACATAAGTACCGAAACAACCATGTCCAATATTTTAACGCAACGCACACAGCTCTCAAGCGAACGCATCATATAGAAGAGGCACAATATCGAAACACTGCAGGAACCAAGTAAACCTTGTAAGATGAATTGTACATCAATTTATCTAAGCTCATACCTACATATAATTTAAAACTAGTAGATATTTTTTATTCATTACATCTACGTTGATATTACTGATACTTCTGTCACTTAGTGGTCTCCCAACACGGTGACGCTTAAAATTAAAAATATTAATAGATTCGTTTAATGAAGTCAAAAGACCGAGAGAAAAATTTAATTTTTTTTACTTATTAAAGTTTTTTTTTGTGTCGGGGGTTACTTAAAATATTTAATTTTATATTCATTTTATTCTTTTTAAATTACTTGCGGAACCTAATTGCGATGGGTAATTACTTAAATTATATTTTGTGTAAGTATTATGAAACAACGCATAGGGTTTCTTGTATGCACAAGGGGGCGCAGGATTTTTTTTGTTTTTTTTATGTGTCGGGGGAGTCGACGAAGTAAGCACGGAATATAATGTAAATATGGCTATTGACAAAACATTAAATATTTCAGCAATCTGCTTTCTGTTACATAAAGAGTTTGAGATCCATTTTAACCCTAAATAGATAATTCACGTCGCATCGACGTAGTCAATTCAATGTAGTTAACGCCCTTGCTGATCCAGCCATCTGAGTCGACTAAAAGAGCTCGGAGGAGACTCTCGATGAGCACTCAAGTAAATGCTCCGTATATATAAATAATTACTTGTCGAAAAGGGTTGTATATGTCGAAGCGACTTAGGTAACTCTTGCGTTACTAGTTCGTAATCAAAATAATTTGCTGTTTTGAATTTTCTGAGTAGATTGTATTACTTTATAATAGTTTTATTTCATTTCATATAGGCTTTATTATTACAATAAAATGGCGTCACAAGGCTGCTTAGAAAATGCACAAGTTAACCACTTATTGCAGGAATTGAATGATGAAAATGTCGAGGGTAGGTTCGTCACTAGTGGAGAGCAACTTGAGCACTGAAAATGTGTCTCAAAGCACTTTACAGAATATGTAGCGACTTCAAACACTTGGAGGAAAAACCTATCATCGTTGGATGGCTACTTAAGGGACTTACGAATGGTTGATAAAATTTTACGAGGACAACTAAAAGCTACTGATAAATTCACGTCAATCAGAAAAATATTGAAAATCTCTATCGGCCATTGTCGATCTAAATACATCCCCGGAGCATGAATTCATGGTAGTAATAGAAATGTGACCTGCGATAACTGGTTCACTTTAGTTAGCAACGTACTTTCAAGGTCACCATATAATTTGACATTAGTTAGCATTATAAGGTCAAATAAGCGGAGAATACCAGAAGAGGTTTAACCCTTAACCAACTAGCACCTGTTATTGTCACACTACTACCTAACATACGTCTGTGAGACTCCGGAACAAAATCATTCGCGTTTTTTTTAAATTTTATTATTTAAGTTTTAGTTTTTAAATAGAATCACTTTAGGAACATATTAAATTATTTATTAGAATAGGAAAGGTACAGAAAAATCCACATTTTTGTTTTAAATCTCAGTTAAGAAGTCAACGCTTCTAATTTTACACTTATAAACTAAGCCATTTGGAAAATTAGATTCAATATAATAATCACATCAATTAGGTACTTCTTTGTTATTTTTAACTTCCCAGTGGGAAGTTCTTGTAATGGGGCCGATTTTGTGAATCCCAAATTTTGACATATCTCCACGTTTCAAGGTCACCAGAATCCAAATCCAACGTTTTTATAGAGATGTCCGTGTGTGTGTATGTACGTATGTGCGTATGTGTGTATGTGTGTTCGTATTCATTTTTTTCGTCTCGATTATTTTGAGAACCAAAGATGATATTAACATGGGACTAGATACATTAGACGCGTAAGTACATAACAAAGAACTGAAAGAATTTTCAGCGAAATCGGTCCAGCCTTTTTTTTTTAACGAGAAATCCAAGAAACAAGCAAAAAACAAGCTGAATTTTAAAATGAATGAAGTGTATAATTTATTTATGAACATTGTTGATAATAATTGAATATTGTTGATAACAATTGAATATTGTTGATAACAATTGAATTTTGTGAATAACAATCGAATATTGTAAATAGTAATTGAATACATTTGAAACAACATTTAATATTGTTTGTAACAGTTGGATATTGTTGATAACGTTTAGAGAATAGTGTTGATAAATTTTTGTATATAATAAAACAAAGTTTTAATAGTTCAAGTATCCACTGTTCGGGAGAGGTAACAATTTTTTATTCAGCAGCACTTCAACTATATGGTATCATATGATATCATATGGCATTTGCTCTTCCGGTAACTTATCGTAACATAACACTATTGCAAAATATTTTGCGAATGCCCCACAATCTAGACCATTGCTCTGTTCCTCAATCTTATGAAATATATACCTTTTTTTAAATCTATACAGAGCATTCAAAAAATCGATTTGATCGTTTTCCAAGTAATTCTTATTTAAACTGTCGTAGATGTGGACATTGCCATTACCGTCATATTTTGTACAAATCCAGTGACCTATAATGTTAACACCAATTTGACCACTATAAATGATTTGAATATTAATCTCAGATTTGGGTATTACTTGTAAATTACGTAGAAACGCGCCGACGTAACCTACATCCTGTGCGAAATTATGTACCCGTTGAGCTTTGAGTTTTCTGTTCATTATTTCATGGAATAAATTGATATGTTTGTCGGACAAATAAAATTCACTATGAGCCACTTCTTGACATTCTGCGATCGGAATATCAAAATCATATGGTACGTCATTATCATCGGTATTATCGTAAATATTGTTCATATCATTTTGAACACCAGAATGAATACTATTTCCATTAGTTTCTTTGTGATTTATATCATCATTATCAACATCTATAGGAATTAAATCTTTGATATTGTCATTGTAAGTGTCCATGCCAACATAGCTACTAATGATAATTTCATCGCAATTTTTGTTTTCATCTGTACTTATAACACTAGTGCTACAATGATTTTTAGAATTTTTTCTAAACTTTTTTTGAAACTGTTATTATAAATAGCATATATTGACTTATGGTATGTGAAATATGATTCATAAACTCCACATTGTATGTTGGAAACATTGGAGAAAATGACATCTATTTGAGTATTTAATGACGTAGTAATACTGTCTGGCGGCAATTTTGTTAATAATTTATATTTTTTTTAAATAATTGATCAAAAAATAATTTTTTTTGTCACCTTGATTAATGATATCGTAGTTGAAATCTCCAATTAATATAAAAAGACTATCAGAAGGTAATTTTTGTATAATATCATCGATAGCTTCTTCGAACATAGTCGTTGTTGTTTTAGGAGATTTGTACCCACTAATTAAATACCAATTATCTACTTTCATTGTAAATAGCTGTGCATGTCCCTTATTGCTGTAAAGATGCTTTGACGATAATATTGTAGATTGTACGCTATTTTTTACATTGCATATTAGTCCATGATTGTTTTTATTGCGATCAATTCTCAAAACAATATTGAAATTATCAATGTCTATCTTATCGCTACCAGTAGTTCGAGACTCACTGAAAATTAATATATCCGCGCGCAGATACCATTCATCTGCAATTATGTGGGTTAACTTCTTTCTTAATGTACTAACATTTTGATAACATACTTTTGTGGCTACTACGCTCTCTAAATTATTGTACGACAATTTTAACATTTTTTTTAGATCTCAGACAACTACAACTTTTGAATTTTTTGGAATATTTGATAATTTAAATTTACCAATTATAAATAGTCCACTCAATTTAGTGACACGGCTGAGAGCAACATATGTACAACATCCATAAAGTTTGCCTCTTCTGCGCCGAAAAATCTATACATATTTTGTCATATGTTTGACCTTGGCTCTTATGACAAAATATAACTATTGCTTCCGCAGGTATAACAGGAAATTGATTTTTTAAGATTTTATATTAATCATCTTGTGTAACACTAGTTTGGATCGATATTCTTTCTATTGGGGTTGACGCATTATCTATGCTATTCTCTGTCATGTAATTACGATAAAAAGTTGCATTTTACGTCGCAAAAAAAATTAATTTTCGAATCAATTTTTTTTTGTTTCACAATGTGTTGTTCACTTTGTCTCAACATGTGGATCTGACGAAGATTTCGAATGTTTTCTTCGGTACGATAAATACAGTTTTTCCGTAAATTACGGATACGTCGTTTTGTATTAATACTTTAATTTTTTTTGAAAGTTTCATCTTTTCGTCTTTCTTTCAATCGTTGAAGATTTTTCAGATTTCCGAAGCCTCTAAAATCGTTTGATGCCATGCGTTTTTGAGTGCTCATTCTCATTCAGAGACTCATTAGAGATTTTTCAGATTCTCAAAACTTCGATAACCTCCATCACTTCGTAGCGACGCCATAAGTTGTTGATTTTTTTCTCTTTCATGTTCTCTGTAATCAACTACGGTTAAAATTATATAAGAAAATATTGAATAAATTTAAAATTATACAATAATAATAATAATAAATAATAACAAAAAAAAAAAAAAATTGTTTTTTAATTCGTCTCACTGGGAAGTTAGTCGTGTGGACTTTACGGTTCACACCTTGACCACATTTTTTTTAAATATTCAGCAATCGAAAAACATAAATAAAAATAAAAATTCTCAATAAAAATTAAACTAAAACAAAATTGCATGCTCTAAACATACAGTTTTTCACGACAATGAAAACACAGTTTGTGTGAGCATTCCAGGCATACAGGAGCTTTGCATTCGAAACGCATATATTGTGTTTTGCGTTTCTTTCTAGAGTCTCAAGCAGAACAGTTCTTACGCACTACTAACCTTTCTTCAGCGCTACTGCTAGATGGAACTGCTGATGGAGTGGTTTCCTTGTTATTGTGGAGGATGCGTCGAATAACCATTCTAATATCACGTTATAATTTCAAATTATTTGCGTTCCATTTGCGGTTTAGTCGGCAGTTCAGCGAGATGCTTCAAGAATGAAAATCAACTTTCAATCTTTTGGCCCTGAGACTGGGTGGACAACGTCACGACATAGCAATTCGAGGCAGAAATGACAAGCATTCGGTAAAATACAGCCAAGGGCCATCTGCGGGTGCGACGACCCGTTTAGTAATTTGAACATCTTTGGTCAAGTAGATCAACTCCAATTTTGGTTTGATTATAAAAAAGGATTATCTCAGGTTTCTTAGTCGTTTTATCAGCATTTGGCATGTGGTCCATACTCGACAGGGTGATCACTGCTTTATTCTGCTTTGGCACATAGGATGACATAGTGATATCGTGAGTAAAACCAAAACCCGTCGAATCAACTTTTCTGTCACGAGCTGGTAAGAATTCAGGGGGAATTTCTTTTTGATTTTTTCTCAATATTCCTACTCCGGTCAGTTGTTTCTTTTTTAATAAATCAAATAGTTCAACAGAAGTGTACCAATTGTCAATAGTAACGTTTCTATTGGGGGTATCAGACGCATTATAGCTTAAGTTATTTTCTTCAATCGCTGATATTCAGGAGGTACGTTCAGTCCATCGGATTCTTTGCCTTGGTATATATGGGCATTTAGAATGTATCCCTATCTTGCATCTGTAAGACATTGAATTTTGATGCCATATTTTGCCGGTTTCTTTGGTATGAATATTTGGAACTTGCATCCTCCTCGAAATGCGAGCAACATCTCATCAATACATGAACAGCTGCCGATTGCAAAAATATCTTGACATTGGTCAATAAAGGAGTTGAAAAGCTCGGAAATAGGTGCCACCGCATCATTTTCTCGACGTACTGATCTAGTCACCGAGTCATCAAAACGTAGGGTTTTCATCAATACTTCAAACCTGTTTTTGCTCATGATATAGCGGTAAATTTCTCGTCCAGTGCCATCTGTACAGTACCACGAGGTATAGTGTTCGTGATTTCCTTTGAAAATAGCAGTGTAAAATAAGAACCCTATAAATGCCTTCAATTCCATGAGATCTAAATCTTGAACACAGGTTGAAATTTGGTAGTTCGGTCTGATTTCTCTTATCTTCTCAGTTGTATAATGGACGACTTTTTCAAGCATTTCGTCAGTAAAAGAATGTTGCCAAATATCCAGCGGAGAAGATGAAGCATTTAGTTCATTGCGGTATGCTGGTTTTATACCTTCGCTCTCCTGCATTATATTATGCTGAAGTGTTCTTGATCATAAGGAATATGGGGCGGATGACCATCGAAAGCGATTCTTGCCGAAATAATTCTTCTTCCTGGGTCTCGATCGCAGTTGAGATAACGGCATATCATCTTCAGATGATAATTTTTGCTCCTTAGGTAAAGTCGAAGATGAATCAATTTCGAGAGGAGCATTGTCGTTATTTTCTACTTCATTTGTCTCTTCGTATTCTGAGTCTGACTTGTAATTTTCTTCTAACACGTGTTCGATTAATACATCGGCCTCAATATCGCTACATTCATCGTTTGGAATATTTTCGCGTCTGACACAGTTTGTTCCATCCACCGCAGGAAGTTATCCTCATTTAAAGCCATTATCAACTTAAACAATAAAAACAACACAAATGTTAAAAAGTCACGTAACCGCCTAACAGGAGTCTCCTAGACTCCCGGGAATAAACGCGTTCACGTCCGACTGCGACAAGAGGTTACGAGGTACTGAGCGGTACGAGGACAAAGTACAAGAATGAAGACGTGTGTACGAATCTCGGGTGCAATAATATTCAAGCTTAAAAACTCGTCGGGGTCTGTGAGACGTATACTAGGTAGTTAAGGGTTAAAATAACCCTTTCAAGCGTATCGGAACCTCCATGTTTCGGGCCTTTAACATTGGTGTCATTGTTGTTTAACCCTAAATGTTTAGCGTACTCGGGAACAATTGATACCTATTAAAGCAGGACTTTGCTCCTTTGCAGAATGCGACGGTGACAAAGGGTTAGATGACCGAAAATGTCCAAGAGCATTCATTCATGGCTTCTAAGCCCCCCCATACTTTAATCCCCTAGATTATTAGGAATGAGGTGTTGCTTAGTGTGAGCCCAATAAACATTCTCATAACATTATTTCTCCACTGAAAAATGCTAACATAACCGCCAGCGCGGCCAATAAAGTGCATTTCATGGAAATATAATAAATTTTGTGAAAAATGTATATGTCCATATTAGTTTTCATTTCAATTTGTCCTCAAATATCATACATACATACCTTTGTGATGGAACAATGGCTTAAATAAAGACCAAAGTAGTGCATTTAGTTCATGCATTATATTATTATATATAAGCAGTATATAAGATCGAGAGATCTATGCAAAAAATTCACAATATGGTTTATGTTAATTGACATTCAGACCGGTTTCATTCCGGTAAAGCTACTATATTACTAATTTTCCACCAATGAACGTACAATGTAGAACATTGTATACATCACATCACGATGAAACGTAGCATTTTCATAGTAGTTCGTTTCAAATAGTTTATATTTTTCTGTCGAGAATCTCGAATTTGCCACTTTTCCTACAATTTATAATATTAAATCTGGAGCTCATTTCATATACTCGAAACGAAAAATCCCAGGGCTTTGGTTCTGCAGCAATCATGGAAAACCCACACACGTGCAATTTCGCTTTCTGTGAAATCCAATCCAATTCTTCACCGTCGACCGCCAAGGAAGATACGTGTAAACGCAATAATCACATCCAATTCATGAAAGCATTCAACCTGATCAGGTGCATGGATACCAGCTCTCCCAGAAGAAAATGACGTGCATTTAGATATATCACGTCAGCACTAGACTTCGTGCATATTGCGCACGCTGACTGTGAAAAATGCTTGATGTCAGGATGCTGATATGGGGTAACATCCGGTTTAAAAGCATGCGATGCTTGTAGGAGAGGGTTACATATTTGTGCTTTTATTTTGTTATTCCCTTGAAAAAATATGAGAGTCTCATCACCCATGTGAATGCAGCAAGTTTTTTCGAATCTCGCACGTAATGCCTTCGTCTTGAAGAGGAAATATCCCACGATATTGGCAAGAAGTATCGTTCAGATATTAGATTTTGTTCTCGCCCTTATCCGCATCCGAATGGAAGGTTTACACTACATAATGTTGTAGATGTTTATTTTCGTACTGACGTTTAAGTGAAGCGAAAACTATATAAAATGCATCGGTTAGATATTCATGTTGACATTATTCATATTTTTTTATTATCCATTTCATTGTTATCATTTCCCCGGATAGCTGTATTCATCTCGTATTCTCGTAAAATCTTTAGTCGAAGAGTAAAAATTTGATGAATCGTTGAGGACATCTTAACGCTAATAAAATTCCTGTGCAAACATCTCAACTGATAGTTTGTTTAATTTCCAGTTCATAGATTGATTAGAATATTTGTTATTGTGCTTTTATATGTTCCCTGAACAGAAGCCACTTTAATATGTATTGTTGATGTCTTATGTTTACGAAGCCCTTCAGGGTCGATTCATTTTGCATTATTGTTTGCTTATGCTGAGAAGTTGTTTTAGTTTGCCTGGTGTATACGTGTATGTACATTCATTTCATCAATTTTATATTGTTTTTCTGGTTATGTTAGTTCAGCACTTCAGGAAAGAAAATCCGATTATTTCCTCTCGACAACCTCGTTTCCCAAAATAATGTTGTTCCCTATTGAAGTAGGCCAAGTAATATGCATTCACCTTCCTCATAGACATGACCAAATATCCACCGCAAATTTTTTCCTTCGAATAAACTCAAAATCAGCTGCGCTGTCCTGCTTACCGTCCAACTTTCAGCTCCGTACATTAAGACTGGCAGTATTCGTGTTTTGTAAAGGTTCTTCGAGTGAAGAGTTTTGACCCAAGTTGTTTGAATAATCCGAGGCAGCAGCGGTTCCCAAGGGCGCTTCTGTGTATATTGATTTGAAACTCGTTGGCCTTTTCCAGGATTTGTCAAAGTGTGAAAATTTGGTCTATAGTCGATTTGTCGGGCCGGAAGCCGCACTGGTAGCTGCCGATTAGTGCGATGCAAAACGGATTTAGACGCTCACATAACACGCTGGGCAGTATCTTGTAAGCATCTTCCCAAATTCTGCAGATGATCTGATGCATGCTTCTTACCAGAACACCGCCGTCAGCCTTGAAGAAACGACTTCTTCGATGCTGGGTGGGAGGACTACTTCAGCGGCTGGAGTTCCTATCACACTCTCTTGGTCACGCTCGTTAAGTAGCTGCTGGAAATGCTGCTTAAATACATCCAATATTCCCTGCGGGTCGGTGACAAGATTACCCTCTCGCAGTTTCGAAGAGCCTGGGTGCCTTTCTTGAAGCCTCCTGCAAGGCCTTTTGCTTTCTTATAAAAGGCTCGAATTTTGTGCTTATCCCTACCCTTCCTCGATATTCTTGAGCTGGGAGGCCGCAAAGATTATTTTCTTTTGTCGCTTCTTCTGGCTTGGTACTCCTCTTCTGCTGCCCTGGTTTTTCGTTGTAGCGCCTTTTGACACACTCTCTCCGTCGTACGACGGGTTTCTTGTTGGAGGTGGTAGGTAGCCTAAGGTGGTCTCAGCTACTTTCTGAATGGCTGAACGGCAATGCAGCCACATACTGTTGGCATTTGTGTTCGACGTAGGCATACCGTAGAGTCTTTCGCTCAGTTGCTCCCTGTATAATCTGGCAACGTCAGGTGTGCTCAGGCATCCAATGTTGAACCTCCTCATGGTGGGCTGGTGCAGCTTACTAACATTGGACGGTCGAGCTCTAAATCTTGCTGCTACGAGGTAATGGTCAGATTCGAAATTTGACCCCCTGAATGTTCGCACATCCAGGACGTTTGACGAGTGTCTTGCATCAATGAGCACATGGTCGATTTGGTTGGCGGTTCGATCATCCGAAGTTCGCCAGGTTGCTGTTTGGATTCTTTTACGAGGGAATGTTGTGCTACTTATCACCGCATTACGAGCAAAGTCAGTGAGTCAGAAGCCGTTATTTGTTGTTGTATCGTGTAGGCTGGGCTTTCCGATCACTCCGCCAAGGGTGCTCTCCTTACCGATATTGGCGTTAAAGTCTCCGAGTACGATTTTAACATCGTACTCCGGACAAGCTCCGACAGCCTCTTCGGGGCGTGTACACATATGAGGCTGATGTTATAAAATCTGCCTTTAATGCGGATCGCAGCTAGGCGATCACTTATAGGTTTAAAGTCGATGACCTTCGACCTTAATCGCTTTCCCATGACAAATCCGCATCCCAATATGGGCAATCTTTTGTAACAGCTGTAATAAATGTCGCAGTCTTTTTTCCTCATCATATACCGTTTCCTATCCAGAGTATTTCCTAGACTGCAGTTATATCCGCCTTGTACTGCGCGAGGAGAGTTCTGACATTTCAGGACCATACTCGCAAATCATGTTCCTTTTTCCTGCAGTCGCGTATCCGTTCGTTGATCCGAAGCATTCATAACTTGTTTTTTTTTTTTTTATGTGGGCGGATTGATGGCCCGCCGTACAACCGCCAGTCTAGTCCGAGTTTTGTAGGTGCATACATTTGGTCACCTCCCAACAGTTGTTGAAGAAGCTATCCAGAGGGCACCCCCAGGAGGTTGTATGACAACTTGACCCGGACATTGAAACAGAGATCGTTGCTGGCATCTCGCCAGGTTGAGAGCAATCAACAACTTTACCATCTATGTCCGAGCCCATGCCCTCCACACAGTTACAGACTTGGTTAACATCTGCAAAAATTGCTTTAAATATTGGGAATCGCAGTTTTTTTATCAACATGCATTATTATCTCACAAAACTAAGTAAACACATAAAACACTTAAACGTTGATAACTCGCT
Source organism: Merodon equestris (assembly GCA_958301585.1). Classification (NCBI taxonomy): domain Eukaryota; kingdom Metazoa; phylum Arthropoda; class Insecta; order Diptera; family Syrphidae; genus Merodon; species Merodon equestris. The sequence goes on along the minus strand of OY284414.1, from coordinate 43,488,150 downwards.
ACAGTGTTTTTTTTTTTTATAATTGTCACCTGCATAAGGGTTTATTACTACCCTTAAATGTCAAGACAGGGCACGGGCCGAAAGTACAGTAATGAGTGGGAATAGTTGAGCTGGAAAGAGCATTTCACATTCGTGTGGTTCGGCTAAAAAACGAGTCTTTAAATTTGACTGTACTTGTGGTTGAACTGATGAGCATTTCGGGCGAGACGTGTTTTGCGGTTAAATTCTTAAAGGGGAGGAATGCAATTGGCTAATTCACTCGAGTATTGTTTGTTAAAATAACGATAAAACAGAGAAAGAGGAGACATTACGTCGATGTTCGAGTGAGTCGATCGACTTCACGATATTGTTGTCTAATATGAGTTTTATTGCTTGATTTTGTATTTTATCAAGCAGGTCTTGGGAGCACCAGACGAGATATGCGCGTTGTATTCAAGCTTGGGCCGATGAAGGTCTTTTAAATTGAAGCCAGATCAGAGGGCGTGAAATATTTCTTGCATCGTTTGAGAAAACCTGGACATTTTGCAACATTTTTGGCGACCTTGAATATGTGTTCATTCCAACTAAGAGTTTTATTACACACAAACCAAGGACGGAAAGTTTTTTGGTTTCACCGACAAAAGGGCCATTTAAGGATAATGGCTGATTATTGATGGTTAGCTTGAGTGAAAGTAGACAGCATTGTGTTTTAGAATCATTAAATTCCACTCTATTGTTTCTACCCCATTTGATTATGTTCTCCAGGTCGGCATTTAATGTGCTTTATATACGCTGCGGTTCCAGTTATACGGCCGAAGAGCAGGGACATGAATCCTGGAACGAATATGAAAAGCTAAGTGTACAATCATCAGCGAAGGAGTGTATTGGATTAGAAGTAGCAGTTAACAGATCAGTAAAAAATTAGGAAGAGTGTCGGTGACATCAGATTGAAATCACCCAAAACAATTTGAATTGATCGGCCTGAAAGGTAATTTCTAATCCATAGAAGAAGAGACTCATCGATACCATAAGCACGTATTTTCGACAAAAGAACCTGATACCAAACTTTGTCGAATGCTTTTGAAATGTCAAGCGCAACAATCTTGCTTTCGCCGAAATAATCGTTCCACTTTTCGGTGAGTTATGCCATCAAATCACCAGTGGACTTGTGGCTGCGGAAACCGTACTGCCGGTCATTAAGAAATTTTCCCGATTCAAGATATTGCATAAGCTGACCATTTATCAGCGTTTTCATGACCTTAGAAAGAAGAGACGTTAGTGCTATGGGTCGGTAGGAGGTGGGAGACGAAGATTCCCCCTTTTCGGGACGGACTGAATAAATGCTATTTAACATCTACTCGGACAGAGACCAGACGAATAGAAAGATGAAAAAGCTTACGCAGTGGTTTTGCCAGTGATGAAGAGCACCTCTTCAAAAGTATTGGGGGAATTCCATCAGGGCTAGAGGATTTGTGCACGTTGAGATCCTTAAGTACCCTTGCAACTGTACGAGTGCGAAAGTTGATTTGTGCCATGTAAGATTCTACGCTCTCAAATACAGGCGGAGACAAAGTGCAATATGTAAGCGTTGAGCGGGGTGTAAAATGTGTGGCCAGCAGATTGGCATTGTCTAAAGAGCGGACGGCTGGGATGTCACTGTAAATGAGCGTAAAGATTGAGGATGAGGCAGAATTCTGAAGGAGTGAGTAAAACTAAGCCGTTTAAGTTTTATGGATAATTATACAGTTTACGATGTTGATGTTGAAAATTGGAACCTAGCAAGTCTCAAAAGTACACGGAAATACGCTCGCATCAATACCGTTGATATAACCCTGGAAGAACGAGTCAAGATTACAGACTACTACTTCGGTGTATTATATATTATAATGGGCAAAATAAGGCCAATTACAAGCTTTCAATGTGTCTCTAGTGGATTAAAGTATACATTAAGCCATAACTTGCCAAGAAATCCATAAACTTAGACATCATCTGATTGTTCCTAAAATTTTTATTATAGAGGTATTTAGATAAAGGTCGATCGAGGTTAAACTTCCTTCTGCTCTTGAGATTTAGTTGAGTTCAATTGTAATCTGTTGGCGACTGACCAGGCAAAGATCCGTCCCAAATCAAAATTAATGAGAAGGGCAAGTTTAGTAAGGTTGGCAAAAGGGTTGGCTAAATGTATTTTGACATCATCAGCATCCATATACATCAAAGAATACCTGCCCACTGATGAAAGATAGTAAGTGAAGACACAGAAGAAAGTTGAATCTAGTATTGAACCCTGAAGCAATCCTTATCTAGCCTCCATGAGTGATGAACCTATAACCCGGCAGGGAAGAAATTTCTTATCAACTTGATCGCATTTTCACTAAAACCGGAGTTGTACTTCACACAAAAAATCATGGTTGACTTTATTGAATGCCTTTGAGAAATCCAGCAAAAAAAATTCTTATCAAAAGATTGTCTTAATTCTTGGTTTACCAGGACTGACGAAGACTTGTGATTAGGACTGCAAACTGATTGTTTGGTACACAAAAGGTTTTTTTTTTAGTTTGCAAATTCATTCTATTCACTATTCTTAGATCTACCTTACCCCAGATAAAAATGCTTAAAACTAGCTTAACTCTCCTTGTAAATTTAAATATCTTACTGGCCCTTACTGTCCGTCTAGGACACTTTAAAACAAGCAGTACAACTTAAACCTATGTCTTCCGACTACTATAATAATAACATAATTATAACTAAATTAAGCTAAGAAAATGTATTTTATTCAAAAAAAAATTTAGCATATGGTCATACACAAAAGATTATTGAGAGACAACCTAATCTGGCTAGCTATTATTTTTGTTTTGTTTAGCACCATTTTTTATTATTCAAAAAAATTAAGAAAAATGATAATTGAACTGAAATAAGTCGAAAGATGCTATTTACAGCAAAGTAATATACAAAACCACTGCTTAGGTAGTAAATTCATGATGATCTGGATACCTTCAAAAGTTTACGGCTTATGGTCCGAAATGTTAAAAAGAATTGCAATATAAGTGCACGAAAAATATTAAATCAAATGACAAGTCAAAAAAAATACCATTCGGGTTCTATAGTTTTCATAATCGAAAAAACACCCGAATTGAGTGAGGGTAATCGACAAAAAGAACTTAAATTTGCAAAATGTGATTTTATGTAAGTAAATTCAGAAAAACGCTTCTGAACATGTTCAGATAAGAAGTCGTGATAAACTTGATATTTGAATTTGGTGTGACGTAAGCACTTAAACTTGTTCACACTAAATTGTGAATGACGATCTGGTATTAATATATAAATCTAAAGTCATTGGCGGTAATGCAGCGTCAGCATAATAGGTCGTTGGCTTGACACAATAAATATTATATTCATGTTAGGCCGGCGTCAGCACGATGGTTGTTGTTGACGTGAAATAGCTGTATTACCTTGACTTGAATCAGGCTATGTGCATATCGTCAGCACATATGTACATAGATAATTGAACTGAATAAACACCATGGTTCCCAAGTAAACTTCTGGAATGCTGTAATTTTTTTGGATGAAAGCAAATTCAACATCCATGACTCAGATGCAGGACGATAAACTTGAAGAAAAAAAGAGGAGATTTCGAACATATGGTGGACAGTCAAACTTGATGGTAGAAGCGCGATTTGGTGTTCGTAAATTCTAATATGAACCGGTACAACTACAATATTAAAATATTTTAAAAGCCTATTAGAAAGTCGGGAATGGAGGGATCATTTATTTTCCAGCAGAACAAGCATGCCTCCCATGTAGTAAAAGAGCGGCTAAGATATTGTATATAATGCGCCAAAAATAGTTAAAATGATTTTTTTTGGAAGATAATGAAACTTATCAGTTAGAACAAGTATGGGCGCGTAATTCAGAAGGAATGGTCCAAAATAGCACCTCAAGTGCCACATAACTTGATAAATTCAATGATGAGATACCTAACCAAGTATTGAAGACGTTAGATTAAAATTAAATATACCAAAAGCTTCATTATTGTTTTAACTATTTATGATTTGAAATACTTTTAGTTTAAGGTAAAATTGTTTTTTCCTTATGCCAAGTTTATCTATTTGTAGGCTAGTTGTATTTTTTCGAGAGAAATAATTGAGTTTTGAAAAGATAATATTTTTTTTTCTCGATATAATCATTTGAAGACTTACATTTTTACATATTACGAAACTTTTGTGATATGACTTGTCCCTCGTAATGTGAGGGAAAGTTTGTAAAGATCTTCTATCTATGATATGGAGAATAGATCAGTCCCTGTCTCCATCAACTGGGTGCCTAAGATAGCTGAGCAATAGTAAGTTTAGCCAACCCATAAAATTATGGAAAAAATAAAATGATTATGAACGATTGTGAAATTTTTATCAGGCCATGACATCGTCTCGGCTGTTTTGGTTACCAAACATGTGGCAACGAAATTAATTATAAATTGTTAACTTTCGAACAAAAATAGCGATGAAAAGCAGTTGCTCAGGAGACTAGTTAAATAAGGCCAATCCGATGCAGGAAAACTGAAAAGTGTCATAATAGGCAATGCAATGATGACTCAGATGATATTTAAAGTTGGTCTGATTACACAAGACTGGAAAGACATCGACAAATCCGGTAGAATATGAAGTTCAAGCGAATTGTGCATCATAAGTTCTTGCCACAAGATCAAATGATAAATAAGAAGTACTACTTCCAAGTGCAACGCTGTTTGCGTAAAGTAATCCGAAAAATGCATAATGATGTGCAAATCAGGTTCTAGAAGTGTATGTAATGGGTTCACATGGCTTCATATGGCTCCAAACTACCAAAGACTCAATGAGTAATATTTTAATGAAATTCTATGTGATTACCCATCTAAGGTCAATAAAGTTTCTGAGTTAGTTAAGTTATTTAAGTTAATTTTCAGCATTTTTCTGGCGTGAGGTACAATAGCTCTGAGTTCAAAATGAATAAAAGTGAGTTAAAAATAAATGTGATAAATCAGACTTGAAATCATTCACAATTAGAGCCATGATAAATAAAAATAACAGTGCGTCCAAAAATAAGAGAAATTAATGAAAATAAATCTTTGTGCTTAATTAACTTACTTAATATTTTTTCAGCTTAGTATTTCTCTCAACTACCTAATATATAAAAAGTTAAACATATGCTATCATCAAAAATTACCAAATGTGACTCACTTCAATATTTTGTCGTAAGCCTTTTATTTTTTGGAACGTTCCTGTTTTTGCGTGGAACAGAATTAATTATTTTAAGGCATCTTTCCGCTGGGGCCTCACACGCTGTTTGCATCTCTTCCCGTAAACCCTTAAAATTGTATGGCCTGTTCTATTTTATCGTTGTTATGTTGTTTTGTTGTTGTTAGATGGCGTCAAAGCTGATAAAGATCCAGAGCCAAGGTTCTCTCATTCACTTATGGTGTGTGAGATTCATTTTTCAACGGGAGCTACAGTTTAATGTCGTATCCTACGTGGGGTTTTGACAGTATCCCGCCGAGGAGAGCAGCCGTGAAATAAACATTCGATGGAGTTGGTGTTATCGGGATCCGAAGTCGCTTATTGCGCATCAATACCGACACACTACCCACTGCGCCACAGCTGTCTCGTGCTATTTTATTGGCTTTTTTCCTATTTGTTCAAAGATTATCAATGAAATTCAAATTCGAATGCTTGTTTGTTATCCTACATTAATACTCTTTAGGAGGCATTTTCTCATTTCTCAACATTACGATGAATGTTATTGTTAACGAATTGAATATTTTTTTCTCTTATCGTAAGTAGTGGAACAGTGCATAATAACAAAATCTTCAGCCATGTTTTATGGTTGGTTGAGTAAGCTAAAGAATATTTGAACCTTAGATTCATGGATCCAGAGAATAATTCTTCATTTTACAGTGGTCTTTGGATGTGCCCCGAGTGAGTTGCATCCGTTCAGGATCACATAAGAGGAACTTTTGGTGGACTTCTTGCATTTGATTTGTCATCAACAAGTCTTTTTTTTTTAGAGTTATATTCCTACTCTCTAGATTTAAACCCTCCTTTCTAGATGACATATAAGGTTCATTTTTATCTGATCTGATTACTTCGATATTTTTCCGGGCAATCGTTTTAAAAGGTTATTCTTATCCTTCCTCTGTTTTACGTTTTGTCATTTAAGAGCAACAGTGTTTTTAATTTATCCATTTTTACAAAGAGAAGAAGGTATTTATTCCTTTTTTGTGGAAAACGTTAAAACGAACAACCTTATACCCAGTTTAGTAAGAGTAATTATTGAAAAGTCGAGGCTTGGCGTTTAAATATTGGATAAATTCCCACATTTGAAACGTGATCCAATTTTATTACTTTTCTGATTGTTCTTAGTAAGGCATGTATTACAAGGTAATGCATGATAACAAGAATCCAGAGATTTAAAGAAAGCATTGCCACCTTATCGATCATAGTTCTGTATAAGAAATATCATGTTTCCGCTTTATGCACAAGCATTCAATTCAATTTCTTAATGACATAAGTCTTTTTCTTTTTTAGTTTTAAACTCATTTTTATTCATAGTTTCTTAGATCTACCTTATTCTAGACAAAAATGGTTAAATCTACCCTAACTATCTTTACAAATTTAAACATTTTACTGGCGGGCCCTCTAAAACAAACAGTACAATTTAAACATATGTATGTCTTTCGACTAATACTTATATATAAACTTATAACTAACATTTTCATAACCAGCTTAAACGAAGAAAAAAATTCTTCTCAAAACAAACTTAGCATATGATAATTTTTTATATAAAGGGTGGTTAAAGGAAAAAGCAGGATGATAATTGTAAATAAAATAAAAAGTTTTCAGAGAATTATCTTAATATTTTTTATTATGATAGAAGAATCTATGACAATTATGTGTGAAACAAAATATCGGCCAAATGCTCGCCACGACTTCGGTGGCATACCTCAAACCCATGGTCCATATTTTAAATGACTCTGAGACATAATTAAGGTTCAATGTCGTTAATGTGCCGAATTATCTCATCCCTTAGCTCTTGAATTATACTTGGCTTATTGACCTACACTTTTTCTTTTAAATATCCTCAAAGAAAGAAGTCCAACGGTGTCCAATCACATGATTGTGGCGGCCAATTAACATCGCCACGACGTGAGATAACACGGCCATTGAATTTCTCGCGCAAAAGAGCCATTGTTTCGTTGGCTGTGTGGCAAGTGGCACCATCCTGTTGGAAGCACATATCGTCCACGTCCATATCCTCCATTTCTGGCCACAAGAAGTCTGTTATCATCTCGCGATAGCGAACACCATTCACGGTAACTGCTTGGCCGACCTCATTTTCGAAGAAGTACGGCCCGATGACGCCGCCAGCCCATAAACCGCACCACACAGTCACTCTTTGTGGATGCATCGGCTTTTCAACAATCACTCGTGGATTCTCATTTGCCCAAATGCGGCAATTCTGCTTGTTAACGAATCCACTGAGGTGAAAGTGTGCCTCGTCGCTTAAGATGATTTTCTTTGTAAAGTCACCATTCATTTCTGTCTGTTCAACTAACCATTCGGCGTATAGACGACGCTTGAAATGGTCAGTAGGCTTCAGCTCTTGAGTCAATTGAACCTTGTAAGCGAGTAAATTCAAATCTTTATTCAAAATTCGCATCAGTGATGTTCGTGAGATGTACAATTGTTGGGCACGACGACGGGTCGAGGTTCACGGCTCTTCTGCCACACTATCGCGAACAACAGCAATGTTTTCCGCAGAACGAACTGGGCGAGCATGCACAGGTGTTTTCACATTTTCTACAGACCCGGTTTGCTGAAATTTGCGCACAATTCTACCGATTGTGGACACATTTGGTCGATTATGCTGACCAAAAAAATCACGAAGTGCACGAAATGCATTTTGATTTGAACGCCCATTTTCGTAAAAGGCTTCAACAATCAATCTGCTCAATTGTGTACCTCTTCATGGTTGAATTTGTCAAACACTGAAACAAAGAAATGTCAAATTAAGTTGGGCAAAACAACTTGCCGTTAAGGTGTGATTCACAATTAACATCGTGCATTATGGTTGTACCACCCTTTATCATACATATGTATATAAAACTTAAGCCCACCTTAAACTAACTAAACCTAACTAAACCTATCTTATTCTAACTTAACTAGAATACATGTATATAAATGTACATACAATATACTTTATATACAGGGTGTCCCACGAGCAGTGTGCCAAAATAAACGGGGGGCAATTTTCTAAAAAATTGACTTAATTTGGAAAAAAAAATATTAAAAATCAAAAGTTACATCCACAATGACGAGATGTACTTTTTTGTAAAGCCAGCAACCTCTTCTTTCATCTTGATTTTAAACAAAGCTGTTTTAAGGAGTAGTTTTTGAGAAATTAGTTTTCAAACTCAAAATTTTGAAAAAAAAATTGAAAAAAAAATTTTTCGAACTATTTTTTTTTTAAATTGTATGTAATTAAGTAGTAATTTTTTTTCAAAATTTCAATGCTCTCGTTAGTTTTTAATTAAAAGCAGCAAACCGGATGCAAAAATTAAAAAAAAAACCCGAACCATTTTTTTCTAAGAAAAACCTTTTTTTTGGTTTTAACGCGGCTGGACTTGTAGGCAAATTAATGTGTGAAACATTGACCTCTTTTTTATTATTTTTAAAAAATTCGGAGTTTTATGAGGATACAATAAAGTGACATAGTATTGGAATAATTCTTTTTTTTCATTGATAACGCCTGAAAACTGACCTGCGAATTTCGTCCGCCCGCCGCCGATGGGTTCTACCCGAATTTTGGATTTGGTCCGACGCAATCCCTCCCTTAGTACAAGGAGGATGACTATTATGCTTGGAGTGCCCAAATCTAGAGTATGGAGGGTGCTTTATACCGAAAACTTACACCCGTACCATTTTAGGCCACTTCAGCAACTCACCTCATACGATAAGTTTTTGAGAGCAGAATTTTGTCGATCATTACTGCTTCGATATGAAACTGAACGAAACTATTTTGCAAGAATATTCTGGACGGATGAAGCACAGTTTACCAGAGATGGGGTTACTAACTTCCACAATTTGCATCATTGTAGTAGCACCAATCCACACAACAACAAAAACAAAATAAATCACAACACCGCTTTAGCTGTACTGTTTGGCTTGGTATTGTTGGACAAACTGTAATCGGGCCCCGGTTTTTGAATGCCGTTATTAATGGAGAATCATACCTGCAGTTCCTACGAGACCTTTTGCCCGATTGATGAACAACGTTCCTTTGGCCATAGCAGATAATTTAATCTACCAGCAAGATGAAGCACCAGCACACTACAGCTTACGGGTTAGAAACTGGCTGGATGATCATTTTAGTGACCGTTGGATCGGAAGAAGGGGGTCCCACGGAATGGCCACCTTGATCAACAGATTTAACTCCTCTAGATTTTTATGTGTGGGGATTCATGAAGAATTATGTTTACGAAGTGGAAATAGTATCTTTGGAACAACTGAGTCGCTGGAGTCAAATTGCAGGAAAATTTGTCAAGCATAGATATGTGCAGCCATTAGGAGAAGAAGGAGATATAATCTTTGCCTTCTAAAAAATGGGGATCATATTGAAAATGTATTATAATAAAACTCCGAAGTTTTTAAAAATAATAAAAGAGAGGTAAATGTTTCATACATTAATTTGCCTACAAGTCCAGCCGCGTTAAAACCAAAAAAAGGTTCTTCTTAGAAAAAAATGGTTCGGGTTTTTTTTTAAAATTTCTGAAAAACTACAAGACATTTTCGCATCCGACTTTCCGTTTTTAACTAAAAACGAATAAGAGAATTGAATTTTTGAAAAATAATTAGTACTTAATTACATACAATTTCGAAAAAAAATAGTTCGAAATTTTTTTTTTTATTTTTTTTTGCAAAATTTTGAGTTTGAAAATTAATTTCTCAAAAACTATTCCTTAAAACAGCTTTGTTTAAAAACAGGATAAAAGAGGAGGTTTCTGGCCTTACAAAAAAGTACATCTCGTCATTGTGGATGTAACTTTTGATTTTTAATAATTTTTTTTCCAAATTAAGTCAGTTTTTTTAGAAAATTGCCCCTCCCGGCTAAACGGGGGCAATTCTTGTCTTGACCAGACCTACACGCACTAGCTTTTTGGCACATTGCTCGTGGGACACCCTGTATATATAATATTTTTTTAAAATTTTAATATACATATGTATGTTTTTATACTTATTTTTTTATTTTTGGTTTTTTTTTTTTAATTTATGATTGTGTACTTTTTTTATTCGTTTTGATTGCCACTAGTGTTAGGCAAGCCTTGCCCAGAAGAAGCTCTACCTATCAAGGTGTCCATTGTCATCTCCACCAAAAGCGTTGATGTTGGCGGACTACGTCTCCTCCATCCCGGCGTGAGACCGATAAGCAGAGCCTAACGACATATGTATGTTTATCAGGGAGTGTTAACTAAAAGTCATGAAATATCATCATATAAAGCAGCGATTTAGCTTCCGGAATAAAGCCTTAGATCTTCAGAAGTGAAAAAAAAATATATTAGTTACAATACAACTTGTTATTATATTCTCAATTATTATTTTTATTTATATTTTTCATATGTATTTCATATTTATTTAAGCTGCTCGACATTATAAATCTTCCATTAAATATGCTATTGCACAGTTTACAGTGATTTGGTTAGAATAACTTTATTACTGAAAATTTATATACAGTGGATTCCGCTTATTTGGGACACTTCGGGCTAAAGGTTTTTGTCCCAATTAAGCGGCTGTCCCAATTAGGCGACTATTCCAAGTGAGGAAATAATGAAGTTAAAGGCTAAGTAAAAAATCGACTAATAAATATGTATATGTATATGTATTTATATTTTAAATGTATTTTTTAATCCATTTATTTTCTAGAAGTACTAAGAAAAACATATATATTATTAATATACATATTTCGCTTAAAAACTTTCAAAATATATGTACGTATATGTATGTAATACAAAATTAAAAATGTAATATATGTAGCTACGAGTATGTACGTTTTATAGCTTTGTTTTGAAATATGTACATCACATGTTTACATTTTTTTGAGAAAATATGAAAATAAGGAATAGAAAAAAAACCCAAGAACTTATTTCTCATCTAATGTCCTAGATAAGTATAGGTATTTGTCGATGGTCCCCTGGCGAATGTTTTTATTACTTTGTAAATTAATAAAATCATCACAAACATCTAATGCTGATAAAGGGCTGCCTTCACTGCCATCCTGCATGAAGTACCGCCGCAATTCTCGCAAGTGCTGCCACGCCTCCCGAGTGGTAACTCGAACTGGAACAGGTTCATCAATCTCCATATCACTTCCGGTATCTTCTTCGGCGCTATTTTTTTGTGTAAGTTCTTCGATAATGGCTTCATCGACGTCCTTATATTCGCAGTGGCATTGCAGGTCACTATCAATCGATAAAAATTCTTCATGATTTGGAACGCGCTCCAGCAGATAGTAGCTTTCAATATCTGATGGATCTATTATGGTTTCATCATTTAAATTTTTGAAACCGCAGTGTGAAAAGCAGTTTTGAATTGTGGAGCAACTTATTTTTCTCCAACTATCCGCAACAAATTGTATAGCCCGTAGAATGTTAACCTTTGCGCCAACTTCTCTAGCATTTGTAGATGTTGTCAAAAGATTTTCTTCTATTGCTTCAACGATGAACTGCACCAATCTTCCTCGATAAAAAGTCTTTAAATTTTTTATGATTCCCATGTCCAGTGGTGTTTGGAGGGAGAAATTCTATTTTAATATTTTTTTAAGCTGATTGAAGGAGGATGTGCAGCCGAATTGTCAATGAGCAGCAGAATTTTGCTTGAACTTTGTTGCAACTCCGCATCCCAATCCGAAAGCCATTTGATAAAAATCTTGGCTGTCATCCACGCGTTCTTATTGGCGTAATAAAGAACTGGCAAACTTTCCACTCTAATGCCTTTAAAGCACCTAGGCTTAGCAGCTTTCCCAACAACTAAGAGCTTCCGTTTTTCACTTCCCGACATATTGCAGCAGCACAACACAGTAACGCGATCCATTGCCTTTTTTGATCGTATAAGTTCATGATGCTTATGATGCTCAAAGAACCATCTGGCGTGGCACGGTAAAATAGACCTGTTTCATCGGCGTTATATATGTATGTCATTAGGATTCCATAACCGTAAGAGTTCGGGAAGCTTATACAGTTTCCGCTAATCAGCGCTACAAGAATCTGCACTAGTTTTCTCCCCATGTACTTTCTTAAATTTGATCTCGTGTCTGGCTTTCCATCGCGATAGCCAACCATCCGTAGCGTTAAAATCGGTATGACCCAACTTTGCCGCAAGCTCCTCTGATTTAGCTTTTAGCATTGGGCCACTAACACGAACACCTCTTCCAGTTACAATGGAAAAGCATTGATTCAGCGCCTCATCAACATCTGGGTCCTTTCCTTCTCGTTTCCGTTTTCTGGATTTGTCTTGTCCTTTTCCCCATTCTTCTCGCAGTTTCATTTCATGACTTTTGAAACGAGCTATTGTGGACTTAGGCACATTAGTGATCCTTTCCAAATCACGATAAGAAGTGCTGGGTGCTTGACTTTTTAATTTGTCAAGTAAAGCAATTTTGTCGTCTAATGTTAAGTCTTTTCTTGACATTTTGACAAACTACAACAACTACAATACAACTACAAATCTGGTCAATCAATACGCACGATACGCGACTAGACAATTAATTTCATTTTATCCCAGCACTTTCTGAAACGAAACCAAAAGCAAACCTCGTCGTAACCCAACTAAACTAGGAACACCAAATCGAATAACAAAGTGATGACACAACAACAAACCGCTTTGCACACATTTCAGAAATTGACATACCGTTATTTTAATCACATTGGTTTTTTTTTCTCGTCTTCGTCGTCATTGCGAGCAATTACTATGAACCAACGATTTTTTTGATTTTGCTGTTGTAAGTTATTCGATACATTCCAAGTAACAATGTGTTTTTTTGCCAAAATGTGTGTAAGACGTGTGATGAATCTGTCCCGATTAAACGGCTGCTGTCCACAATAACCGAACAAATTCACCTCTTTTTCGTTTCCGTTCTTTTGCATTTATCCCAATTAAGCGGCTGTCCCGATAAAGCGATGTCCCAATAAAGCGGAATCCACTGTATTTATATATATATCTATATGATAACATCTTACTATATGAGAGAAAATGCTTCTGATAAAACCTCCATTCAAATTGCAAAAAAAGAAATCGAATGGTAAAAAAAATAAAAAAATTTAAAAGGGAGGAGGTTTTAATGTATTTGTTAATTAATGAGACCCGATGGTTTAACGCCCGTCAATTTAAGACATTTCTAGGATTTTTTAATGGTGAAATTAATGAAAAAGCTATAATTAAATTATTTGTTGTACGTTTATTAACCCACTCAATACTCATAGAAAAAAATAAATATTATAACAAAAAAATAAATTTAATTATAACAAAAAAGGCGCCGAAGATGAAACCCTAACAAAACAATGGACCTGGGTGACGCAGGTGATTCCAGCTCTGTCATATATCTGAATAATAACCTATATGTGTGTCGCTTTCTAGAAAAAAAGAAAAATAAAATTATGGCAAAATAGCGCGCTCTTGAATTTTATGCGACGTTTTTTTTACAAAAAAAAAAGTTACTCAAGAAAAAAATTATTTTAGTTCCGGATATAGCCACTAGAATATTGAATAACATATTTAAAATTGAGCATAATTGGATGGATTGTACTTTTTATTTTGCTCTGCGCCGAAATATTTTTAAAATAAATGAAATGAAAGGAAATTCGTTTCAAAATATAACATTCGCTATCTCCTAAAAGGCCTGTAAAATCTGAAATACTGTCAATATCATTATGAAAATTTGATCGCATATCCTCCAAAGAGTTAATTTTTGAAATATTGAAACCAATTTTTCGATAATTCTAAACCACCGGGTCTCCTTATTAACAATAATACAACATAGATGTGATATACGTAGCAAGCCAATATGCCTTATGTTTCGTTATAAAATCAAATAGTTGTCAGATTGGTTGCAAGACCGGCTACATCTTTCGAATAACTTATTCAGTATTATAGAAATCTTATCAATATTAGAAATTTGATGTAGTTCATCGGTCGAAAAATGCCATGGCAAGTTAAGCATCATTTTGAGTATCTTATTCTGTGTAGTTGGTTTTAGCGCATTTACCCTATACTGGAGAACCGTGAAACATAATCTATTGGAAATTATTTAAAAAATGGCATGTTTGTTTAACGCCTGTTTTGAACTCGAAAATTCAGAGCGGAAATTTGTTAATAACTCAACCTTCCTCTCATGAGTGTGTTTTTTCATGCTTTGTTGTTGTGTTTCATTTTTCCTTATATTGTCTTTCCATTCTGGCGGTCTTTTTCCTTCGTGCGTTTTCCACTTAACACACTTTTCACTTATTTCGCTTTCCACTTTTATCCCACTGTCTATCCGTTCCAGGTGTCTCCTCCATCTTAGTATTCACCATATCAATACTCGGGCAGTGCATGTTCTTGATTGAGTAGTTCCCTCCGTTCTTCTGTTTCTTCGTCGGACTCTCCTTGAGAGCTCTTTTCAATAACCCAAAATCTATTTCCCCCCTTAGTCAGAGACCAAGTTTCACATTCATAAGGTGTAATTGATATTATTATATGTAGTTTTATAAAAATGGACTTTGATATTGCGGAATAGTTCGAATAGTACGCGAAAAGGCACGTGTTGCCCGTATGCAGCATTTAAGTTATTTCGGTCTCTAAGTCATTTTTGGCTGTTAATACAGTTCCCAAACATTTGAACTCGTCCACTTTACTGAATCGTTAATCCAGAACAGTTGGGTACGAAGTTTGATCCAGGGCGGTCCATGCCCATATGTCGTATTTGGTTTTTCTTTCGTCACCGTAAGCTATAGCGTATAGTTTTACTGAAGACATAACATAACGTAGTCCAGCATCAAACTAAAGAGAGTACGTACATCTGAATAATTCAATATTCATATATCATGCTGTCGGAGCGATTTCACGTTGAGTGAAGTGGGCATCAAAAAGAACATTCCACCACCTGTTTACTTAAACTTAAATTAAACGATAGCGGTATGTAAAAAAAAATGAAAAAAACAAAACGCACCTTCATATACATATGTACTTCCCAGCTTTTGAGGGTCATTTTTCAATGTCACTCTGTTGGCCCGGTATTTGTTGAAAATGATTCATCCAAAACAAAAGGGAACCAAAAAATTGTTCATTTCAAAAGTGTAATTAAACCTGTCTCACTGAGATGTACAACGACCACCAGGCAATGGTCATCGTCGAAAAGCAATTAAATAGCTATGCTAAATGGCAGCAAACAACACCAATTCAATGTTTTTGTTAATTAATTCTGCATGAATTCGAATTTTATTTTGATTCGAAAATTGCACAACAGTTGACAAGGCATGACATCCCTTTTTTTTCAATAAGGCGTTTTTGTATTTTTGTATACGTATTCTGTTTGTAAGCAAGTACGTTGCGTTCCGTTTAATTTGTTCTTAAATAGACAACTTGTAGGAGCGTCATGTCAACGTGCTCAAAGTTATATTAATTCTCAAATTTTCGAGAACAACTTGATTTTGCCTAACCGATGAGAAATTTGACATAATCTTCTTGAAATCTTCTAATTATTTTTATTTTGTTAAACTACTCCAACAAGTTTTCTGATCTAAGATTAACCATGAGGTTACATTTACTCACTTGCTGTAATATCCAGTAACAACTGAAACCTTGTAATGAAGTTCAAATATTATGGTCCAAGTCCCAGTTGCTAATTTTATAATAAAATAATATACATTAGAGCTTTAGTCCAACCATATCAAATAAATCAAAAATTGTAATATTTTATAAAATGTAATTATGTCGTACATTAGCAATGCTGTCAAATACTCCTAGAAAAGCGATTGGGTCAGACGAGATACCCTCTGAGTTTTGTAAAAAAATGGAAAACATCGGGACCAGATGGCTCATGACTCTTATCCTTCTCACAAAGGAAAGAATCTTGACTTTCTGTCAAGTTTATGTCACACACCATGAAGATCGTTGAGCGGGTATTAGATGGCTGACTGCTAAAAATAATACGGCAATCCAAAGATCAGTTAGGGTTTGTCTCGGATAAATGAACAACAGACAGCAATCGAAAGTATGTATTAGGATCATAATGGAAAAACATCATGATTCTTTAAGGGACTTGCTGGTGCCAGTTTACTTTGAGAAAGCTTTTGGTAGACAACCAATATAACTCCTATGGCTGGCGCTAAAACAACGAGGAGTTCCAGAAAGCTACGTACGACATACTTGTATATGAGGGAGCAAAGACAAAATTAACCTGTCCCGCAGGATTAGTCCATTGCTGTTTATTACAGTCCTTGATTATCTACTTGAAGGAAAACTGGCGGACCCCAAAGCGCATCAGTTAATCTTTACTAACGATCGAGTCATCGATTACGAGTAAACATTAGACATCCCTGCAACAGGCACTTGATGTTAGGGCTTCCTAACGAACGTGTAGAAAAGTGCGAAAAGTGTAGATATCTGGATCTACGATCAATAGCGAAGCAACTTGCGACATCAGTAATCGCGTAAGCGTAGGGTGGATGAAATTGCGGGAAAACTTCGCCATCTTCTGTGACCGGAAAATGCCCCATAAGCTGAAAGTAAGGCTCTACACCCCATTGTACGTCCGGCGCTCACATACGGTTCACAATGATGGTCAATGTGACCGGTTCAGTGAGTATTGTTCAAAGGAGAGAACCTTCGAGATCGTTAAAAAGGCAGTATCAATCAATGCGATCGCCCAAAAAAGGGAGACCAAAAAAACAACTGGAGCACAAAAATGCAAAAACAGCAGCATTTGATTGGCCTCAGAGAGGAAGTGACCCATAAATGGGAAGCCTGCTGGTATTTCCTAAGGTCAAACCGGACCAGTATGAATGCAGCAAAATGGGTTGGTTGTGATCCTTCTTTTCCAGATTATAACCGCGCCGTAGAGGAAAAGAAGAAGAAAGAAGAAGTAATTGTGTCTTACATGTTGTGTTTCAAAGAAGAGCGAGCTTTTCTTTCTAATGGAGCCACTTATTGACGAAAAAGTTGAAAATGTGTATCATTCACTGAGGTTCTACTGAAGCCATCTAAGTTATTGCTGTTTTGATGGCTATTGTAATGGATGTTTATAGAGAGACGTAAATGGTATTGAAGTAAAGATTATCCAATAGGTTAGTCAAATTAAAATTGCTCTGACCGAATATTCCATTAATATATGCTTAAGTTCTATTGAAATTAATGGAAATGCAGTTAAGTACAATACAATAAATCCAAAATAAATGCATAACTTCAGTTAAATTTGAAATACAAAACAGCTAAAAGTAGATTTAAGATGATTTCCAAGTCCCAGTGCAGAATGAAGATTCTCAAATGAACCAAAGTCCAAAAAACCGCTTAGAAAAGATAAAACATTGTGGATTTGTTTTTTTTTTCCTTTTAAAAGGAATAATAAATCTGTTCATGTCAACTTACTAGATAATTAATGTGGTATTTAGACTTAATATCTGAAACCATTAATGATACACCGTATTCAGCAGACATTTTTTGAAGGGAAGAGCTTGTGCTCATTCCTAGGTTTTTCAGATTTAATTTCCATCATTTAATTTCCACCCATTCGGAAAAATGCATTAGCAAAAATATGAAAGCAATAATAAAGCACGCAACAACATCATTCAGTACTTGTCTAAAGACGATAAAATATACTCGATGGACATATTCCTTGACTATTCCAATCGCTGTGTAGAATTTAAAGGAGACAATATTGAATAAAAAAATAATAGTCCCGTTAAAATGTTGAGAATAAGTTCTCTTGAAACAACGTCCTGGTTGCCTTGGGGATACTCATATATTCTTACATTGCTGTAAGAACTGTGATATAGGAGTATAACACTCAAAGATCTATTATATGGATTGGATATGCACAAGATTATGTGCATATCACTAACAAAAGTAGGAGAATGAAGAGTAAATATTCCGCTTGAGATATCAACGCACGTACAATGAACTTTTACCATGAGAATGGGCATATTAAGTAACAGTCTGCATCGTTTATAAAATTTCCCTATTCTACTGATATATTCCTATATATTGTATTACATAAGTCAACAATGGTTGTATTTTATAAACTCTATACGAGTATAATGAGTTTATCAGCGAAAGATATTATGTATATTCTTCTCAATATTGCAATAGTAAGAAATATTCGTTTTTATTGAGTTTCAAGGCAAATACGAATCCTAATTAGCAACCTGCACTCGGACCACGAGCTGAGTATGTGAAAGCAAATCACTTAGATTTGTTAGGCCAGTTTATTCATGTCGCAAAGTATTCCACGGCAGGGATGCATATAAGCCTAATACATCTGTTACTGAAAAGGTATCCTATACCATCCGCATAAAATGGCATGATAGAAGACAGAAATTAAGTTTTCCCTGTACACACGGTTCAACAATGAAACGAGAAGCTTCGAGTGGAATTCGAATTCGATATTAAGTTTAGTTTTAGATTTTCTTGTGGAAACGTGTTAACAATGCGGCGTTTTTATAAATGAATCGAAAGATTTTTTACTGAATATAAGTTGTGCAGTTGTTATGGAGAGAAAAAAAACGTTCCGTTTTCGCTTTTTATGATTCCTTTCTTGGGGAATCATTAGCCTATTCTACTATTCCCTAGTTTGATGTTTGCAAAAAAAAAAACCAAATGAACAGTAATTAAGGATTCGTAATAAAGAAGTTGATCCTAATTTGTACATAAGATGAGCGGAGCATTTGACTCCAGGAAACCTTAAAATGGGAGATATTTTTGAATTTTTGATTCAAAAACTCGGACCCAGTAAAATAATTAATGGTCTCGTGTCTAAAGTTGGCTGACGAAATTAATTTTCAAAAAGCGGAATGTGTACCAGAATTCATAGATTGTCAATTTTTTTCGCGGGGAACGGTAATGCCAATCCGACTTGTTCTTTTGGATTTAGCATTATCAGACGCACGATTTGAACAAATAACTACAGTCAAAACTGTCTGCGAACCATTGAGTATGACAGTGACCATTACAAGCTCGCGACAATAATACGAATACTCAAAGAACTTTTGCAACTGAAATAGTAAGAATGAATATGCACCTTCGACTATCAAAAGGTACGCTGGTCACTCTTCTCAAGAAGAGTCGGTGGTAAAAAAACCTTCAATAGTTAATAAGAGAAAATTACAGAAAATCCGAAAGCTGGGGCAATTGTTATATAAAATCCGATAGCGCGAGCATATTCAATACAACGAAACTACGGAACATGGGTATAAGTCCAGAGAGTGTCGACACTGGCAACGTCTTTTTCGTGGTCGAGGATCCACAGGAGAAAGTCAATTCGATCGGCGCTTTTTTCGAATCTGTGTACACGGTGAACAGCTCTGCTTTCCGAAATCATGAGCTTGAAGATGCGGTATTACAGAACTATTCACAGCTTCGTTAAGAAATAGAGGATTGACGATCTGATAATAACAGCTTTACTGAAAACCTTGCGAATAGCATTGTGAGCGAATTCCTACCGGCGTGTTAAAACACCTACCCATTGAAGCAGAAGATATTCGTACGACGCCGTTCAGCAACGCTTTGAATAATATTTCAAAATTATCCAGAGTGATGGAATACAGCGGTGGTCCGCCCTATCCCCAAACGAGATAGAGATATAATAAACCCTACTAATCTCCGATCAATCAGTTTGCTTCCGAATGTTAGAAAGGTTTTTGAAAAAGTAGTAAAAGAAGCTCTAATCAATAGGGTTATAAACTAGAGATGTACTTCTTGTAACAGTTTGGCGAAGAAGTTCATTTTCCGGAGATAGTATCCCTGTCCCCACGCATCATAAGAAAACTATGGAAAAACAAAATATTTATGAACTACAAATAACAAGTGGAAATGTGACACTAGAATCATTCTATAATGATTTCCTGGAATTTAAAAAAATTAACGAAGACTTTATTTCTCTCATTCAGACTCTTCAAACTGAGAACTCTGAACTTAAACCTAAAGTGAACGCCTTGCAAATAAAAATAAATTCATTAGAACAATCTGATCGGTCCAGCACAATGGAAATATTTAATGTTCCAAATGTAGACAATCTGAATGCTTTGCAAGCAGCTTTAAAAGTGGTTCGTGACGGTGTTCAAATAGATGAAAGAGCATTGTTACCATTGTTACGTTAACAAAATAAACAAATGGAAAAAAATAATTACAGATCTCGCTTCACCGTCTCATTTCATCTCAAACACGTCAACTATTGAATGCGGCTAAAAACATAAAAACATATTTGCCTAAGGAATATGGTATTCCTGGTTCTTAATATTCTTATAATTCGGGTGGTGTTGCAGTATGTGTAAAAAAATTATACCAGTGCGAAGTAGAATATCTTAATTTAAGTAGCGCGAATATTATTAAATTAATCTGTACTATATACTTACATATAATGAAAGCTTTACAATTTTTTGTGTATATCGCTTGCTTGATTACAGTTTAAGCAAAAATATCTTTATAGAACAAATGGGTAAGTTACTTAATGGTTAAAATGACAAACTTAGTTATTTTTGGCGATATTAACCTTGATATCTTAACTGCTAATTATGATTTTGATAAATATTTATTTATGATGTCGTCTAATGGCTCAGAATTGTTTGTGTTGGTATTGGACTATACACTGAATGGTCAATTTGAATATACAAATAGTGAGTCCTAGTAATTTTGAAAAGTATATACCCTTTACGGTGAAACCCCAAATTAACAACTCAAAATTGGTAGATGATCTTAAATTTGAGCAGTGGGAGTTTGTGCATCGCGAATGTGATCCTTCTTCTGCTTACGATACCTTTATAGACATTTTAAAAGGACATATTCATAATTCCTACAATGTTATACCCGAATCATGAAGTGTTTCCAAATTGAGACGACTTAGGCCTTGGATTGCAAAAGAAACTGGTTAAAATGATATCAAGGAAAAATTAAATTAGGAAAAAATGCTGAAAATATCCTCAGAATTTAGAGCTTAATCGATATTTTATTAAGTTGAGTCAGTCTGGGAGACAAGAAATTTTAATTTGTCGAGACAAATATTGTATTACACTGATAAATTATTTAGATGCAAGGGGAATATTAAAGACGAATGGAAAGTGATTGACAGCATTCTTAATAAACGAAAAGATAAACCAACTATTCAGAAAATTGAAATAGGAAACCAAATAGTTCGTAGCTCGGTGGATATCGCCAATAATTTTATTAAGTACTTTGTATCTGCTGCTGCAGCTATGAATCCCTATCCTCTTAAAGCACTTGTTTGTGTGAATTGTATTCAGATCTGGTTGCAGATGAATTTCAAATTAATAGTTTTGTACTGGAGCCCTTTACCTCTCTCGGAATATATAAAAGAAAAATGTCACTTGACAATAAATGCTTCTGGTGGTATAACCAACTGCCTTCTAAAAAAAATTGTTTTCTATGTTGTTGATGTTATTACGTATTTAATATGACTGTCAATTGTGGTACTTTCACTACATCTCTAAAAGTTGCCGAAGTTATTCCTATTTTTAAGAAAGGAAAAAGAAGCCGACTTGACCATTACAGACCAATTTCATTACTGCTCACATTTTCGAAGCTTTTTGAAAAAGGAATAAAATATCGGCTAGTGTCTTTTCTAGACAAAAATAAATTTTTCAGTGTGACAAATTTGGACTTCGTGAGGGTAAGTTTACGGAAGGTGCCATTTTATAATTATGTAGCGAAATTTGTGGCAGTTTTAATAATAGCAAGACTACTATAGCCTTATTTATTGATGTGTCGAAAGCATTTGATATGGTTAACCACGAAATTCTTCTTGACAAACTCTATAAAGTCGGATTCAGAGATCATTCTTATAATTGGTTAGCTTCGTAATTATCGGGAAGGTCACAAAAGTGGATGTTGATGGAGTTTTCAGCGATGAACTAACATTAGATATCGGTGTTCCTCAAGGCTCAGTTTTGAATCCTATCCTTTTCTTCGTTTATATAAATTCCGTTTTTAAGCAAGGCTTTACGAGTAATATAACAGCTTTTGTGGATGACATGGCTTTCTCATACACAAACAACACCTAAATAAAATCGATGGTTGAGTTGCAGAAAGACTTGCAGCTTCTCAGATAATGGTTTGGAAAACACGAACTCGTTATAAGTGACAAAACGAGGCTTATATTTTGCAATCTTAAAAAATCAGATGCAAATTATTTTTTCACTCCACTGGGTGCGAAAAACTATCTATATCTACTCACTCTTGTGGTAGGGTTAAGTACTGACAAAATGGTCGCTGTACATCATATTGTTTCAAATTTTAAAGCGTCAAAGCAAGCGAGAAAACACATGCAAGTAAATTAAAAAAGATATATGTTATCCGTTACTCCAAAATGTATCTGCTTAAACCATATTGTTCCAAAAAAATACTGACAACTGTATATTATGGCCTTGTTAATTCGAAAGTACACTTGTAGTTGGGGTGGAGCGTATTTCGATGTCCTGGATCCACTTTTGAAAGCACGGAAACATATTATAAGAATTATTTGGGAAACAAACTGATTAACTGCTACTTGGCCATTGTTCTGCATTATGCGGGAATTGCCCATAAAAACATCGTTATATCTTTAAGTTTCTTAAAGTGTTTTTTATGCGAAGTGGTTATATGTAGCTCAATACTTAGAAGTTCCAACTTATATAGTTTGAGAGTAAATATCAAAGGTTTAGTCAATATCCCACATGCTAATAAAACTTACTTTTCAAACTTTTTTACTGTCACAGCACCCAAATTATTTAACCTATTGCCATAAGAAACTAGAAATCTAAACATAAGAAGAAAGAGTTTAAAAACATTTATTAATAAATGAAACTTTGTTCCTTTGCATACATTCAAATTTATTTATTTTTGCTTCTCTATATTTCCTTTTTAAGTATATGTATGGCCTATGGGTGATGAACATAAAAAAGAAAAACATAGTTACTGTTACCCCACGTATAATTGCTTATGCTGATGGATCGTTCACCACTAGTTCTTTAAAGATTATAGAATGACATCTATCTTTATTACCAAAAATAAAACTGAATTATTGTAACTTAGTTTATGAATTTTAATAATTTATGGAATATAAATAAGGATGCTATATATATACAACAAAAAAGGTATCTGGCTTGACCAGTATCTATATTTGAATAGACAAATGTATTGTAGACGCAGGATAAAAATCATAGCTACGTGGCTCTAATAAAGCTCATTATCGGTTATGGTTGTCCGGTGCTGTTTAATGTACGAGGATGGTCCGATAAGTACTTAGCCTACAAAAGAAAAACAAAAGTTTTGGAGAAATGGCCATTTATTTTTGAATATAGTCTCCTTTTAGCTCGATACACTTGACCCAGCGATGCTCCAACTTTTTTAACCCGTCTGAAAATTACGTTTTCTCGAGGTCTGCAAAGTAGGCCCGTGGCGGCGATGACCTCCTCATTCGACTCAAATTTCTGCCCGGCGAGTGACTTTTTCAAGTTTGGAAACAAAAAGAAGTCGCACGGCACCAAATCTGGAGAATGGGGCAGCAGTTCGTAGCCCAATTCGACCAATTTGGCCGTGGCGAGGGCGGAGTGTGAGCCGGTGCGTTATCACGGTGGAAGAGCACTTTTTTCTTCGCCAAGTGGGGCCGTTTTTTCTTCAATTCGGCGTCGAATCGGCCAAATAATAATCTCGAGATAGTCAATGTGGACCACACCTTGTGAATCGCAGAAAGCGGTGGCTATCACCTTTCCGGCCGATGGGGCAGTCTTCGACTTCTTCGGAGCACGTTCGCCGGGTGAAGTCCACTGTTTCGACTGTTCCTTGATCTCTGTTGTGTACCAGTGAAACACTGCTCTGAAGTGCTCTCACGGTTGCGCTTGTTGTCCGGAGTGAGCAAACGCGGCACCCATCGCGCCGACAGCTTTCTCATGCCCAAAATTTCATGCAGGATATGATCCGCGCGATCTTTTGAAATGCCTACTGTCTCAACTATCTCGCGCACCTTCAATCGGCGGTCTGCCGATACGAGATCGTGGATTTTTGTCACGTCTTGTATCCTCCGTGGTAGCCGCTTTCGGGGCACCTGGACGTGGCTCATCAAAAATCGAAGTGCAATCACATTGAAACTCGTTAAACCAATTTTTGATGGTCACCATCGAAGGAGAAGAGTCACCGTACACAGCATCCAAACGCTCCTTGATTTCGCTACGCGATTTCCCTTCCACAAACAAGAATCGAATCACCGACCGATATTGCTCTTTTTCCATTTTTCTAAAATCCGCGGAAACCCTCGCTTCCACACGCGGTCAAAACAAATCTACGAGTCCAATCCAACAGTAGCCATCTACTAGAATGTACTACACGATAGTGAGCTGCTCTTGCGATACTGGCGCCATCTGGCGGTGATGCTAAGTACTTATCGGACCACCCCCGTAGTGCCATCTTTTATGGAAAAGAATCGTGTATTCGAGAAGCAGTGCATTAAGGTATGTCTGAGAATGCACAGAATGCCAGAGTCCCAGATCGTTAAGCATTATCCTAATAACATCCTGTACAACGGAGCAGGCCCAAAGGGAATCGTCAATTTTCTTCTAAAAATTATCCGAGAGCACATCGTAAGGGCAATGACTAACGAAAATACCCTGATCTCCGAGGGTCACTACCTAAATCATAGACGAGAGCATATTTCGATCGGGCTTTGTTCTCCCAGAGGCATTTCTCCATATAGATTCCGAAGGGTTTGTGCAAAATAGAGATAGAATCCCGGTTATTAAGATATTTTTAAGTTGGATTAAAACATTTTTATCTAGCAAATAAGAATATAGTAAGAACAGCAGAAATGAATTAAGAACTAAAAAAAATAGGAGTGCTTTTTCGTAACCACTTTTTAGACATTTTTTGAGAACTCGAATATGATTTTGTAAGATATCGTATAAATTTGCAGAAATGTGCTGTTTTGGGAGGAGACGCGAACAAATCTAATGTTTGAGTTTTTTTACTTTTGAAGTTTTGATTTACATACATATCATGAAAAGAAATCACTAAATCAGAACTAAATAAAGCTGGTCAAATATTTTATTAAACAAAAATGTTGTGTAGCCATACAACCACAAGCTGCATAAGAGAAATATGACCGCCCAGGATAATGCATTGGGTCAACATGATTGAGAATTGTAAGGTACACATTTTTCAAACAACTGATATCGAACGACAACATTTTCGGATGTAAATTAAAGGAATATATATCGGATGCACCCGTTGATGACACTCTTCCATCAATGGTTCTCCATCACATTCGTAAAGTGCACGAAGTTAAATAGAAGAAACAGTTTCAAAGTTTTTATTCCTCCCCAATATGAATGGCTATTTAACATAGATGCCTTCCCAACAGTTAGATTAAAATATACAAACTGCAGATTACATAGACTAGAAACATCTGGTCAATAAGCCCACATTACTAGTAATACCTCTAGCTTCCTCAGCAGCTTCCTAATAACAATTGTCTGTATCCTAACTTTGTACTCTCTCACAATCTCAATCTCTCTACCGCTTGTACTTCGCTCATAACTCCCATAAAACTTTTATTAGAATCACCACTCCCTCCCGCCGTTAACCTTACCAAACACCTTGCCGAAAATAACGCTTAAGGCCAGTATGGCAAGTCACGCTTGAGACACAGAAGAACCTTCAAGCGAAAAAGACTTCATTTGCGTTCCCCGCAAAACTTAAACTAATGTCATGGTGTCGATCCCCCGAGAAGTCCTTCCAACTGGCTCCCATGAACTGAAAAAAATCTTTATCCGGTTTCATGAAAGTTCAAATATTACACCCAATTACGTAAATGACGATCTCTCCTCGATCACTGCCTATATCAGCTCCTAGCGCCTCTCAACCTGCAGGTGAACCTTTTTTAAGATCGAAAACAATTTTTAATCGTAATATTAGCACAGTAACATCTCTCCACCAGTCGCACCAAATACATCTTCTATTACCAGAATATCAGAGGACCTCCGCAGTACTCATACTCCACAATTCCCAAAAACAGCCTTCCGATATTTTTTTCCTGACTATAACTAATCTACGCCATAATATCAGAGACAGTCCTGGCCATAATATCAGGAATAGGTCCTTCGACCCAATTTTGACCCCTTTCGGTATATAAAAGACTGCCCTAAGATTTCTCTAGCACCAGTGAATATATCTGCCTTAGTTGTCGAGAAAATACATAACTTAAAGAACGATTATACGTCCGGTCCTGACTGCCTCAACGCCCTAGTTAAATAAAACAGCGCCAATCATCTGCTCCATCCCCTCACGGCCTTATTTCAAAGTTCAATTAACAGCGACTTTTTGTTGAGATTTGAAAAAAAAAATATTACATTATCCTAACCAAAAAGAGATATCGCCCCTTTTTTAAACTCTCATGCATTCACAAACTCTTTGAGAGTTGACAGAGTGCAAGTCTTTGAAAGTAAAATTGGATAATTTCATTAAATGTAAAATATTCCTATATAAGTATTGTAACATTTATGAAAGGTTGCTTGAAGAAATCATGGAATTGATTGATGACAATGATAAGAGATACTATCATTACACATCTCATTAAGCATATCAATCATGTCAGAAGGAACTGTTTAACTGGAAAATCTACCGGTACGATTTTACTCGATATTTTAGATCTTTAAAATGATCAGTCTAAATTTCCCTCCTTATCTGTGCAATAAATATACATACATACATAGTTATATGTTTTCTGTCCGATCGATGTATTCAAATTCATGTTAATTCGGGTGTATCTACATATGTAATGTAATACCTTACAAAGCAGAAGTACCTCAAGACTGTCGTGGGATCAATGTTATACAATTTATTTACCGCCAATTTTTCTGAAACACCTGTTTGTGAAACAACAATTTTTTTACTGATGACACAGCTATATTTTGATCTGATGAACCTACGCTTAACATTGAGAGTAGTCTTAAAAATTCAATGAAAATAATGTTGATTTTCTGCAACAAATGTAAAATCAATCTAAATGAAAACCAATTTGCAAGCAATTTTTTTTTTCGCATAAAAAATAAAAGCTTGCTTTCTTTCTTCTGCGAACATACCGGCAAATATACTTAATGTGGAGTGTCAAAATTCCGTTAAATACCTAGGCATATAGCTGGACTTGAAACTGAACACATCACACAAAGCATTAAAAAAGGTAAAATTAAATTGCAACCACAACCTTTACCCTTTTATTAACAGAAAGTAATTTTAATCACCACGAAAAAAAGCTTTACTTTAAGATGACCAGTCTAATTGAAAGGAAATAACAATTTTGTGTTTTTTTCTCTGTTTATTTATTAACTTAGTTTAATGTTTCATCTTTTATCTATTTTACTTGGCTCGTGTCACGATGTTGATTCGCGATAAACTCCGGAACTACTTAAGAAATTTTGATGAAACTTGGTTTATCAGGTGTAAATTGGCCCAAGTTAAAAGATTATTTCGATTATTGACTTCAATATTTATTTTTGTCAATTAAATGTTCATTAAATGTTTGTAAAGGGACAATAATATGTAAATAATTGTGAGTAGCATAAGTCTCTAACAGATGGAAAATTAAGAATATCGAAAAGAGTTTTTATTTAGGAACATTTTTACACGTCCGACCTAAGTATCGGCTGCCAGAAGAAGAAAGAGTCGAATTGTTCTGCTTCGATTTTTTGCTGCCATTCACATTGGTGGATAATGGAGTTCAGTCTGACATTATCATTTAATTTTTGATTTCTGAATCCAAAATGACAGGGCCTCTGGGGCCAGTTGCAGAGCAGAGTTGTTGGTGGTGGATCGTTGGTGCTATCTCACTTTCTTCTAGAGTTAATTCCTCGTCATATGTGTTTATGTTTACGACATAACCGTGTTTCTTGAATTTTTCGCGTATTATCATTTTTATAATTATGTTATGTATCGTGTTATAATTATGTTAAAATATTTTGAACGCATTAAAATGAAATGTGTGCCATCTCAGATTCCAAACGTAAGCGGTCGGTGGAGTTCAATATTTTCAGTCAAAAAGGGTAATTTTTAGCTCTGTTGGAATTACCCTACCAGTCATTCACGATTCATCACACTTTTGCTGATAAAATTAACGCGTGTTTAAGACAATAGTTCTGATGGCGAAATAACGAAACACTTCGATTGACCCTGAACACGCGAGTTCAATTGCAAAGTGAACCATCGGCAGCAGTATTTTCAAGGCAGTTGCTAGGTTTTGGAAACGGTGAAATCAAAATTCACAATACATCAAATTGCCAAACAATTTCTGCACTATTGTTCACCCAAAAAAATAACTAATTGAGACTGTGTTCTCGAATATATCGAATAATTACCAAGACCATAATTGGCTCAGTAATCATGTTATATTGGCAGCAAAAAATGTTGGTGTCGGGGGAACTAGCTTCCAGATAAAACAATTGTTGCATGGTGTCTTTCAAATCAATCGACACTATTGTAGCTGTACATTTTTCAACTAAGTTTTTAAATTCTCTGAATATACCGGAAATGCCATCACACTATTTTTAGTTTTTATATTACCGCAAAAGTTTTTGAAGCAACTACTTTGACTGAAAAATTTAAAGGAGAAATCGTCCTGTTGCTATTTATATATATATATATATATTCCAATGATATCGCCAGAATCTCTAATACCGTTCAAAACGCTTCAATTTCCGATTTGTTGGGCTTTCGCAATGACCATAGAAGTGCCAAACAATATCCATTTGCGACTTGGATTTGGAAAATACGTGTTTCTCCCATAGACAGCTTTGTATACGTCACCTGTTCACGTGTGGGGAACCCATCAAATCTATCCGTATTAACGAAAAACTGGCTAATCAAAAATATTGTGTACCAATTAACACTTAGATAAATTAAAATTATAAATTATAATAATAATTTAAAATAAAGAAAATAATTATAAGAATGTTTAAAGCACAAATTCGTCTACCTAATTTATAAAATTAAAATTTCAGTATACAGTGGCTCCAAGCCAAACTCGTTCACTTGGAAAAGAAAGTTCAAAAGTAAAAATCTCTGAAATAAAGCAGTAACTGAAAAAAAGCATTAAATATTATTCTTCACAAATTCATTTTTTTATCCAAACCAGAAAATAAAACAAAAATCCATTAACAGAAACAAAAGATATTATATAAACAAAACCTATAACTTCCAAAACTTGCTCACTTTCTTTTATTTCAGCATTTCATATATACATATATTCAGTCTTTTCCCTTTTCGGTTCATATTCTGTGTGAAGTCCTTTATTTTTTACATTTTTGTACATGACGGCATCGATTGGACCAATCGTTTGGAATATATATTATAATAGGCTCATATTTTATGCCACTCATCTAATAACACTCTCTTAAGCTCATTTTTATCGGAAAATTGAGTTTTATACATTTTTTTTAGATGGTTTTCTATAGGATTGATATCCGGACTTTGAGGTGGAGTTTGAATAACATGGGCACAAAAGCTAAATATGAACTTTTAATGCCTTGTGTTTGGGATCATTGTCTTGATAAAACTGCCAATTGTCCCCAAGCGGGAGCTTTGTCGTGCATGGTGAAATATTTTGTTATAAAATATCCAAATACAAGTGTTGGTTCATATTCGGCTCAATAAATTGGAGTGTGCCTGAACCAACAGCCGAGAGGGTACCCAAAACCATCACAGACCCACCTCCATGTTTTAGGATCATCAGCAAATTTTTGGAATGAAACTCTTCGTTCTTATCGTAGAAGGACTGGCTTTTTTCTCCAATATCTACATATATATCTATAGAAGTTTGGCCATTTTGTCTTTCCCTTTTTGTGAAACTCGATTTTTGTTGCACAGAAAATAACCAAGAATAAGGGGTAAATGACAAAAAAGGTTAGTTTGAGTATTATAAATGCCGTTAGTTTGTAAAATATGAAGTTAGTCGCGTTTGAGGCAAAGTGAGCGGGTTTCGCTTGTGCATAATTTTGGAAGCTAAGGTTTTGTTTATGTAATAACTTTTCTTTCTGTTAATGGATTTTTATTTTGTTTTCTGGTTTGGATAAAAAAATTAATTTGTGAAAAATAATATTTAATGCTTTTTTTCAGTTACTGCCTTATTTCAGAGATTTTTACTTTTGAACTTTTTTTTTCTAGGTGAGCGAGTTCGGCTTGTAGCCACAATAAAAAAATATTTATTAATTTTTTACAAATACATATCATTTTTTTATAATTTTCTTTCAATTAAGTAATTTGTAATAATATGTTAATTGAAAAAAATATGTTTGTGCTGCATTTCAACTTTCCGAAACTCTTTATCAATTACTTTTGAATTGGATACTTAAGAATGCTACTAATGAACACAGCACTCAACTTGACTGAAAATAAAGGTTAAGCTCAATTTCAAAGATAACATCTTTAACACAAACAACAAAATACTTTGATTAAAAAAACAGTTGGTAATAGTGACAATTTTTTTTAGATACAATAGATGCAGCGCACTTTTATCCCATTTTTTTTTTACCTGATAAATGGCCTTAACATTGATTCAACGTACTATAACTACTTAGCTACAGCAACGCGGGGCCGGATCAACTGGTATATTTACATATTTATTAATATATTTTACCGCATTTTTTTTTAAATTGACGTTTCCATATACTATACAGTGAAGACTCGATTATCCGAACCTCAGTCATACGGATTCCCAAGCACGGACGTATTGGAACTTGCATTACCGGCGATTTCTGTAGCGCGCGTTTCTGCAACAACAAACAGAGCGTGATGCTGTGTGTTTACTACAGTTAAAACGAATTCGCGATGTAGCAGCAATGAAGAGAAAAAGTGGCTTACGTCAGAAGATAATTATCTAATATTTTAACCCCTTTTAAACCAAATATTTTATTTTATGATTACCAAATATTGTAAACAAATTGAGCTACATATATATGTACGTACATATCTATATATTGTATCTCCCAACGATTTCCTAATAAACATTAATTTTTGTTGATAAGTTTAATTTGTTTTTGTTGTTTTTAATAAACACCTTGCATTATATATTATGCAATATGTAATATGTATAGTAGGTACAAAAATCGCTTCTCTTCGCTACATTCGATTATCCGGATTTTCGATTATCCGAATGCCTAACGACAATAATTAGTCCGGTTAATCGAGTTTCCACTTTACTTAAAAAATCTAGTAACACTTTTTTTGCAGACGAAAGATGTATACATGTTGTTTCAAATCTCCGCAGTATATACTGAGCGACAAATTAATTCGATGTTAACACTTTACTACGAAATAAAAATATATCGGATATGTAAAGCAATAAAAATCCTATATTTCGCAAACTACGATTCTGGAGTGTGATAAAATTAATAAAACTAGTTTTAAGATAAATTGGATGAAACGGAAGTATATAGTAGTATGAAAATTATGCAATTTCATCAGCCTTTGACACTGAGTTGAATCCAGCATTAGCTATGATATCACAACTGCATTTCGCGTGGGTTCGTACATCGTACCTACATACGTTAAGAAGCATCTAAATTCCCTGTAGCATAATTATAATAGAAAAGTTTTTCCGATACTCTGGAATTGATTATACGAGTATATAATAGGTCCTTTTCATAAACATAATAGACAGGGTTCGCCTCTGACCCTCCGCGGGCTGTTTAACTTTATGTTATTTATACATACTTACACTTCGCGTTATACATAGTTATGTATAAATACAGTCTGAGTGATTTTTAATTATCGAATATGTCCAAAAGATTCCTTTTTTATGATGTTTACTGTTACGTTATCTGGTCGTTATCCACCTGATGATCCCGTCCATATATTTTTATGACAAGCTGAGATACGAAAGAAGACTAACGGAAAGAAACAATAAACATAGAATGAAAGCTCAAAATGTCCTTTATTCGATTTGAGGCAATAAAACGTAGCCACTGTGAGGTCATCTGAAACACATGTTGAATAGAATATTGAAGTGATACCCACAAATACAAAAATTTATTCATATACGTTCAGGAACGAGTGTTTTTATTGCAATGAATTATATCTATTAATTAGAAATGTGTTTCATTGATCCTAGGTATGTACGTTGACCCTCTCATATCGAATGTCGGCAAATTGATGTTATTTGCAAGGATAATAAATATATTATGGAAATGTAAGTGTCCTTTAATATAATTCAACCTGATTTGTCCACATCTCAAACAGTAATGATGACATGGCGTTTGAGCCCATAGCCTTTATAGCTACTAGAGCTGTAACTGATCTGATGGTAGACATGTGATGTCTTGTGATAAGTGCCGCGTCATTAATTCAAGTTATTTTTTCTTGAAAAATAGGGAAGCCTATTGATTCCTCGTTTAGACGATTTACCAAGACTACTGCTCCCCTTTTTAATGTGGGACGTTTTATACTAACATACAAAGTAATTCTTAGATATGTATATCGAAAATAAAATTGTTGCACTCATTTGTTTCTGAAAACTTGGTGAACTTGGTGAATTGGCTATTTAATGTCTTAAGGCATTTTTTTTTCTTTTTTATATAAGGTTCCAATAGGTTTTTTTAATGAAGACAAAAGGCCGAGAGAGAAAGTTAATTTTTTTTTCTTTTTAAAGTTTTTTGTTTCGAGGATTACTTAAAATTTTTAATTTTATTTTTATTTTATTCTTTTTAAATTACTCGCGGACCCAAAGTACGATAGGTAACTACTTAAATTACAATGCTTCTTGTATGTAGAAGGTGGTACAAGATTTATCATCCAATTCTGTTTTTAAATAACTTTTTTACTAAATAAAAAAAAATTAATTCGAGTGATGGACATTTTTACTTGGACCTTTACAATTTTATGTGGAAAAGATAATATGAGTCCAGTGGCTAGCACCAGTGTTAATACTCATTTGTACCTGTCTTATCGCATTTTCCATGACTTTCCGCAAGATTTCCGGTGATAAATGTTCGTATTTCTGTTAAATATTCTCCTTAAGGGCTGCAAAGGCGAAGGTCCGAGGCTTGTTGGCATAAGTCCGCGACTTCAAGTAGCCCCAAAGAAAGAACTCTGGGATGGTTAAGTCTGACGATCTTGCTGGCCATGCCAAATCGCCAAAACAGGAGATTACGCGACCAGGAAACGCTTCCTTCACAATACCCATTGTGGCTCGTGCTGTGTGTGTGGTTGCACCGTCTTGTTGAAACCAAATGTTCACCAAGGCCCGCTCATCCAATTCCGGCTGTCAAAAGTCATTTATCATGGCCCTGTACCGTTCGCCAGTAACAGTGAGTCGATAGAATTCTCAAAAAATACGGCCCAATCACTCCTCCCGCGTGAATGCCGTATCACACAATGGCTTTGAGTGAGTGGCACGACACGATTAGGAAATCGACGTCGAAATTCCACGCTCTTGCGAAGTACAGCCCTCCATTTTTTGTATACTGCAGCTGTCTAGTTCACTAATGTCAAATATGATTGAGGTACGACGCCATTTGCAAAAAATTATAGCATCTTCCGCCACATTAATTTTGCGCAACTTAGCTGATGGCTTTGAAACGCCTGATAAGATCTTCATAAATTATAGCTAAGAACCATGTCGATCACGTTAGCTTTCAAACAAAAAGAAAGTATCAAAATCGGTCCATTCGTTCAGGAGCTACGATCCCACAGACAGACACAGGCACACAGCAACACAGCCACGTCAAACTTATAGCACCCCTCTTTTTGCGTCGGGGGTTAAAAAAATGTAAGTAAAGATGAATGTACAAGACAATTTACATACGTACATACATCCTTAAGTAAATTGGATGAGCCAGCGCACACGAGAGTAATTCTATCAGGAGAAAAACCAGTGTGATGCTCTACTCCGAGCGTACACGGAATGAATTACTCCGGCAGAAAAAAATTGTATATGTGAACCTTGTTTCATTGCGTTAGTGACGAATTACGATTGAAGCACAGACTCGAAAAATAAAGAGTTGTAATATAAAGATATAAAGATATGTATTAGTATTTTGCTCTCTTCAACCACTCGATACGCGGTTGAAAATTTTACTCCGTTTCATACTTCACACTTCAGCTCCCTCTCCGATAAAATCAGTTTTCAGAACGTAGAATTACACTCGTGTGCGCTGGCTCAATGTGTACAATGACGGAGGACCGCTCAAGGATCATGGATGAAAAAAAAATAATGAATGAGATTGGGCAAGGGGCTGTGAGGGAAATGTCTTATACTAAAGGGTGTTTTTTATAGAGGTATAGAACTTTGAAATGGAATAAAACAAAGATGATTTTTTTTAAATTGACCTGAAATTGAGTTTATTCGAAAGATAATCTTCTAACATTATAATTTAAATATAATTCCTGGCATATGACCACCACGGCTGGCTCGGACGTAGTCTAATCTGGAGGTCCAATTTTCGATGATTTTTTCCAACATTTGTGGCCGTATATCGGCAATAACGCGGCGAATGTTGTCCTCCAAGTGGTCAATCGTTTCGAGTTTATTGGCGTAGACTAGCGACTTCACATAACCCCACAGAAAATAGTCAAGCGGCGTTAAATCGCACGATCTTGGAGGCCAATTCACGGGTCCGTAACGTGAAATTATGCAGATACCAAACGTTTCCTTCAATAAATCAATTGTGGCACGAGCTGTGTGACATGTTGCGCCGTCTTGTTGAAACCACAGCTCCTGCACATCATGGTTGTTAAATTGATGAACGAAAAAGTCAGTAATCATGGCTCTATAGCGGTCACCATTGACTGTAACATTCTGGCCAGCATCGTTTTAGGCCGTAAAACAATTGGTGCAAACAAATGCAAAAACACCAGCATTTGATTGGCCTCAGCGATGAAGTAATCCCAAACCGGGAAGCCTGCCGCTATTTTATGAGGTCAAACCGGCGGACCCCACAAGCGGACCAGTAGGAATGCAGTTAAGTGGGAAGGTTATGGTCCTACACTTCTGACCATAACAACGCCGGAAAAAGGAAAAGAAGAAGAAGAACGGTGCCTCAACATACACTTGAGGATTATCATCACTCCAAATACGGCAGTTTTGTTTATTGACGTATCCATTCAACCAAAAGTGAGCTTCATCGCTAAACAAAATTCGCTTATGAAAATTGGGATCAACGGCAATCTTGTTTTGGGCGGTCATATGCCAGAAATTATATTTAAATTATAATGTTAGAAGATTATCTTTCGAATGAAGTCAATTTAAAAATCATCTTTGTTTTATTCCATTTCAAAGTTCTATACCTCTATAAAAAACACCCTTTACAAATACAAGGAAAAGTCTGGTGGTTTTGATGAGATGTGCAGATTAGATGGTCCAGCTACAGCTAATGCAATTCAGGCTGGGGATCTATCACTTACATATGCATGTCGCAATCTTAAGAACTCTGTGTCAGATGGATCATGTAAAAGATACTGTTTGAATAATCCGGGCGCTGCGAACGGACACTGTGAGTGTATACATTTTGAGATATTTAAAGTCCAGTTGAATGTTGCTGTACCTAGAATGCATAAATACAGCAATATACGAAAACAGCCGGAATAGTAATATTCCCCGCCTGATTGTTGTAGGAGATTTCAACATAGATTTTGAAACCATTCCCCGAAATGCAATTTCATTATATCTTTTCTTCTATAGGCATGTTACTCTTAATAAGCAGTAGCACTACAAAAACGAACACTTTTAAGGACAATGTTTTTTTCCAATTTTGATATTCAATGCGATACTATTCATTCTTTTTTCAGTCACGACTTACAAATCTGGATTAAATTTGATATTTAAGTAAGAAACAATTTAGAAATAATTAGGGTATGAAATAATTTAGGTATGAACTGTTAGTACATATAACCACAATTTCCCTTATAAAACACAATAATTATAGGTTTTGGAAACTGAACTTAGGGAAAAGCTCGGAAAAAAACTGCGAGACTTGATTATTGAACTATTTATAATATGTACCTACAAATTTGTACGTAACTCTCGGTGGGCGAGTCTGACTCGCACTTGTCCGGTTTTTTTTTTTAACGAACAAACATAAGTCAAAAATAGAAACAGAATTATTTAAAGTGGACAAATTGCTAAACGCAGAACAGTATTCCATCTGGAAATTTCAAGTGATAATCCTATTCAATACTTCGGATTTATTCAGCTACGTAGACGGTTGGAACGCAAGACGGAGGAAAGTGAAAGTCAAGCTGCATATGAAAATCGTTTATCCATATAAACAGGAAACGATAGCAAAGTTCAATGGATTATTGCTATGAGTATAGGTCCAACACCCTTCCGTCATATTGTAAATTGCAGCACATCGAGGGAAGTGTTGTCGAAATTGCAGGCAGTTTATGAACAGGCGTCAAAGGCAAGTATCCACACGCTTCTACAACGTTTCTTTGGATTTGAGAAGGATGTCGATGATGATATCGCTACCCCTATCTTCAAGTTGTAAAACTTTCGTAGAAATTGTATTGTTGATCTAGCAAACGACACGACGTCGATACTCGTTATTTTTGCACGGAAACTTATTCAGTTGGGAAAAAGTGCAGCTGCGGGAAGTTGGTTTTTTTAGGTAAGAATTTTTTTTTTTTGTCGAAACGTCAGTTTAAGTTTTTGTAAATCAAGATAGGTACTATTTTGACGAATATTGAAAATTGAGGTTATTTGGAGTACTCTCGAAGATGTCATACTCACAGCAGCAAGAAAAACTTGCAAAATTACTTGCAAGACAACAAGATTCAGAAGATGAATATGATTATGATGATGCTGCAACCTCAGGAGCTTCAGATGATTTGAGGATGATGGGTTATTTTCTGATGTTCCTGATTTTGACCCTTTATATGAAAATAGTAGTACTAATTCGTCGAACGGTAAAGTAGCCGAAGATGTACGGCATATTTATTATACATAGATAGAGATATAGCTGAACATGTTGACCATCACTTTATTGTGGTACATGGGCTAATGAAGAACTATTTGGTGTTCAACCTATACCAAATTTTCAATTCGATAAAAATCAGTCTGGCTTTTACAAATGGAACTAGCCCCGGATGCAACCCAATATGAAATTTTTCTGAAACTGGG
Source organism: Merodon equestris (assembly GCA_958301585.1). Lineage (NCBI taxonomy): Eukaryota > Metazoa > Arthropoda > Insecta > Diptera > Syrphidae > Merodon > Merodon equestris. Next base: position 43,450,809 of record OY284414.1, on the reverse strand, counting down.
GACTTTGCATATATTTGTGGATTGCACGAATAAGTACGATGGAAGTTGTGTATAGCATAAGGTCCACAAACACGATTCGCACGCTTTAAGCAACTCAAAGAAGTATGTATCTAAGCGGTGGGATAAGTGTCCTTTGCATTACGACTAAAATGAAGCAAAATGAAGTTGTAAGTAATGCTGTAAGCAAACGATTAGACGGGAAACTTCTTACCTTATCGAAACTAAAGATATCCAACGGAATTTTCATTATTCATTTTATTTTGTTTCCAACGAAGGTTTTATTTTTATGCTATCAACTGTATGTACGTATAATATATGTATATTAAGTTTTTGTTACTGAAAATGCTCCGAAATAAAGCATATTTCATACAAAATTTATAAAAAGTAGAGATTCATTTTATTTTCATATCCTAACTGATGGGTACTAATCTAATTTCATTATTAAAACAGTGTAAATTCTTTATTTAATTTAAATCACTGTGAACAGAACTCTTTTATCTCTAAAAATAAAATAGGGGCAATGCTTTTCTGTGAATTTATATAAGAAAGAAGTGTCCGCGAAAGGGTTAAAATAAAATTAGAATGTGGCGAAACTATTTTAGACTTAAATATTTTGTTTTTTAATGGAGAAGAGTGGTGCGAAAACACCTGTCCCACGTTTTTGTACGTCCCGAATATATGCACGTACTGTGGTTGCAGTGGGAGAAAGAGATGGGCAGCTATTTAAAATATGTTTTCGTGTTCAGGATCCTCTGGGTAAAGCGGCAAATGATTTCGAAGACATTGCCATTAAAATTGTGAGATGAAAGACTGGCTCATCAACATTTTGAAATGGTAAGTGCTTACCTTAAAAGTAGATATATTCATTTTGTTGATGAAAAAGATCGGTGCGTTGCTCGCTTTTTCGGAAAAAAATCATAAATTACCATTTCCCAAAAGAACATTTCCAGCATTTCCAACATTTCCATCAGCCACGGGAACTGGTTCACTTGGACGTCTGTGGGCCTATGGAAGAATATTCTCTCGGAGGGTCTAAGTATTATGTATTTTTCCAGCACAATTTTTCGCTCTTCCGAATGGTTTATATATATACATATATGTATATTTATTATTACGTTTGTAGAATTTGTATAAGGTCTGCCACCACACAATTTACACACAGAGATATATGTTTCACCTGAAAAAGCACTTCACATGGCACATAATATTTTAAATAAAATAGTAAACAAATATATAAATATAAATAAGTTAATAATTATTAGATAAAGTAAATAGATAAATTATATATAACTAGGTAAATAAATAAATAAACAAATAAATTAAATAAATAGATAAATAAATACATTAACAAAAAAAACAAAAAAGTAAGTAAATAAATACAGGACATTATTATATCGATTCGCATATACATATAGATAAGCAAATTGATAAATTAATAACTAACCTGAATTGAATTCATATTTCAACTTGAGCAAGATGACATTTAACTCGTTAACGAGTGTATTTTCAGGTATACTACATCTTATAAGAAAAGGGTTAGTTAGCCTTTCTATTCTCTCAGATATCAATTCAACATTAGCTTGTCGATGCAATTTAAAGGTAGAATAGTACCAAGTTTATTTCCTAAAGCCTAAATCAAGTTTCAGGTTTCTAAATCAAGAAGTTTATTCTTCCATAAAAAAGTTTTTGTATCGAGCTAAAAGTGAAAGTCGCCATCAAGTAAAAGCTTTTCGTACTGACAACGGATAAGAAATTGTGAATGAATGAGTTGAGATCATATTCCATTCACAATGGCAAGATCCAAACACTAATTATTGTTTGAATTCAGTCAAACTCTGGTTTTGTCTTTTATCCTTGATACCGGATTTGCCATCCTCCAGATCTAGTAAAGTATAGCGCAAACGCGCAAAGTTTTTTTTTTGTCCCCTACAACCCTATATTCTACTTCCTTATGGATTGACGTAATTCTCCTGCAAATTATGGTAAAGAAAAATTCATTTTGACCACCGTTGGCCACAATTTCTTTTTATTTGTTTATATTCATATATTTATTTATTTTGGTAGAAATTATACCATTAATAAAATGCAACATTCGTTTTAAAGAGATTTGGCTTCCATTTCCTTACATCTAGAATATTTATACAATTACTTACACATATATTATTATATATCACAGTAATACTCTCAGTTAGGAGGAAAAGCCACCAAAAACCTTCTTTAAAATTCCTTTTATTTTTTACGTTTAACTTATCATAAACAGTCACCGTGTAAATTTAAAAATGATGTTACTGTTAGATAATTGCCAGATGACCCGGAATTCGAGATGTTATCCGCATTTTAAGCAATAAACTTCAAAACTACATAAAACTAGTTATAATTATGATGACAGACTTTGTTTTTACCCCTCTTTAAAAATGAACTTGTCATCCGTCCCTATTAAGACTATTTTCCTGAACAAATTCTTTACAATCAGCATGAGTAATTTGGGATAATTACTCTGGCGTACAAATTTTCGTAATTATGTATGAGACGAGTCGAAATAATTTTCTGGGATTTATTTTGAAACGCTTGGGTAATCTTGACACTTCTAAGTCAAGGGTAAGTTAAAGCAAATACACACAATAAATAAAGGGTAATCTTATTTGCTACGACCGCGACGCTTAAGGAAGGACGCCATAATGAAAAGCCCTCATTTACTCGTAGGTATGTACACATTTTGATGTTCAAGGAAACCGCGCAATTTGCTAGATAGGATTTGTTGTTTTCTTTTAAAGACATGTGGTATATGGTCTTATAGCTTGACATAGTTTCATTAATTTCCTTATAGCATATCTAATCCTACAGTGAATTATGTTAGATAAGGTAATTATGCGGTTGACATTTTCTTAATTCAGGTAGTATGTTACATTTAATAATTACAGAATTACATAAAGGTAATTATTGTAAATGGCAATTTTACTGGGATACATTTTAATGAATAGAAAGTTAACTATCAACTTTCACAAGCTAAAGATAAGGGAACTAGGGGCGTTAAGGGGACGCTAAAGGATAAAAAGTAATAAAAAAACAAATCAATGTTACATTATCATTTATTTAAGGCACATTGGTCGCTTTTTAAACTACAAATAAGCATCATTTTTGGAAAGAAAAATTATCACAAAATTTTAATATTAATAATAATAATTAAGTATATGTAAAGTCTTATTCATTTTCACAGAAGTCACATTTAAGTACTTCTTCTAAACCTTCGACATCCACCCCCGCACATGCAGTACGAGCCATTCGCATACAGAGCTAACATTGTACCCAATTCTCGGTTGACTTAAAAAACGAGCATGTGTGGTTTAAATTGTTACAGTGAAAACATGTGGTTTCTGTTCTACCTCTTGACGTTGAATGCAGGGTGGTTGTCTTTTTTTGTTTTGTGTATTTGTTCGTAATTGTCTTTGTCAATTTTGAATCTTCCAGTTCTCTTTTGTAAGGAGTTGATGTTATAACCGCCATCTTTTAAAGGAACTTCCTGGTGACATTTCAGAGAATTGTGAACATCCTTGTTGAGATTCTAAGGCGGAGGACATGCTAAGTTGAGGCTCAGAATCGTTGGACTTTTCAGGTTGAGTTTCAGAAACATTAGAGTTCTCTGTTTGAGGTTGTGCAGTGTTAGAGCTTTTAGAATTATAGTAAATAGCTTGAATGTCACAATTTCGCAGTTTAATGAGCGTAGATTGATAGGCACTGACTACAGGCGCAAGTAGATTTTTATTAACTGTTTTTTGTTATCTTATCGGTATTTCATGTTATCGGAATCTGTCTCTATTATCTGAAGGTTGACAGAACTTGATGTTAATGGATTTTGAAACGTGGTGATCACACACGATCACACGATGCGATCCCAACCAATTTGAAGCAGTATGGCTTGAAGGTTTCATTAAAGGTTGCTGATGTAGCAAGTTGTAATTTATGCGCAGTGCGGGGGAAAGCAAATAATTATGACTCCATCTTACATTAAACAGTACTCGATGACATTGGGTTGGTAGTTCCCTCCGACCACACATCCCAGACAATCCAACTTTTAGTACTGCATTTTTTTTTTGATTGACTATAGGCATAAAATAGAAAGTTGAAATAGGTACCAAATTAAAGCTCGGGACTTGCAAATATATAGGGTTGCCTGTGATAAACTGGCCACGTGTATAGACAATCCATCATTTTAGCCTAATTACTAGTAACATACATAGTACTCTATCATGTCAGTCATATAAAACACGTGATTACAAACACATTTCTATTAGTCTTCAACCTTGCAAAGCTGGGGTAGGAAGACTTATGCAAAGGCTCTCCTGTCTGTCCGTCTGTACGCATAAATCAAACCAAACTTGTCGAGTAGCTATGATTTTGAAACTTGGCTGTGTTATGGAATACATTATTCTGAGTTCATAGTTACCAGTTTTAGAACCCAAGCTACTGTGGTTGCTGAGATCCAGGCAAAAATTTGCAAAACTCAGGGTAGAAGACCTGGAATTGTAGCTTGGCTCCCGGCGAGCTAATCTCATCTTGCTTAATTCATAGTTCCTTTTTATAAACCAAAATAGTAAAGAAGAAAATACTTAAAACTTAAATACTCTACTATCGCTAGCGTTGGATTTCCTAAAAATCCTAGTGGTTCAAGCCATTCTTTTAATATCCACCCACAAATGAATTTACAGAACGTTTGCTAATGCGTTAAATACACTTGCGCTGGTTATTTTTTACAGCACTCTTTGTAGCATTCTGCCACATTTAGCTGACGTAAATAGTACGCAATTTTTTTTGCTTTGAAGAACTCCAGCAAGATGGAATGAGACTCGAATCAAAACTTCTAATCTTGATTTGTTAGCATAAAGTTTTTGAAATATAATGTATCTTGAAGTATTAGCACTACTGCAGCTTTAAGCTCCATACATCAGTGTGGTGTACTCTTGTAATACGTTTATTTTTGCATCGTTATCAATGTCCTTCAACTCATTCAGACAAACACATCCTGAAAGTTTTTTACTTTTCTGAAGAAATTGAAACGGTTTTGCTTTGCCTTTACGCAAGAAACTTGACGTATAGTCGCAACCAGAATAAACGTGAAAATTCAGAAAACGCGACATAGATTTGGGCTGACAGTTATCGCTAAGGCGACACAGTAAATCTAATTATGGTCGGTGCTTTTTGAAGAAGCATTTACCATCCAAATTTCTTTGCCGGGAAATTTATACATGTTACCTAACAATATTACCAAACATTTGCTTATGTGATAAATAATCCTCGTATCTTATTGGTTTCAATGATAAAATTTCCTTCTGAGCGGTATGGAAAACATTGTTTTCCAACTGTCATAAATCTTTTTTTCATTCCCAATTATACATGCCATCGAATTGTTTCGCCAGTTATGTATCTGACAAGAACCTTACAATTATTTCTTTGATTTTGATATTTTTCAAACTTTTTATGAAATCGTTACGACTTTTGTTACGACCTTACAGTGGAGTAGTGAATATCCTGCTCTTGTCTACGATATATCGCCCTACTTAAAGTTTTTTATGCGACGGAAAGCTAGCCACTTTGACAACATTGTAAGTGCCTGATCTGTAAAATGTAACACACTTTCATTTTTATCACAAAATAAACACTTAATTTCATTGATTACTGACATCGAACCATGTGGTGTAAGTAAACAAGCAGATTACAGCACTTCAACCGTTTTTTGTTTTTTTTTAATAAACCAGCTGTTTATCGATCATTGAAAATCAACTAACAAAATGCTTGTGTAATGTTGTAATAAGCCATGTGCCGAGTACTTTTATGTCCATGACGTCTCTACGCTTTATCCGGGAATTCATTCGATATAAAAAGAGTGTGACAAAATCATGGGTTGTCTATGTATGTGGCCAATTTATGACAGACAACCCTATATATTTGTAAATGGTAAGTCCTCAGCTTTAATTTGGTACCTATTTCAATTTTCTATTTTATGCCTATAGTCAGTCGAAAAAAAATGCGATATTAAAAGTTGGGTTGTCGGGGATACGTGGTCGGAGGGGGACTGCCAACCCAATGTCTTAGAGTACTATTTATGTAAGCTTTTGAATGGTTACTCGTTTATTCTTCTCTTTTATTCCTATGAAAAGTTGAAAAAATTACATACTGGAAATCGCGATTTGTTTAATGACTGGGCAAAAATTCCCGCCAATCTTTAGCCATTTTGTCTAGATCTTGAGTAAACTTTCATTTCATATGCAACGTATCCTTCTTTTATATGCCTTAGGACATTACGGTCCGCTCTTGTATTAATAGTAACGCGCAACCAACATTAAAGCATGCAGAGGAGCAGATTGCTCATCGCCAAAATCAAAAACCGAATCCAAATTTACATAAGAGGATTGAATAAAAAAAATGGACATGAAAAATTAAAGCAACCTCTTATCCAGTGTTATTATCAGAACGAAATTAATAACCGGTTCACCCTATGAGATTATAAACTAACGACGAAACAAGACAGGTTGAAGTAAGAAAGGCTATTGCAATTGTTCTGTTTGTAAGAATGTGCGGGCTAAAGTACGAGAGCAATGTATGCAGGGCTAAATGCTGTACCAAAAGGATACCAGGCCAGATCACAATTTGTACCGAACGAGGATCTCGTTTCGGAGAACGAAAAGGGTTAAGCTTAATGGAGGAGATATTTTCATACGCTGCTTAATATATATGGAGAGCAGGTAGCACTGAAAAACGGTTTTATACACACAGCAGAAATTGAGGTAGAAGTACCAACCATCGAGGAAATAAAGGAAGCAATCTATCGACTTAAGAATAACAAGAGAAGTTTAATGGGCTCATTAAAATTATACGGAACAATGGAACTACCTCCAAAAAATATAGCTGGTATCAAGCTGTTTAAAGCTACTATAGCTGCTGTTACACATTCTCTTAAACAGACTGCTACCATACGCTAAGGCAATAATCGGAGACTGCCAGTGTGATTTCAGGAGAAATTACTCGACGAAAGACCAGACTTTCATTATATGACAGTTTCTAGAAAAGAAATGGAAATTCGAAGAAACGGTCCACCAACTATCATATTCGTAGATTTTAAAGACGTGTATAACTCCTTAAATCGATTAAAAATATATAATGTCCTTGTAAGGATTGTGCGATGCTATAAGCTTATACACAAGTCGGGCTTTGTTTTAAATTTCGCCACTACTATGAAGCAGTAGGCTTGAAATACATATGCATATCAGCCATACATATTGCTTTTATTAATGATGTTTTCGATTTATTAAACAAAATCACCACTCTATGAAATGTAACGCAGCTCACAGCCCAGTTGTTAACATATGCCCTTTTTGATGATAAATAAAAATAAGTACTTGAGAGCCATAAATAAGCCATGATCCATGGATATTAAGCAAGAACTCAATTTTCTGTAAAGTTGGTCATATTCCAATTTCAGTACAAACATTGACTTTCTGTGTAATTCCGTTAATGATATTTTTTAATAATTTATGGGAAATGAATCCGATGTAGGTTGTCAATGAAATTGAAATAAAATTCACTCAAACCTTTCACTATGTAAAATATTAAGTGCAATCATTTCTGCTAGTAGCTTTGTCTACAATGCTACCAAGCTACCGTCCGCAGTTTAAGCCCGTTCGTTTAAATATATGATTTTAATGTGCATCGGATTCTATAAAGAGATATTTGGGAACTCACTTTATATAAGACTTTTCGTTCTTTAGTGAACTTTTGTGAGAAATTTTAATTGAAATTATTAATGAAAGTATTTAGTTGTGTTCCCTCTCCAATATCATCGATATTTAAATCTAAATTCATCGGGCATTGTAAACTTGCTTTTAAGCAATTATTCAACTAACGCCGCTCTTTTTTTAATCAACAATAAGTGGAATCAAAAACGTTAGTCTAGCTATTTTTATGCGCTTTCAAATTACCCATCCTGGTTTAATCACATAACCTCGCACCGAAATGACTACGATTAAACCTTCGAATTTGCAAACAATAGAGACTAGCCTCGCACAGTTACGTGGATTGTTCCATTGAGGTTTATATTTCAATTGAACTGGAATAAAGATAAAATTTGAAAAGGTTATTGGGGTTCATAATTGAATTTTGCGAAATAATAGTTTTCGACGGCAACTTCAACTAGGATGAAGGTCCATATGGCTAGGCAAGGATAAGCGTTCAATAGCAATTATCGTTTCGCGGACGCAGTGCTCCGAAATAATCCTTCTGAAACGAAAATTTATGTATTGTACGAATATAAATACGCCCAGATTTATATTATCAATTTCGTGTGCAGTGGGCTTTATGGTAGATCTGTTCCGCCACTTTTCTGTTCATTTTTTTCCAGTTACGAATAGCTTGTCAATTCAACAATTTTAACCAGATTCGGCTTATGACTACTCATGTGAATGTTATGCTGCGGATTACGGTATCCAATGGGGTTTTTATTTTTATTATTTTTTTTTTCGCTGAGAAGTACAGTATAGAATTCAAAGGAAACGTTTTCTAATAGAACCATATTTTATGGACTGTGCCCGCAGGAAAATAAAAACACAGAAAAGGTTTGGTAATTGCTTTTTGTAATTGAATATAAACAATATCATCCTATCTAATATGAGATGGGGCACAAAATCTAAAAGAATATGTTGGTATACATAAATAAAAGTTGTTTTGTTTTTTTTTTTTCTCTCTAAATAACCTAGATACACTATTTGCTTTAAATGGAGAAATTAAACGAAATTCATGAAATCGTTTTGGAATCACTTCCCATTTCTAAATATTTTAATGTGATCTGAGCCTGAGTATGTTCTTTTACTTGAGTTGCTTATGTTGCCTAGTGGAAGCGGAAGATTTTTCGTTTCGAATGAAAGACCTAAAACAATAACTTCGGTGAATTCTGTAATTTGCGGAGCATTACTTGACAAATTAGGGACAAAATGACTATTTTTGTTTTTTATCGTCAAGCTTAAAGTTCTGTTGGGAGGATAGAGGATTTCATCTAAAGAGGACGCTATCGCATCTGTAGATGCTTGCTTGACAGGTTCGGTCCCCAAAAATGGGCCTAAGAGATGGAAGAAACATGCTGACTTAAAGGAGATTATCTTGAAACTATATTGAACCATATTATGTAATTCGAATAATATTGTATTCTTTTATGATTCAACATTGTTCATTCTAGCATGGTATGAGCTTGGAAATAATCCTGTTGTAATTGCAATCTAATACTAAGTCCTGTATTTTACTGTAGCTGTCAACAAAATGTATTTTACTTTGTTGGTACCTATACATCAATGACCTCAAAGTCGAGGTGTTGAGACCTCCTGATTGGCGAGGAGGATTATTTAATTAAGAAACGAAATTGTTGAAGAAAAGAAACGTTGAAAGATATTTTAGAAACGCAACGTGAGTGGATGACACAAATTGTGGCGAAGCAAATAACACGCGGAGCACAGTTGTGAGATTAGGTATGTCAGTTATCCAGCCATTTTCTGTATACAATAAAGACGAGAACCGAAAGACCTATTTTAAACAGCTGGAGCAACATTTTGAGGTATGGAGGTACGTGTATTATGGGTTTAAGCTGATAATTTTTAAACTTTTAAGAAGCTCTACGATTAGACGTCTTATCCCCCAAGTCGTTCAAAGAGCTAATAGCTAGCAGCCAGATACTAATACCAAAATACGTCGATGAAGCCGAGTCAAACATATACTGGGTGGGATAATGACCGCCGAGGAGTAGCGCACAACTGCAAATTTATCTGTTGATAACATAATCGTGACATCATTGATCTTTATACTCCATAACATTTATGTAACTCGGTTCAAACGCAAAGAAAGAAAGATTGATATAGCTTCAAAAGGTGACTAGTTTGCGCTTATGATACAACGTCAGAACCATTTTCTCTAATCACACCGAATGGAATCGAAGTAGAGGCGAAACGGTTCTTATCAATCGCACCAAATTGGTCTCAAAGCGAATGTTAGTTTAGTTTAAGTCATAAATTCATTTTTATTTCACTATTATTTAGATCTAGCTTAGCCTAGAAAAAAATGCTTAAAACTAGCTTAACTATATTAACAAATAATAATATCTTACTCGCCCTAGGCGGACTCTAAAATAGACAGTACAAATTAAAACAATGTCTTTCGACAATTATATTGTACATAAACTTATATGTACCTTATCATATCTTATGCTAAGAAATTTTCAGTTTTATTTAAAAACTTTGCATATGATTCTTTGTATGATGAAAAAATAAATCAGTTGGTTTTTACACAGCTAATTCCATATTTATTTAAGTGAAGTGATTCAAATTAATGTTCGGCTTTCAAATTGTATTCAAAGCCGTGTATTATGGTTGGTGTCAGTGGGTATCCAATTAAATTCCATGTCGGCACGGAAGCTTCTTGCTCGCTAATGAGACTAGAAGAATTCCAGCTATTAGGACAATCGAGGAAGAAAAAGTTGCTCGTTGTCAATGGCTCTGGGGTTTATATTTTCGGATTAAATTAGTTTAAAGCTTTCAATTTTCCCTCGGCAAGTTTGTAGGTCATCGTCTGATACTCCATGCTCTGTTGGATATAACGAAAAAGGAACTAGATCCTTTGGTGACTGAAGGAATTTTGTCTTGGGCTTAGCGTATCCAAAATGCTGCGCCGGTGGTAATCGTCAAGAAAGCTAATGGCGGAATCCGAATGTGCGGGGACTTTAAAACAACTCTGAATCCGCAACCATCACCCGCTCCCTCCACCCCGAGACTTTTTTTTATAAGTTTCGTGAGGGAAAAGGGTTTACCAAGGGTTTCCAATGGTCGAAAGCATATCCCCAGATCGAGTTAGACCATATTAATAAACCTTCCAAGGAATATGTGGTGATCAACATATTTCTAGGTTTATTATGGAGCAATCGGTTACCGTACAGGCTGATCAACGCTTCAAGAGAAGTTTCAAGGTGCAATGGAACTGCAATGAGGTTTTGCGATCATTTGCTTTTGTCTGTATGCATTGCTTTTACTCAATACCAAAAGCTTTACGAAATAGATCGCGGTCTGTAAATCATGGTTTCAAATGGAAAGTAAAGTAGCTTGAAAGTTAGACCATGAATAGTGGAATTCAATTTAAGAGGAAAAACTGTTCGAGAAATTGCTGAAGTCTCACGGCACTATAAGATACGAGGGTGGTCCGATAAGTACTTAGCCTACAAAAAAAAAAAACAAAAATTTTGGAGAAATGGCGATTTATTTTTCAATATAGTCTCCTTTCAGCTCGATACACTTGACCCAGCGATGCTCCAACTTCTTTAACCCGTCTGAAAAATACGTTTTCTCGAGGTCTGCAAAGTAGGCCTCCGTGACGACAATGACTTCCTCATTCGACTGAAATTTCTTCCCGGCGAGTGACTTTTTCAAGTTTGGAAACAAAAAGAAGTCGCACGGGGCCAAATCTGGAGAATACGGTGAATTTTTTTTTTTTTTTTTGTATACCATTTATTTAACATCTGTCTTTTTGTTGACATCTAGTTAATGTTTTAACAATATATTAGGTAATATGTACAATGTAGGACCAATGTCCTTTACAATTGTTTGTTGTTTAACATTTTATTTTTATTTCAGTTTTTTGTTTGTGTCTTGGTACAGGTGGGTTTTAATCCACCAGGAGCGTTGGGGGTTATATTGACTCCGAGCGCCCCTTGTCGCTCGTTGTTGTCGCCTATTTTTTTTTTCGCTTTTGCATTAAGCATATTCATATTACTTTTGAGACCTACCTACCAGCATCCCCAGAATTTAGGAAAATCTATGAACTAAGTCAGTTGGTCGAAATCGTCTGGTCTGTGTTTTTTCGTCACTTGGGATTGTTCGTATTTCATCGTTTGTGTGTTGTAGGATTTTGAGTCGGTGTTTTTTGCAACAATTTTTTGCTTCTTCTGTAACGGTTGCTAGGCGAAGGTCTTTGTGAATTTCGTCATTTGGTACATATCACGCAGCGTCAACGATAGTCCGTAGTATTTTGTTCTGTGTACGTTATGTTATTTGGATGTTAGAGATCTTAGCTGTATCCCATAGTTGTATTCCGTATGTCCATATTGGTTTTATCATTGTCTTGTATATAAGTAGCTTGTTATCCATTGATAGTCTCGAATTTCTGCCGAGCATTCAGAAACATTTGCGGAATTTATCTTTTATTCGGTTTCTTTTTTGTATTATGTGCTGTTTCCACGTCAATTTACTGTCAATAAACATTCCGAGATATTTAGCGCAGTCACTAGTTTGTATGGGTTTACCATTGATTGTTAAAGCGTGTATTTTGTTAATCATTTTTGTAGTATAGATCACCTGTACAGTCTTCTCTTCGTTTATTTGGATGCCCCATTTTGTAAACCAGTCAATAGTATTGTTGAGATGTCCTTGAAGTTTATAATTTGCGTTTGTTAGGTTCTTACTGGCTTGAAGAATAATGGTATCATCAGCGAATGTAGCTAGCATGGTATGTTGAGAAATTGGGTTTGGTATATCCGAAGTGTACAGTAGGTAGAGTAGAGGGCCAAGGACACTTCCCTGGGGAACGCCTGCTAGGACTGTAAGTAGCTTGGAGCATTCGTCCTTGTTTCTAACATAAAAAAGTCGCTGCTCGAGATAGCTTTTAAGTAGTAAGTAGAAGTCTAGTGGTAGTGTTTTGTTTAGCTTATATAATAGTCCCGTGTGCCATACCTTGTCGAAAGCTTTAGATACGTCAAGAAAAATTGCTGAACAATATCTTTTATTTTCTAAATCATTAATTTCATTTTGGTCAGGTATTGGTTGTAGTCGTGCTTGGAAGTAAACAGATAGGTCGATAATTATTAGTTTTTGTTGCGTCCTTGCCAGGCTTGGGTATGGCTTTCACTTCAGCGACTTTCCAAATCTTTGGAAAGTACTTGTGTCGGAAGATGGCGTTGAAAATATTTCAAATAAATACCAATCCATAGTCAGGTAGTTCTTTAAGAATTTGTCCTGTTATTAGGTCATAACCAGGACTTTTCTTCGGTTTTGTTTTGTATTTTATTATGTACTTAATTTCTTCTTTAGTGGTTGGTTTTATTTCTGAATTCGCGTTTGAATTATCAAAATTTAGGTGGTGGGGGTATTCATCTTTTTTGTTTGTAAAGCTTTTGGCAAAAAAGTTTGCTAGTGCTGTGGCTTTTTCTAGATTTGTTCTAGACCACCTATTGTTCTCGTTTAGAATGGGTGGTTGGTGTAAGATTGTTGTTTTTATATTTTTTGTGGCTTTCCATAGGGAGTAATTCGTTTGTAAAGTTGGGGTTAGTTTTTCTAGGTAGTTGTTAAGGCATTTATTTTTATGATCTTGTAGTTGTTCTTTTAATTCTGGACATCTGTTAGCTTGTCACAGTTTTCTAAATTTTCGTTTCTTTTTTATTTTCTTTAAAATGTATTGGGGAGTAGGGTATGAGCTTTCCTTGGGGTTTAATTTGGGTGTGGATCTATACGCTGCATTAAGAATAGTGTCGATTAGGTGCATTATTGCACTTTCTATGTTGTCAGGGGATTTGAGGGGGATGTTGAGTTGGAGATCTGAGATGATAATATCTTTGAAGGTCGACCAATCAGTTTTTTTATTGCAAAGTCTTATATTGTTGTCAGTAATAGTTGCTTTGCTTTCCTAAGTAATAATAATGGGGGAATGGTCAGATGAAAGCTCGAGGCATGTTTTTGCTGTTAAGTTTTTTCTTGGTATATTTTTATAAATACATACAGAAGTCTATTAGGTCAGGCCTTTTGTTCATGTCTGTGGGCCAGTATGTTGGTTCTCCAGTGCTTAGAAAATTCACAAAAGCGAATTAAGACCCCTAGTAGTGTAGCGCCCTTTTTGTTTGTTATTCTAGAGCCCCAGTCTGTATTTTTGCGTTAAAGTCGCCTCCTGCAATAAATCTTGTACCTAGTGTACTAAGGTACTGTTTGTATTGTTCTGTCGATATGTTGTGTTTTGGAGGACAGTAAAGTGCTGAGATTGTGAGTGGCCCGTAATCGTCTCCAATTTATATTGTCGTTGCTTAAATGTGTTCAGTCTTGTAGTTTTCGAGTTCAATGGATTTAATTTTTTGTCTTATTAAGATTGCCGACCCGCCGTGGGCCTTGTTGTTGGGGTTGTTTGTATGATACACATTATATTCAGGAAGTAATTTTTGTCAGTAAAGTGTGTTTCTGAAATCAGTAAAATGTCTATAGAGTTAGTCCTGGTAAAGTATCTTAGTTTGTTAGATTGCTTTTGTCAGCCATTTGCGTTCCATATAACAATTTTCATTACGTCAATGTTTACTTGCTAATTTTTGTTATCAGTATTGTGAGCACATTAATCATATTTGCTATTTGTGTCACAAGTTGTTGTATAATGGATTTTAGTTCCAAGAGGTCATTTGGAGATTGTGTTTGCTGGGGTTCCTGTGGTGTCGTTGTAATTATCGGAGGTTGAGATGTCGTTGTGATTATCGGAAGATCGGGAATGGATGCTGGGATAATAATAGGAGGGGTGGTTGTTGGGGCAACTGTGCGTTGTTTTTGTGTTTTTGTTAGCTGAGAGGCTTTTGCAGCTTCAGCGTATGAGGCATTTGTTTCGGTACCAGTGATCGCATTCATAGGAGTCGTTGACGTAGTTGGTTCTGGGACGTTTGAGATTTGTTTATTTCTTAGAGGTGGGAATCTTTGTAGTTTTAGGGTCTTATATATATCACAGCCTTTGGAGTTAGCCGTGTGGTTATTTCCACAGAGGGCACATTTTATATCTTTAGTACTTTCTTTTAATGGACAGTCAATTGTCTTATGATTATTTGCACATTTAACACATACCGGCAAGTCTGTTCAGTAGTTTCGGTGGATGGGGCAGCAGTTCGAAGCCCAATTCGACCAATTTGGCCGTGGCGAGGGCGGAAGTGTGAGCCTTCTTCGGAGCACGTTAGCCGGGTGAAGTCCGCTGTTTCGACTATTCCTTGGTCTCTGGTGTGTACCAGTGGATCCATGTTTCGTCGACTGTCACGAAACGACGCAGAAACTCCTTCGGATTGCGCTTAAACAGCGTCAAACACTGCTGTGAAGTGGTCTCACGGTTACGCTTGTTGTCCGGAATGAGCAAACGCGGCACCCATCGCGCCGACAGCTTTCTAATGCCCACAATTTTATGCAGGATATGACCCACGCGATCTTTTGAAATGCCTACTGTCTCAGCTATCTCGCGCACCTTCAATCGGCGATCTGCCAATACGAGATCGTGGATTTTCGTCACGTTATCCTCCGTGTTAGCCGAATGTACTACACGATAGTAAGTTGCTCTTGCGATACTGGCGCCATCTAGCGGTGAGGCTAAGTACTTATCGGACCACCCTCGTACAAACATAATTAAGACTCGTCGTACAAAGGCAGGAAGGTGCAAGGCAAAATATTGACAAACAAAGAAGAAAGAATCATTTTGATAAAAATTAGAAGCCTTTAATATGGCACGAGAACTAACAATATCCTCAAAACACAAGACTGGAAGATATATGCCTTTGAAATATGTCCATGTTGCACATATTTCTCACTTTAAATCAAGAAATCAACAGGAATGGATGATATCCCAAACGTCGTTTTAAAAATCCAAAAACAAAAAACGCTATTCACGATGCTCTGAATAACATCCATTATCCAGCGCAATGTGAAATAGCAGTGGTTCATCCTATGCCCACATTAAATAAAGACAGAATGTTACCAAAGTTTTGGACAAAGTGTCTGTCAGATTTCTGATCGAATATGTTGAGAAAAAGAAAATAATACCGGACAACCAGTTTGGCTTAAGACAAGGCATGATATTATTCACGTTCTGTCAAAACTGATTCCCGACATTGTTTGTCTGGTCGACTTTGAAAAGCCCTTCGATCGAATGGAATGTGCTACAAGCTCACCTGACTGACCTTCTAGACATGATCTACTTAATAACTTGTTAAAGAAGTTTCTTGTTAAATGTGACAAGATCTTTGACATCCGATACGGTTTAATATCTACAGGAACGATTTTATAGGAGTTCGCAGCCCAACATTTGCGTATGCGGATGTAACGTACAAATCAGTTCCAAAATTTGAGTTCATCAATGCAAAGCTACAGTGTGATTTAAGTTAAATAGTAACTCCCAAAATCGAAAATGATACTATTTAGACTACATTACATAGGACGTCAAACGATACCAGAACTGCATGAAATTGTGATCATTGGGAAACGCGGTTAGATATCTTGGTATCTGGCTTGACAAGTATGTACCTACCTATATGTTTCAAAAGACATATAGATGGTTATCTTGCTGGGGCTTTTTCAGTCAAGTCACAGCAGTCGTCTTAATCGCATGGTAAGAATCATATGCAACGTGGCTCTAATAATTCCCATCATAGCGCATGGTTACCGGTGTAGTTTCATGTAGCGCCATTATACATATATGGAAAAGATTCGTGTGTTCGAGAGGCAGTGACTTAGGATCTATCTTAGAATATATAGGTACAGAACGCTGAAGACCCAGTTTATTAAGTATTCTGTACGTAGCAGGTTTAAACAGAATTTCTCCAAATTGGTTCTGAAAGGTTAGTGCAATATAGGGATGGTATCCCGATAATTTACCACCGCCAGAAACAAACGGCTCATCTGCGATGGGTATATTTATAGTCATGTGTCATTTCAGTGTATTTACAATCGCCTTCGCACGTATGAAAATAGTACGGGTTTAGCTATCACAATTCATCGATCTCTATATTTTACAAACAATTGATTGACGGGATAATAAACATAATCAGCGCTTTCTCAAACAAATTTGAACCGAAATCGTTTCACATTCACCTAGCTGGACAGTTTAGAGGAAAGGGTTTCTTTTATTTTCCGTTATTTTAGAGGACATTGAATTGAAATGTAGAATTCCCTAAAATAATTTTATCGTTGAAACTTCCACTGCAATTTTTGGTTATTTGTAACCTTGTCCTTCGTTGAAGCCGGATTGAAAAGAATTTTTTTTCGTCTTAGATCTGGCTAAAATCATTTAACATTTTAAAAGAAAAGAAGCCAGTGCCGTAAGAATGTGACTTTTTTCTTGAGGAAATTGAGCACCAAGCTTGTGCTTATTTACATTCCCGTTTAGATCGAAATGGGCGTCGTCTGACATAAAAATGGAGTTGATCATGATTTCGTCCTCTTCCGCCATTTGAAGAATCCTCTGATAAAAGTGCAGGCGGATCGGCAAGTTTAACATTATAAGGAACCTTATGACAAAATAAGTTCAAATCAGAATTGTCTGCAGTGACTCTTTACTGAAATCTATAAGTAGAACATACTTTGTCGAAACGCCTGGAATTACCTGTAAGACAGCAACTACAGCAGCAATATTTTCTTGCCGCCGAATTGTGGGTGGTAAGGCCTTGTCCCATGCTCAACAAAGATGTTCACCAGCTTCATTATGATCCATCTTCTAGGATGTTTTTCGCCAAATATTCGGCTAAACTCCCTTTCGACGGACGTTACCGACTCCAATGGGTGAACCAAAAGGCGTTTTATCAATTCTCACAATCCACTTATTTTTATCATCTTGCTATCGACTTCATACATTACATATTTTATATCGATCACACCAATGACATTATCATCATCTGTGGTGAATACAACCTTCCGTACTTGAAATAGTCTCAATCCGAAGATTAGTGCTAATTTATCGCGATAAACACCTCGCTGGGAAAGAATCCTCCTTACATATTGTCTTTTCAATCTTGTCTCCTCCAACCCAGTAACAACACCCCGTTTTCTCATCTTGGATCCGCTCCATCCACTATTATTGGGAACACTTTCACTTGACAATCACCACTCCGAAAATACCTATTGCTTTATTTACCTGCTCTGTAATATTACTTTTATATTTTCTCCTAAGCCTAACGCACACATCTTCTTAGACGATACCTTTGCTCCATTCTATTCCATAGTCAACAGTTGCAGAACTGCACCTCATCTTCACCCTGATACACTAATGATCTACGATTCCTGAACAACAAAATAAACAAATGCCTTAAATTCCGCTCTGCTACCTTCGATACATCAGTGTTCCAAGGAAAGCTTTATAAATGCAAAAACGAAAGTTTCTACTTTTTTTAATACTTTTTCCAATGATCCGAAAATAGTAGTCAACTTTTTTGTCCACTTCTTTAGCCAGTCGTTCACCGTCATAGAAAATATACATAATTTTAATGACCACTGACGGCTTCATTTCACAAGCTAACATTATCTTAGCCTGTAAAAATGGACTAAAGAAGAGAGTATCAAACTTCTCTTGCATTTCCAAATAATCTGAGATGATACAGTATTTTTTCACTTCAAGCCTATCTTATTCCCAAATCAACATGAGCTCCAAAAAAATCAATAGACAACCACTAACCTAATTGAGTTGGTCTCACAATCCTTGTAAGCACTTGAGGATAGCAAAGAGGTAGACCTTGCTGTCACAAATTTCAGCACGTGCTTGCATCAAATTATAAATTCATTATGCTTAAATTCATTGTTTTTGGTTCCCCCTCAAAATGTTTACATCTTCCATTTTTGATCTAATTAATGGAACCTCCGAACTCCCCCAAGGCAGCCAACTCGGCCCATTGATATTTGTCCTAACCGTTAATGATGTTAACTTTGTCACTAAGAACTCTCGCTTTCCGTACATGCTCATGTTATGAATATCTAAAACATACATAGTATATCTTCCTATACCGATTCCTGCTTCCGCCAAACCGATCTTAACAGATTCAATGTTTGGTCTTCATAAACTCAACTCGCGTTCAATGTTAGATAATACCAAGCTATCACTTACTTCCGCAAGCGCTTCTCTTCATTTCCCAGAAACTACGTTATCTCTCATGAAGCTGTTCCTCCAATAAACTGTTTGGATACTTTGGTGTTTTCTGTGGCCGATAACTTAATTTTCGCCTTCACATCGCCAAGCTTATAAAATACAATCCCGCCTTCGGCTTTGTCAAGCGTTGGTCCAAAGCGCTCAAAATTCTTATAAGCTTATAGGCCCCTTCTTCGTAAGGCCGTTCAAAGTAGGTTTATTCGTTTGGCCTCCGTGGTCTTCTCTGGGCTTATACCCACAATTTACCACCAATTTCATACCAAAAATCGCTTAAAACTAATTACCCTAAAACCCCTAGAGGAACGACGCAAGGTTGCAAATATGCTTTTTATTCATGACCTATTGTCATGACTGCCCCTCACTGCTCCAAATGATTCCCGTTAACACCAATTCCTGAAACCTTCGGATCATGCTCCTCTTTTGCATCAACGCCTATCGAACGAACTGCGGCTACCATGGGCCAAAGTCCGAAATTCTATGCGAAACGAACTCCGTTCCCTGTCTTAGAAATGCCCTCAACCTCCACTATTCACTGTTTCCTTAATCTTTTCCATCCGAATAGGTATTATGCTTATTTCAGGCTTGAATTATTTTTGCTTTGTTAAAGCTTGCATTAAGCCATAAAATACCTTTACGGGGTGTCAAATTTAAATTTAATTTCTGTCCAGCTTTACTAAGTATAAACAGCAATCTGTTAATGAAAAAAAGGAAAAATTATTAATTTTTTTTTGGTAGCGCGTTTCATCAGCCATCCCATAGGACTGTTGATGAATGATTTCATATTGCTCGGTGGTTCTTTGAGCTCTTTGAATAAACTCAAGATCCATCGTTTTTAAAGTTCTTAACTTTCCATACATTTTTTTTGTTTTTATAAGTATTTAGTAGTGGCTGATTCAGGGAAGTGTTGGCAAACTATTGATGACACGCTTGCATAGATTCGTTTCGTCTACATAACCTTAGAGAAGTTATATTAGTCTAATAGCCCCAAGTTTCTGTCATTGTTTCGAATTAATTCCATTCTTGTTCAACTTTGACTATTTAAACAATAATACGCATAATGCATTTACTGGTATAAATTAATTTCATTTCCTAAGGCGAACTTCAGCTTTTCGCTTGAGTTTTTAGTCATTTATTCTTACGTTTCTACAATATTTCTTTTTTATATTCCGCCTAAGGTTGTAATTTGCTGACAAAAGGACGTAAAAACACATAGCTTTTACCACACAATCACGCTTGGGCATGCGAATGAGATAGGTCTACATATATTAGATATGGTGAAGTAACGCACATGTTTATTTTCATGAGTCGAATTGATAGGAATGGCTGCATTGCCTTTTAACATTTTGTCACGTTCTTAACATGAAGCTATTAAGTAGAATATTAGTATGAACGTGACTGAGGGCATAAACGGACCATTAGAATTCAAATCTATATACACATATGTGGTTACAGGGAACTCGTATAATTCCCTAGCCGTACAAACTTTTGTAGGCGGATATATTGTTTTTTTATAGGATAGTAACAAAAGGAATTAAAAATGAGGTACTATGGCATAGCTAGGAAGAAAGTATTAGGCGGCTACCATGTTGCAGCAAAAGAATATTAAGCCATTAATATGTGCACTTTCCTGTACGATTATGTAGGTCGTTTAGACATACATATGTACATGCTTAGAAGACATATTCATCCCCATACAAAGGATTCTGACATCAAAATATACTATATCCTGGTATTATTAATCAAAAAAAGAACATAGAAAAGGTGTACACCAGAGTATTACTGCACACACTTATATCTAGGTCTCATTACTTTCAGATGAAGAATATAACGTTATTTCCTCGTTAGCAGACTAGTGAATAATCTCTTGAGTACAGATGTCGTCCATTAAGTATTCAGTAATTTTCATTCGCCCATATTCTTATTCCATAACAAACGTCATTGAGGATTGTGAACATTTTTCACTGAGAAACATAGATCTTTCGAACTGGCATGCGGGATGCGGAAGAATGTGTTTTTCATTAATCAAAAAGTTCTTCTATGAGGACATGATTAATGATTTCTATGTCGCATTAATCTTCTTTGAACGTTAGTTAAAGGTATGCTCTGTGGGCTCCACAAATTGATCATTGTGTGAATGTAAAAGGCAAGTTTTCTTATCGAAGGAAACAAAGAGCATTTTTTACAGATCTAAAAATCCTTGTGGTTTGGGTGGTTTACGTCCACCAAAGCTTTAATACTTTATTTTAATTCTTGACCGTTGCTAACGATTGTTTTTAGGAATCATTAAGTGCAAAATGGCTTCACCTTAACCGACACTGATATTTTCTTCAGGTGAACTGATCAAAAGGACATGCCAAATTGGGAAGAATATTTCTTGGAACCAAAGTGTGATTTTGGTAAATGCTTTGGAACTTTCCATAACACCACTTATATGTACATATTTTAAAAACAAAGTATTAAGGTATATCTAAGGATTTAAGAAGCCGTGGTCATTCACATGGCGAGACGAGTTGTAATTCGAATTACATACCTGATAAAATCAACTTCAAATAAAAGGAAACTAGATGACTTCTTTAGTGACGGAGGCAAATGGAAATAATTTCGTGAGGGCAAACACCCCCATTTATTGAACTTAATTCAAGCTAAACTTAATCAAACTTAATGACTAATGAGAACATGTGAGGAGGACGCGATCCTTAGAAACTAAGACTGGAAGTAGGGAAGGCTATTGAAAAGACGGAGTTCTAGGCATGGAGTGCTGAGGTTGAAATCGAAGTTTATATTCGAATTAACATTTGCCAGCATACGGGAAATGGGTTCATTGGAGCCGTATGAGGTCCGGGGGTTGGATAGATAGAAGAGACCAGGATTGCGACATATAACGATCATTGTAGCTTGTCTTATTTTTTTTTTTTGTGGTAGGAAATCTAACTCAAATATTTTGTTAAAACCTAGAAGAGTACGTTGCACTTTATGAAGTACGCTGCTTTGATTTAAAACCACGATTTTTTCGTTTCTTGAACAACTAGAAGAAATATATATGTACATATGTATGTCTTTGTTCTCCACACTTGAAAGAGGTGGTCTTTTCTTCTCATTTTCACACGTGCACTTCGTTGATGTGGAGCGACAGTAGTTTATTTAGCAGAATATAAAGGACGTATTTTACAACGATCGAATATCAACAGCCAAAATGCAGGATGTCCGCGCTAACTACATATGTAATCTTGAACATTATCCTACCTATGATAAAAATTAAGAGGAAAGAACGCCTTTTACGAAACAATGGATGAATTCCTCGTCTTTCGTAATGAATATTAATGTGAGTGACTAGACTTTCAGTAAAAGTATTTGATAGAATTTACGTTGATGAGCTGGCCTTTCTAGAAAATAGTGGGGAAACAGGGAAACGTAGAAAGTAACTGGTCTCTGACTAAAAAGAGACAACTAGATGGAGTTAAAACTGGAAGTTAATTTTTGTTTTTGGGAAACACTAATGCGCACAAGAAATGGGCCCATTCTTCAAATAGTGTGGGACTCACACCCAACGAAGGCCCATCGAAACCTCTAATCGTCTTAATTCTAAGCGTTTTCGCATTACTTCAGAGTGGTGTGGTTTTCCTCCTTTACTCACGGGCTTGTTTACTTTTAGTTTTCGATCATTATTAAGCGGAGATTGCAATTATCGCTCCCCTCTCTTCTTCTTCCTTAGGACCGATTCGACAAATGCACTAACCTTTATCCAGTACATTTTCTGGAGATATGGGGCCTACCATCTTAGCTTCATAACATCAGCCAATTCCTCTAATTGCTCAATCGACCTGTATCGTTACTGCAAAATGAAGCCATATTATTTTCAACATCACCGAAGTCTCAACTTAAATGAGATCTCCTATTTAATTCTGATTCCTCAAACTACAAATTTCAAATACGTTGTTTAAGCCCCCTTATCTCTTGCTTGCTTTGTGTATTCTCCGTAGGTTTGCCAGAGTTACGGTCAAGCCTCGAACCACATCTTCTGAAATTATTTAAAAGTCGTTATGATTGCTCTCAGTTTAAGACAAATTAATCTCCTATATATCTTAGGAACCAGATTAAAAATATTGGAACCTGCAGTGAATTCACTTCAAATCAAGATCAAATCAATATCGACGAGAACTTAAATGCTAAATTTATTTGCAACGTGCCTGCAGGTTCTTATCTCTTGAGCCACATGCAAACTGTCTCGTACAACAATCAGTTATCATCGTGTTTTCCTGTAAGCTGTAACCTTTCACAGTGATCCATCTCAAAATCAATTAATCTGATTCAGAGTTTTTAGCATGTTTTTAGCAATCATTGTCAATTTAATTTAAATTTGATAAAATCGAAAGGTAAAGTCTTATTTGTTTTGTCTGCTTTCGATGGCTCGTATAGGGCCAGTAATGTATTTTAAGATAGTTCAGATGATTAAGCCAGTTTTATTATTATTTTTGTCTAGCAAAGCAAGCGGAGACGACGCGACTTGGTTTTGCAAATGAGATCTCCAAACTGCAAAACGAATTCATTCCCAAAATTGATGAACTCAAAACTGCATGGGGACAACGATTAGAAGAACTTCACAATAGAGTCGCCACCATAGTTGAACGCGTTGATACTCTTGAACTAAGCATCAACATGAATAAACAACAATGCAGTGAAGAAATAGCTGCTCTCAAATGGCGATGTGATTCTCTTGAAAGGAAAGAAATTGCAAACGATGCAGTTCTCTTTGGGGTATCAGACCTCTCAGATGAGAATCTAAAAAGTTTATTTAACCGTCTTTCTCATACCATCGACTGCAAGCCGCATCAACATCTAACATCTTTCGGGCAAAACGACGAAACAACAACAACAACGGCTCAACTACATCTCCCATCGTTTTAAAATTCAGCAACTTACAAGAGAGAAACACCGTTCTGAAGTGTGCAGCGAGCTTTCGCAAGCAGCATTCAACTGTACTGCGTCTCCACGACCTGGGCTTGGAATCTAATAACTGCTTCTATCTTAATAGCGGCGTTCACACTCTACGATTTGTCTATCCGACTTGTTGGACGACCAAATAATGCCTAGCGTTCACATCATACAACTAGCTTGACAGACTTCAATTGCGAAAGAAATTTCGAAGTGTTAACATGGCAGCGCATGCTTTTGCTACAGTGATGACTATTGATGAAATGCTCGAAAATGAAGAAAAAGAGCAAGAAAAAAGTATAAAAACGAATGTGTGTTAAACCATGGGTTGGAAGACGTAATAAATTCTCATTGGTAACATTGAAAATTAAATTAAAATTGTTAAGAGGATTGTACGAATATTCGCCAGAGGATTTTCATAATAATTTGCGAATGGATGCAATAACGCATGAGGAGTTACTGAGAAAAATAAGGACTCATATGTATTAGAAAAAAAAATACAATATTGAGAGATGCAATTTGCTTATATTTATTTGCAATTTTTGAATTTTTTTTCTTACATTTCTCTAGTAACACTCCATACGCTTCATACTCAAAAAAGTAATTTATTTTTGTACAGTTCACTTTTAATTTTCCATACTTCTGAAAATTGCCGGTAAAAAAAAATTATTTTCCCTTGTCTGTCGTCATATCATTCATTCCGCTCAAAATTGGTGTTCACTCTCTGAAGTCAAAAGCAAAAGTGAAAAAATGCTCTTAAGTCGTACGACAACTGTTCACACCTAACGATAAGTTGATCAACCAAGTCAAAAAGTTAAAAAAATTTAACTTCCATACGACAAGTCGGACGACATGTTGAAAGAGCGTTCACACTTACGATTTGGCCCATCAAGCAAGGTTTTCCAACAAGTCGGATAGACAAATCGTAAAGTCTGAACGCCGCTAATGAGAGCTTAAAAAAAAGAGCACGACATCTGCTAAACTGCGCTCTCACTCTTCGTCGGAAAAAACAATTACTTTCCGTATACACAAAACTTGGATCTGTATACATATGTCAAAAAATCGGCGAATGAAAAAAGCTTTCTCATCGAAAGACCTGTACATCTACTTGTGGCTGCGACGCATCAATGATCATTAAGGTTATTATTACAATAGTATTTCTGTTGCCTCTATTCCTCTGCTTGTTCCATCCCCCCGCATTCATAACCTTTGTTGAATATCACGTCTCTTGCCCTTGTTGGTTTGCACTTGCACTTTGCACTTTGCACTTTTCTTAATAAATAACACCGGGTTAGAATATCAGTACAGTAGGAATGAAAACTCAACGCACACAATGATTAATGTTCTGTCCAAGAGATATGATGGACTGAAAGTTTGCTATTTATGTAAATGCGCGCAAGTTCACTTATTTATGTGTAAGTGAAACCTGGTTCAAGTCGAGTGTACAAGACTCTTCGTATAATATGTATACCTAATTACGTAATTTATAGAAATAATCGAGTGACTAATACTCAGGGCGGCGGAGTTGCAATATATTGCAAATCAAATTTAAGTTGCAAAATTATCTCGGCATCAAGTGGAAGCGGGATTGAATATATTATAGTTGAAATATATGACAGCAATACCAAATGTTTGGTCGGCTGTGCATATAATAACAATAGAAGAAGCTCCCCTTACCTCTTTTCTCACTTATTGTTGATTATAGTGCACTATACCAGCACTTAATAATCTGCCGAGATTTTAATAAAAATCTCATGAAAAATGACTCGATTGCTTTCGAAATGAGAGATCTAGTCTTCTCTGGTGGCATGGAGATAGTTAACACTACTTACCCTACTCGTTTTGCGCCCAATTGTCCACCCAGTCTTCTAGACTTAATTTTCGTCTCCGATTCATCACTTGTACTACTGTTTGATCAATTATCGTTTGATGTTTCAGATCATGATATTTTATTCTGTACATATAATGTTAACTTATCAAGAAATGCTATTCCTGATTAATTCGCTTTTAGAGATTTTAATGTTATAGACCAAAACGCTCTTCAAATAGCTACTCTCTCCGCCCCCTGCCGTCTAAGTGCCCATCCGAATTCTAAAGTTCAGATTTTTCACGAGATCTTGTTTCAATTATATAATCAAAATGTGCCAGCAAAAACGCTCAAAATTCAAAACCGTGCGTGTCCCTGGTTTATTACTGAGGTCGTCAACTCCATTAAAAGGAGAAACAGGTTATATAGTAAATGGAAGCGCAACCCATCTGAGGCAAACTGAAATTCGTATAAAGAAGCACGCAACAACGCCACTGCTACTGCACGTAATTCTAAGAAAACTTACTTCGCCGCTAAACTACATACCTCTCTCCCTCCGAAAAAAACTATGGAGCAACCTGGGTAAAGTTGGATTATCTAGCAATAACGACAATTGCAAATACGTGCTTGATCCCAATGAACTTAATCGTGCTTTTCTAGGAGAAAATCCTTGTGCAAGTGAGTTCTGTTTAAATCAGACTGCAGAGCCTGTACCCTCACTTCCTATCCTGGAATTTACGGTAGCCACAGAAGACGAAATTGCCCGATGCGTCACTGCTATCAGCTCTGATTCCGTTGGTGAAGACGGCATACCAATTCGTTTTGTTAAACGCATTCTACCCCTAACTGTTTCCCATCTTACCCACGTAATAAATTGGTGCATGATCACGTCCACCTTTCCACAACCTTGGAAAGTGGCCCGAGTCTTGCCGATCGCTAAGAAAACTTCTCCAACGTCTCCAAACGATTTTCGACCAATAAGCATTCTGCCTGCTTATCCAAGGTCTTCGAGAAAATAATAGCAAATCAGATTACCAAACACCTATCAGTTAATAACTTGCTGTATGCTCAACAATCGGGTTTCAGAGCCAACCATAGTTGTTCCACAGCTCTTGTAAGCCTGCTTGAAGAGGTACGACAATCGTTTGACAAGAACAAAGTCTCTTTGCTCTGCTTGCTTGACTTCTCGAAGGCCTTTGATAAAGTAAACCATGATATCTTATGTTGGAAACTAACGAACAATTTCGGTTTTAGCGAAAGGATAGTTAGCTTATTGAGAAGTTTTCTTTCTAATAGGTCACAAAGGGTTATTTTGGGAGGACATAGCTCGTCCCTTTTGGATGTTCAGCTAGGCGTTCCGCAGGGCTCGATATTAGGACCAATACTGTTTTGTATGTTTATCAATGATCTCCCTTCTGTACCCTCGGTACATTTAAAGGCTGATGATGTCCAGCAACTGTTATCTAAACCGTTTTCCGACCTACATGAACTTGCCCACCAAATGAATGACGATCTGAAGCGAGTCTACACTTGGTCAGTTAATAATTGATTACTACTAAACCCGTCAAAATCACAAGTAATCCCAATATCAAAAAAACAGTTTCATATAGATGTTTTACCGAATATATACCTCAATAACTCTCAGATTAAGGCAGTCGAGTCTACTACTAGTCTTGGATATGTCATAAGCCGAGATTTATCTGGCTAGTAGCACACAAACATGATCATTGGCCGTATCTATGGATGTCTGCGAAAATTGTGGTTCTTTGCATACTTTATTGCGCTGGCAACACGTAAGAAGCTTGTACTTACTTTAATTTTACCAATCATAACTTATGCTGAAGTTGTATATAGTAGCCTTGACTATCTCAACGATATTTACAAGTAGCTTTCAATGATGCTGTGCGTTACGTCTATGGTATTGTGCGGTACGAACATACATATATCTGCGTACACTCGAGACTTGCTTGGTTGCAACTTGCAGCAGTGTATCAATGCTAGGAATTGCATGTTCTTACACAAAGTAATTAATAGTCATAGTCCGCCGTATTTATATAACAGACTTAACTTCACTCGCTCTCTAAGAACCAAAAACATTGTTCCATATTGTTTAAACACATCATATAAGATCAATTTCAAACCTGTACATTTTTAAAAGTGCAATCCTACACTATTTTGCTACTCATCAACATCATAAATATGTATGTATATTTCAATTAGTTGTAAGTTAAATTACTGAAATTAATGTACTAAGTACAAAAAAAGATAAATATCTTAATGTACATCCCTATTAATAAATACAATAAATAAATGTAAAAATGTAAATGTAGCATATGTTTATGAGTTATCAGTGTATTAAATAAAAATATAATTTAAAACTAAAGTAAAATTATAAGCAATATCCAATTGATAGCTTCACATCTATACTTATGGTACCTATATACATATATGCTTTCCCAGAGAACTTATAACTGATGCTATCAACAAAATTAACGAGATCTATCTGCCGCCATTCGGTAGTCATTTATGAACTGTCTGCGATTGACTCCAATAGAAACTAAAGCAACTCCCATATTTAAGCAGTTCCTCGACGACTTCGTCCACTGACAATTAATAGAGAGCAAGTGCCAGCGTTTGCAT
Organism: Merodon equestris; assembly: GCA_958301585.1. Classification (NCBI taxonomy): domain Eukaryota; kingdom Metazoa; phylum Arthropoda; class Insecta; order Diptera; family Syrphidae; genus Merodon; species Merodon equestris. The sequence continues at coordinate 43,422,494 of OY284414.1, read as the reverse complement.
CCCAAATTTGAAGAAGGCCCTTATAATTTTTGTTATTACCTATGGCTGAAATCTATGTCGATATCGACTCAAGCTCCCGTCCTGTTTTTTTTTTATTTCATACTACTTAGAATTTTGTTTAAAACATGCATAAATAACTGCCCTAAGCGGACACTCTCAAGTGCAGAGAACGACTTAAGCTACTATTACTAACTTATATTCACTAAATGGAAAAGAAAAAAATTAAATTTCAGAATTTTTTTCAATAAAAACAACAACAAGAGCAACATATTGTATACTGATTTTTTAAATTATAAAAAATTCACAATTAATTAGAACTAACTTAATCTGCCTTAACTAAAACACATATAATAATATGTGTATGTATACATTATACAGGGTGTCCCACGAGCAGTGTGCCAAAAAGCTATAGCGTGTAGGTCTGGTCAAGACAAGAAAAAAATCGTATGGGAGGGGGGGTCTCTTCCCCCCCCCCGTTTAGCCGGGAGGAAATGACTTAATTTGGAAAAAAAATTATTAAAAATCAACAGTTACATCCACAATGCCGTGATATACTTTTTTGTAAAGCCAGGAACCTCTTCTTTCATCTTGTTTTCAAACGAAGCTGTTTTAAAGAACAGTTTTTGAGAAATTAATTTTCAAACTCAAAATTTTGGAAAAAAAATTAAAAAAAAAAATGTCGAACTATTTTTTTTCAAAATTGTATGTAATTAAGTACTAATTTTTTTTCAAAAATTCAATTCTCTTATTAGTTTTTAGTTAAATACAGAAAACCGGTTGCAAAAATGTCTTGTAGTTTTTGAGAAATTAAAAAAAAACCCAAACCATTTTTTTCTAAGAAAAACCTTTTTTTTTGGTTTTAACGCGGCTGGACTTGTAGGCAAATTAATGTATGAAACATTGACCTCTTTTTTATTATTTTTAAAAAATTCGGAGTTTTATTATAATACATTTTTAATATGATCCCCATTTTTTTAGAAGGCAAAGATTATATCTCCTTCTAATGGCTGCACATAAGTCTATGCTTGACAAATTTTCCTGCAATTTGACTTCAGCGACTTCAATCCGTTCTTTCAGTTGTTCCAAAGATACTATTTCCACTTCGTAAACATAATTCTTCATGAATCCCCACACATAAAAATCTAGAGGAGTTAAATCTGGTGATCTAGGTGGCCGTTCCGTGGGGCCCCTTCTTCCGATCCAACGGTCAATAAAATGATCATCCAGCCAGTTTCTAACCCATAAGCTCTAGTGTGCTGGTGCTCCATCTTGCTGGTAGATTAAATTATCTGCTATGGCCAAAGGAACGTTGTCCATCAAATCGGGCAAAAGGTCTCGTAGGAACTGCAGGTATGATAATAACGGCATTCAAAAACCGGGGCCCGATCACAGTTTGTCCAACAATACCAAGCCAAACATTACAGCTAAAGCGGTGTTGTGATTTATTTTGTTTTTTGTTGTGTGGATTGGTGCTACTCCAATGATGCAAATTGTGGAAGTTAGTAACCCCATCTCTGGTAAACTGTGCTTCATCCGTCCAGAATATCCTTGCAAAATAGTTTCGTTCAGTTTAATCTCGAAGCAGTAATGATCGACAAAATTCTGCTCTCAAAAACTTGTCGTTTGAGGTGAGTTAGTACGGGTAAGTTTTCGGTATGAAGCACTCCATACTCTAGATTTGGGCACTCCAAGCATAATCCTCCTTGTACTAAGGGAGGGATTACGTCGGACCAAATCCAAAATTCTTTCATCTAAGATTCCTGATCCATCTGTAACTGATCTTTCGCTTCTTCGATGCTCTAGCACCCCGTGCTCTCGCAGACGTCGGTGGATTCTTGAAAACATGCTACGACTGGGACACCTTCGATTGGAATATCTTTCAGCGTAGAGTCTTTTGGCTTCACGATCTCGAGGTCAATGTTTCATACATTAATTTGCCTACAAGTCCAGCCGCGTTAAAACCAAAAAAAAGGTTTTTCTTAGAAAAAAATGGTTCGGGTTTTTTTTAATTTCTCAAAAACCACAAGACATTTTTGCAACCGGTTTTCTGTATTTAACTAAAAACTAATAAGAGAATTGAATTTTTGAAAAAAAATTAGTACTTAATTACATACAATTTTGAAAAAAAATAGTTCGAAATTTTTTTTTTTAATTTTTTTTTCAAAATTTTGAGTTTGAAAACTAATTTCTCACAAACTGTTCCTTAAAACAGTTTCGTTTAAGAACAAGGTGAAAGAAGAGGTTCCTGGCTTTACAAAAAAGTATATCACGGCATTGTGGATGTAACTGTTGATTTTTAATAATTTTTTTTCCAAATTAAGTCAATTTTTTAGAAAATTGCCCCTCCCGGCTAAACGGGGGGGAATAGACCCCCCCCCTCCCATACGATTTTTTTCTTGTCTTGACCAGACCTACACGCTCTAGCTTTTTGGCACACTGCTCGTGGGACACCCTGTATATGAATATTATTTTGTTTTCTTTACTTCGTGTTTTATAATTTCTATTTTTGGTTATTAAAAGTAAAACTTAATTAAACTATGCTTAAGCTATCCGATACCTGCTACCTTATCCTAGTCTACCTTATCATACCCTAATCTTTCCTTGAAGAGGCGGACCTATTAAAATGGCCACTGACGCAGTCCGCTCCAACCACCAGAAAAGTTTATGCTCTCCTCGATCTCGGCATAAAATCGACTACCTTACTAGCTGACATTGAAAGTCTAAATGATTTGTTTATATTTTTGATAACTTTTTTAGTAGCGACGATTTGTTTTTTGAATTAAATTAAAGGGATTTCGAGCTACAGAAACCAATTAAAGGGGAGCAATCTCGAGGCTTCTAAGGAAATTGATAAACATAATCGGAAAGGGTATCTTATTCCTTTCCTATAAATAAGGAAATCCTGCTTTAAATGTGAAAGAACAACAATGGCGACAAACTATTCTACATTAGAGAACTTAGGAAAAGCTAAAAGAGGTCCAATCAACAAAAGAAGAAAATTGATGTTCAACAGTCACATCTGTCACGACCAGCCTTTACTTTTATAAAGAATTTCAATTCTTGGTATATTGTATATTGGTGAATAAAATGAACATTGCTAGATATGGCAATGACAAATTTCTGGGAGTTAAATATATTTTGAAATGAGTCAAAAATGGACCAACTATCATTCACACGTCATCTGATAAGATATTTGTATTTGTATTTCTATTTATTTTATAATAATATGTTGAACCCTTAGATACAGTTATATCACTTCTCGCTTAGTAGGCTGTGCGACTAGAAGCTAAAAGCGAAAATTTAATTTTAAAATTTGAAAAAGAAAAATCAAAATTGAAAATAAAATTTAAATTTGTTTTGAAAAAAAGGAAAAAGTAGCTGATCACAAACCGCGGTGTCGTGTGTGCGCGAACAACCGTGTGAGGACAAATAAGCATGTATGAAAATTCCGCGTTGAACCCAGTGGGTGTGCGTTGTTGAACTTTTGTGAGTGTGTCCTGCTGCTCAGCTCATCAGCAGTAGCAGGAAAAATGTCTAAGAACGTCGGGAGAAATCCCGTTCGTCTAAGGGAGTCGGAGCCGGATGATCCATCCGACTTCGCAATTCCGTCCGCCGTTTCGATGACCGATAGAATAAAAAAACGGAGAAAACTCACGCCGCGGAGTAATTTACTTAAACGCCCTTCCCTCTCCACTTCGACAGAAAAACTGCGAATCGAAGCGAGGGAAGGGGCGAAATCAAAATCTAAGGAAGTGCAGCAACCTCTCCCCGTGGAAAGTGACGTTGCCCACTCCTCTGGAGATCGCTACACGGGTGAGAACAATTCCTTCGCCGCCCTTTCAAATTCGGTTGTTGAGGAGGAACAGAAACTCGAAATTGAAGAGCATACTCTACGCGCAAAATTGAAGGCCGTAGTAGACCGGCTCTCGGAAATACGGCAGAAAGAGGGGGAGCATGTTACAGCCACCCAACTACAACCGCAACAATCAACACAACAACAGCAGCCACAACAGAAGCAGCCGCAGCAAAGCAGCCGCAACAAAAGCAGCCTCAACAAAAGCAGCCGCAACAAAAGCAGCCGCAGCAGAAGCAGTCGCAACAGAAGCAGTCGCAACAGAAACACCAGCAAAATCAGCCGCAGCAACAACAACGTCCTATTACGGACAAGGTACCACCAATCTTTATGCATTCCAAGGCCCTACGCGAGACCATTGACCTGTGTAAGTATGTCATTGGTGTTGGTAATTTTATATTTAAAGGTATAGGCGAAAACCTCTATGCTATCCAGTGCACCACACTGGAGCAGTATAAGCGAGTTAAGGATCTACTAAAGGAGAGCACGACGGAGTTCTTCTCCTTTACCCCCACGGCCCAGGGCTGCGGTCGATGCTCCTCAAAGGTGTACACTCGATCACTGACCCCGAGGAAAAGCTCTCAGAGCTCAGAGAGTTCGAGAGCGACGACCTCAAATTCGTGGGGGTCAAAACGTTTACTACGGCGCGAGCAAAACGGGAGAACCGGGTATTGCCCTTCTTCCTGGTCCAGCTCGCACCCAACAGCAAGCTGGAGAGGCTAAGGTCTATTACTTCTTTAGCTTCCCAGCGTGTAACATGGGAAACATTAAAAAGGCAAGGAAACATTTTGCAATGTATCCGCTGCCAAAGGTTCGGGCATGCCGCGTCGAACTGCGAAATGCAGCCTCGATGTGTTAAGTGTGCAAAGAACCACACGAACGTCGAATGCGATCTGACCCAGGACAAGGTCGCTGACAGGGAACAGCTGAAGTGCGTGCTCTGTAGGAACCGTGGACACCCTGCAAAATATATTAGAAAAACAAATCTGGCTCGTAAGCAGAAGTCTGAGGCGAGACGTCTCTCGGGCCGCTTAGAAACACCAGCCGTCACACCCCAAATGACCTACGCCCAAATGGCGGCAGGTTTGGGGATAACGGTACAAAAACACATGGCTGTGCCCAAAGCGCCGGTGCCTGTTTCTAAGGTATCGGAGGCCGAGGTGGACTTGCGTTCGATCCTGCTCGCCATCCAAGGGCAGATTGGGCAGGACCAACAGCAGATACATGAGACGGCGACCCGAGTGGACAGAATCTACTCGCTTCTGCCGGGCCTAGCGCAACTACAATCGTAATGGGTGCGCTGGTAGAGGGTCCCTTAAAGATCCTGTCGGTGAATGTGAATTCATTGGTTAGGATTGAGCAAAGAGCCGTACTTTTCAATATGTTGCATGACGAAAGCCCCGATATACTTTTGGTTAGCGAAACAAAGCTAAACCATAAGCACAAAATCCGGCACAGTTCTTATAAAATAATTCGAAGGGACCGACCCAACGCCACACGAGGTGGAGGAGTTGCGATCTTCATCAAAAACACTTTTAAACATAAAATTATATATAGTGGTGAAGTGCGGAGGTTCCAGGTGCTAGAGGCCTGTATTGTGTGCATTCCTCTCCGAAATGGTAAGAAAATGTACATTATAGCTGCCTATGCACCTGAAGCACCTCAACCCAATATTTTCATTGCGGAGCTCGAGACACTTTTTCGATCTCTGCACTTAAACTTGGTGGAAAACTACTACATTCTGACCGGCGATTTGAATGCCAAACATAGTGCCTGGGGAAACAACATACCCAACACTAGGGAAAGCCTACTAAGCCATTGGTGGGTTTTGCGGAACATAGAGTACAGACTCAAGTCGTATCCTAGGAGCGGCTCTTATCTGGATCTCATGCTGCTTGACTCTCGACTGAGACTAGCTGCCACGAACGAAGGGTCTACTAACTGTCTACCGACCTTTGTATACGACAGTGACCATTGCGGTATTAGTGCCGTGATCACACTACCGTACGAATTCGCGGATATGGCAGAGTATGTCCAAACGCACCCCTACGATTACAGTAGGGCGCGTTAGCCGCGCTTTGCCAATTCCCTGACGAGATCGCTCACCTTAAGTGGTTCCATCCCACCATCCAATAGGAACCTGTCAAACAGTGAGATTGACAGAAACTTCAAAAAAATGGATGATAAAATTAAGCAGACGACGGACAATACGATATCTCGCCAAACACCCCACGATACCTCGAACATATACCGCAACGCGACAATCGACGCGCTGCACAGACAAAAAAAGTAAACTCCTAACAAGACTTAAACTCTTGTACAGGCGATTTACCGACAGACAAAACTCGGAGGTCAGGACACTGAAGTCACTGATTAAAAAATATACAACAGTTAATCAAGGAAAATTACAGAATTTCTGTAAGTTTGTATTGGAACAACAGAATTCCTGCTGTAAATTCCAACAGCGCGAGTATGTTCCCGCAAATAAATAAAATATTTCGGAGAAACAATCAGAATGACATTCAGGATCTGAAGCTTTCAAGAACGTCAGACAATGAACGCTTGCTACGAACAGTTAGCATCGACCCAGAGAGCGCCGTCTTGGATGATGATTTCTTCGTGATCGAGGATCCTCAGGAGAAGGTGGCGATAGTAGGAGCTGTCTTCCAGGTAGTATACAAGGTGAATGATAGTATTCACCCGAACCACGACCTGGAGAACAGAGTCCTGCTTCATCACTCCTACCTTAGAAATGATTTCGATCATTGGCGATCAGAGAACCTTGGTTTTACCAGGTTCAATGGCGATTTCATGGCGAATAATGCCGTCACCAATGAAGGGGCGAATACCCTGGTTATTTCGACGGGGGATCTCCAGATGATCTTCGGGTCACTGAAGAGAAAAAAATCCGCGGGAATCGACGGAATATCTAATGTTGTGCTCAGACATCTACCACCACTGTCTGTAGAGATGTACACCATACTGTTCAACAATGCACTGAATTATGCATATTATCCAGTGGGTTGGAAGACAGCGGTGGTGCAACCAATTCCCCAGAGGGGTAAAGATACCTCTAACCCATTAAATCTTCGGTCGATAAGTCTCCTTCCAAGTGTTAGCAAGGTCTTCGAGAAGGTGGTCCATAGAGCCCTGTCTAAATTTGTTGAGGACAATAAAATCATTCCGGAGAACCAGTTCGGTTTCAGAGCGGGGCACAACACTATTCATGCCGTGTCGAAACTCTTGTCGGCTATCCAGTGGAACAAATGCAAGAACTAATGTACGGGTGCCTGTCTGATTGACTTGGAGAAAGCTTTCGACACCGTATGGTTAGAAGGTCTTTATTACAAGCTCAGTCGGCTGGGCATAAGTAAACCACTGCTATATATGATTTTTGACATGTTTACAGGTAGTGAAAATTGCCAACGTGACTTCTACCCAAACATTTGATATTAACAACGGACTGCAGCAGGGTACAGTGAACTCGCCGATCCTGTTTAACATTTACTTCAGTGATTTGATAGCTTCTCTTCACCATTCAATAGCGTATGCGGACGATTTAATCGCGTACAGATCTTGCAGCGTGACTTCGAAAAAATTCAGCAGTATTGTGATGACTGGAAGTTGAAAATCAACTGCCAGAAATCAGAAACTATTTTGTTCAGAACGCCTTTGTCTAGGGCCTCCCGAGACACTAGAAAAAATTGGCGCGGGTTCTCAATTCTTGGACCGGAGGGGCGCCCATTGGCGAAACAAAATGTAGTCAAATACCTTGGGATCTTGCTAGACCAGTATCTATATTTTCACAAACATATAGATGCTGCTCTGGCGAGGGCCCGGGGCGCTTTTGCTCTTACAAGATAGCTGTTTCATAGCAACCAACTTGATTCGATTGCCTATGGATGTCCCGTGTGGTTCAATGTGAGAGCTAGCTTAATGGAAAGGATTCGGGTGTTTGAGAAACAATGTCTCAGGACCTGTCTGGGGCTACATAGGACACCCGAATCTGAGTACACGAAATTTTACCCGAACGAGGTCCTATACAATAGGGCCAGGATTGTACGGGTGGATAATTTTCTAATAAACATGATCCGGGATCACGTTGCGAGGACAATGACTTCGGTCAATAACCTGATCTCCGGGGCTTACTTCCCTAATTACATGTACCACGAGAAAGTTCGCCTTGGCGGCTTTGTCTCTCCAGAGGCATTCCTCTATGTAGATCAATGTGGGCTGATCCAGGATGAATTGGCGGTTCCGCTAATCTTCCACGTGGCCCGTAAGTCTGTGGAGCGGCGGCTCCTCTATGATCGGGGAGACGTCGTCCGACAGCATCAACGCTTTTGGTGGCTGGAGCGGACTGCGTAGTGGTTAACTTTGATATGTCAGCCTCTTTAAGGCAAAGCTTGCCACATGCCAATGGCAGGCTTACATAGACTAAGGTAGGTTAGGTTAGACTATGTAAGGGCAGGCTAAGGCAAGATAGGGTGGCAGGTAGGTTTAGTTTAGTTTTAGCTTTAATTTTAAAAAAAGAAAAAATCAAAAAAACAAAAAATACAAAACAATTACGAAAACAAAAAAAAAATGTATATACATATGTATGTTTTTTAGTTAAGGTAGGGTTTAGTTATTCTTAGTTATAAGTTTCTTTGTTAAAAAAAAATGATCTGATTCCAAGTTTTTTTTTAAATATCACATTTCTTGGACGAAGTTGTTTTTTTATTTTAATTATTACAAGTAAATCGTAAGGCCGAAAGGCATAGTCTTAAGTTGTACTATTAAGGTAAGGTGTTTTATGTCAGTTGATATTTAAGCTGGTTTTAAGCATTTTTGTCTAGTATAAGTGAGTTCTAAAAATATAAAAACAAAACTTTTAAAAACCTTGTGTTGAAAAGAGTTGCTTTGAAAATATTCATACAAAATAAAATTGATTGCATATATCACCTATGCCTAGTGTACCCAGTTGGATAGACCTCACTAAAAATATAAATAAAGCAAATATTTAAAAGATCGATCCTAAGTGGCAGCTCGAAAATCTTGCCAAGGGATCTATTATTGATGAAAAAAATATCCATCCAACCCCATGTTTTGTGCTTATATTCTTTAAAAATTGCGATATAGGTCAATTAAATTAATGCCAAAACCAGCATTGTGTCGCACCCGATGTCCAACAACTTCATCAGCATTTGAATCATCTGTGCCTTAGTTTTAAATCTAGTGTAAGAAACGATGTGTTTCAAGTTAGTCGTGCGTGGGGAAGCTCTGCCCAACTAGATTGGGTTTGATCGGATTTTCTGACGTCTAAATCTCATTGGAACGCCAAAGATACTTTGGTACGCCTCCAGCCTATAAAATACTTTCATGCACAGTGGTTTAAACGAATAACTGGCTAAGGATTAAGTGTTAACAAACCAACTATGTCAAACACCCATGGGGTTGATTTGTAACAGACTCCTTTTCAGTCACCGGTCTTAAACTTGATTAAGCTTCTGCGAGAAAAAAAATTGTATGAAAGGTGAATACCAGAAATGTTAACACATTTAACATTAAATGTCTTTGAGCATGTAGGAATGTGAGCACGAAATTATGTTTCCCAGGTCAGTGGAAAGTTAGATCGTTCATTGTCAGTGACTTCAGACAAGTATTGGTCGAAGTACTAAACCTGTGTCGCTGTCTGATACGACATACCGACAAGCTCTATAAAACACCATTAATAAGTCTGATTAAAAATACCTGGAAATATAGACAATAACATACTCCTGATTTCATTAAATTCTTTAATATTGAACCTAAAATTCATAAATCAAAGGAATGACGGCACTAAAATTCGACAAGGCAAGTATCATATAATTAAAAAAGAACGACTGTAGTCAGGTATTTGCATAAACAATGATGAAGTAAGAAGGATTATTGTAGGAAGAAAAATATCTATTAACACCAAATATCGTATCATGTTTTCCTCATCTTCAGTGTAACAATTCAAAAATATTTTAGTTAAGATAACATATGGAAAATTTTTTGACAATTTTTGTTACAAAAATTTCTATCAAAAATGCCAAAGAAGTCAATTTCTCTTTCAAAACCTCAGAAGCGTTTTCTATTTTCTTCCGATTGGATTTACGTGTTACATTTTGACGATCAATATCAGAAATTGAGTTTTTAAATTTCTGTCTAATTAACCCATTAACTTTCTGCATCCCCAAATAAATATGAGGTAGCTTTTGGCATAAGTGTCCTTAAATTGTGTATAATTTCGGAACAATAGTAGCACTTATAGTGAGAACTACTTACAAATATTCTGTTTACGGAGTGCTTTCTAAGCCGATCATTTTATGAAGGTTAAAATTGCTATTTTTACCAAAGTTTTGTAAGCGCATAACTTAAGAAATTAAAAAAGTATGTACTAAGTAAAATTAATTAAAATTAACCGCGATATGCTTTCGTGTTTATTGGGCCAGCGTACAGCATTTTAAAACACGAAATTTACGATTGTTGCACCAGCGCTATAAACATATTTACATAATACCGTCTTTATGTCTTGCATGTTAGCGATTTTCTAGTATTGCCCCCCATTTTACGAATAGTGATTAACTAAAAAAAGTTTCACTTTGATGCTAAGAGAAGCCTTTCCAGCAGTGTGAACTATCTGTGGTTAAATTATTGTAATTATTTCTCTTGTCTTGGACCAACTCAGCCGAAATCATTCATAAAAGTTTCAGAACATAGAAATAACGTAGCTAAAATGAGTCAGACAATTCAAAATTATCATAAAATAATTAATTAACATAACCATCACTTTCGTAACTATAGCACCTACTATATTTTTACTGCAAGAACATTTTCGACGAAAAACTCACTCGTCAACTTGAGGTTTCAGATTATTCTCATATATTAAATAAATTGTAAATTCATTTCCTCTGCGGGAACGTACATAAATAAATAAGGTTTTCATAAATGTGCTACTTTTAAATTATTATTCTGATACAAATAACTTTGTTTAAATGTAAGTTCCACTTTTTAAAATACAGAAAGTAGTAATATAGAGTTTTTGGCGAGACGAGATACCATATATGTATCTGCAAATTTTTTAGTAGGGACAACAATTTTGTATTTTGATGCAAGCGCACCCTTTAACTTCTTTTATGATCTACGAGTATTAATCTAAAAAGGTTAGTCAATGTCAACATTTTCAGTTTAGTTAACGAACGAACCACGTTAGGAAATTATTTCAAATTTCACATTGGAAACGAAGGATCAAATATTCGGTATTTTCACATCCTTCGACGTGAAAACAGTTCTCGAAGATTTTAAAGCAAAAATACGAAAAGAAGCGATATATGCCAACAACAGGAGAAGAAAATCGCTACGTCTTATCAAAAGGTAAGGACAATAGGTATTATAATTTAAAAAAATATGATCGTCAAAACAACACAATCCAAACACAAGAGAATACATATGGCTGCCTGTATTATATCACTGGATGGATTAACGCGCAATCAAATTGACGTTATCTGATAGATACTAACCATATCAAGCGGAAAATAAACTAGACTATTGCAAAGCTCACGAAGGAAAGCCGTGATTCGACGAGAAATGCGAGGAGTAATATTCTAAGACTTCAAACCCTAAGAAATAGTCGAGATCACTTGTACAAGATTTCAAAACTTACGAAAGGAAATGAGCCATCTCCTTCAGCATAAGAAAGGACTATGCCATAGCAAAAAGTTTGCTAACAATCAGAAAGAATGAGCGGCTAGAAAGCGGAGAGCAATGTATGCAGGGCTAAACGCTGTACGAAAAGGATACCAGGCCAGATCAGGATTTATACACAGCGATAAAGGGGGATTCGTTACGGATAACGCTTTCGTTATCCTCTCTTTAGCTAGCTTTAGCTAACTCTTTTGTTGTAGCCCAATGGAGGAGATATTTCGATAAATTGTTTAATGTACATGAAGAGTAAGTGGCAACAGAAAACAGTGTTATCCACACAGCAGAAGTTCAGATGCCTTCCACCAAGGAATTAGCGGAAGCAATCTCTCGATTTAAGAATAACAAAACCGCGGGAGTCGATCTAATACCATCGGAATTAATATGAGATAAGAGTTAAGCAAAATGCAGAAAGTTTAATAAAGGTAGGAAAGGAAGTAGGAGTAGGCAAATGAAGAGAAACGCAAGTATCTATCTTGACTGCCAGAAACGAAGTAAAATTCTAAACAAATAAAAGGCTGCATATGGGCAATGCTTGTTTCTCCACGTTGAAGGAACAATTCAAAACAATTCTTTTCTAAAACCATAACACGTGACAGAAGGAGGGAAGTAGGTTTCAGACCTTTGAAATTAATATCTAAGGAGAATCCATGACGAAAAACAAGACAAAGAAACAGACGATTGAGGAAACTACTAAGCAATGGGCGAGTAATAAATTCGAAAAGAAAATATTCGAGAAAAAATAAAGCCAAATCAAATTATTTTGCAATTACTATTCTTTCTTCTATAATGTAGATTATCGTCTAACGCTTGGGCTTGTTATAAATAAGGATCTTCAAGGATTCAAGTCTGATTTGTCGTGTAATTATTCATAACGGTTCAATAAATAGTATAGTCATTATAAATCTATATTTATTTGACAAAGTTAAATTGTTGGCACTGAGCGGGCATTCAAATCAATTAAGAGCATATTTCTGTTAACCGCAGGACAGTCCTCTCATGTATTGTATTTTCAACTCAGAGAGCGAAATATAAAAAATACATTTTTTATCCTAGTCGCGATGTAACCTTATCAAATAGGGAGACCAGTAATACAGAGGTTATCAAAGTGGAATAACTTTCTAATTTGTCCAGTTTTAAGTGGCCCACACAAAATATTTCTGACAATCCCAAAACTACACATTTGCATTTTATTACCTACAATTTCCTTAATATATTTACATACAGCCATACATACATAAATTTGTTAATAAGCCCATCGCTAGTGGGTTAGAAAAGGAGTATATTCGTATACCTAGTTCTCAGGCGGTACTCTTTCTGTGGTTAGGAAATTAAGAGAACAACACAACCTGTTCCCATGGTGGAATCAAAACAATTTCAACTGAGAGCGAAAAGAGCTAAATACAAACACAACCAGGACGCATTTCTAAGAATAGCGCCATGCATGTGTCATGGGGTTTGGATACGCGACGGCCAGCGTTGCTTCGTGAGTAAGTGACAAAAATTTCTTTAAAGGGGGACACTGCCACAGTTCCATGTAATCAGTTATGTCGCGACCTTTCGTCGCTACGGGAGAATTTAACGTATTATTTCTAAGGGGATTCGCACCCAAAGGGTTAGTGTACAGTGTTTAAGTATTTAACCGCCGAAAATACATATGTATGTACGTCAATATACTCGTATGTACATAACGTAGTGAAGCGGATTGTTTTTTTTTTTTTCGCAGTTGGAGCACTTCGAAATTGGGGCAGTTCATAATTGGAGCAGTTCCGATGTTGCCTGTGCCAAGTAAGTCAGTTTGTTACTATCTTATTTCGTTGAGAGATTCCATCTATATGTGCACACGTATAGAGTGCAAGCGTTGCACATTCGAATACTTTTGTCTCATCAGAAATGCTTGTGCCAAAAGGTTTTTATGCACAGTACTTCTATTTCTATAATACAATATTAACTCATGTTACTCGTACTTACACTCCCATAGAACCTATTTGTTTTATTAACATTGAAATTCTGTTGTTGGCGTATAGTTTTAACTTCGGTTTTGAAGCAAACTTGAATTAAATTTTGAATTGAATTATACGAGATCTACGGATTTTTAATAATTTTATTTACTTTTACGTGAACGAGTGCATCCAGGAGAGCATAAGTGTGCAGGTGCTTTTGTTTCCGCGTTTAAGTACATAGGTTTAAGTTTTTTTGAACATGCATGGATTCTTTGATGCGTATATGCCGTACGTATGTACATACATACATGCATACACATATTTGTATTTACCTTCACATGATCAACGGTTTTCCTTTATGAATGGATGCTGCTGCGGGGAGTCCACAGTGTTTTGTTCCAATTGTTTTCGCTTCCTATGGCTTAATGATTTCCGTTGTTAAAGCAGATTACACTGTCGCATGGTGATGACAACGATTATCCTCGATAGAGAAGGGTGGGCGATTGGTACTCAGGTTTTCAATTTTCCTTTTGTACTTGCTCTGGATATTTTAATACTCGCGGGTTTTTAGTGGCGATTGATTTTTTCGGTCTTCTTATTTTTTTTTTAATTATCATGATGAGAACTTGGGTTTTTATGATTTATTATACACAGACGCACACCATGTCTATGTCTATGTGTGTGTGGATATACTATGATTGGTTCATTTTTGTAACTACACCTGAATAGAAGTTCTAAAAAAAAATTCAAAAACCAAAAGGTAACATTATAATATGCATGTGGAAATTATGAATTTTCGCTCAGCATTACATTAACTGTCATTACAGTTAGTATTTTATTAGGTATCTCTACTATGTACATATATGATGACATACTTATGGCGGACCAAACTATTATACCTTAATTACTAAACGTATAGACTGGATATTCTTTCTCTGAATTCTAGTAAATTACAAATGACCTGGTGACATTACAAATGTTATCAATTTCCATAACACCTAGTTCGATTGGTGTGTGTCGTATTGACCTATAGCTTACAATTCTGGTCAAATTTAGATGTGATAACTGAGTCACAACTTTAATAAGCATCTCAGTTTCCTCTATTTGAAACCAATATTAGGTACCTTTTTATTTGCAGGCATATCACACTAAAAGGCATGGTCAATTGTTAGCTAGTGACATTCTACATTCAATCCTTCAGCATTTTACATCGGACAGTTTCTCATTGTAGAATGGTTTATCCCTAGGAATTATCTGTTGATAACCTGTTGATAACTTTTTCTATTTTGAAATACTTTTTTTTACTCTTTTCCATAAACTCGCAGCCTCTATTGCAATGAAAACGTAAAACGTTGCTTCGAAGTCACTAAACGGTCCTTATAAATTAGCAATGTATGCAATTTTCATCCAAATGAACTGCCAAAACTTTTACAAAAAATTACGTATGTAAGACACAATAACCACTATACATTAGTGTCTATAATGTTGACCATAGATCATCTGTCGAAGTAGCTGTCATATTTGAAGTCTGAAATTTGTACAGAGGTCGAGACTCCATTGTCAGGTCACGTAGGTCATCCTTTGCGCTCTTATTCAAACGAGTTCAATCCGCTTAAAAGCGAATATATGTACTATACCGGATTAATGAGCTCACATCCAAATAGAAGCTTTTTACAAGGCACATTTTAAACGATTATAGAAGTGATATTTGATTCCAGTGAAAATTCATCTATGATTTCGGAGATGTATGAGGAAGTGCGTCAACTTTTGAAAAGCAATTTGTATCTACTTATTTGATTCGGATACGCACTCAGAAATCAACTAATTAATTTGTTACTGCATGTGCATATCTACAAAGATTCCTACCTATTAGATTAGAACACGTTAAAGTATTTTCAACTTCTCATAAAAAAAAACCCATGTAATTAAGTTTCCTTATATTCTTATCGAAATCATTTTTTCTTGTTGTTGTTGTTTTGCTATTCATTGGAGCTGCTTTACAAAACTGGAGTATGCTGTTAGGAACGCATTACACTAGAGGTAGTTTTACCAGTAACTCCCTGAAAGGAAATACAACAGGCACAACTTGGTTTAATAAGCTAATACGGGATTCAAATCTTGTGTCGTCGGAATCAGAGCCTAAAACGTTAACCATCTAAAACCATATCACCCTACATACGAGTATAATGAGTTCTCAAAAAATGGTTTATTTCGTCAAAGTAAAAGTGTTTTTTTCAACATTTATGCAGGGTATTCCCCAAAACGACATTCGGCTTCATTTAGGAGCAAAAAGAGTTTGCATTGAATTCTGATTGTGATAAGAACATAGAAGTGAATTAAAAAAAAGGCAGTGCAAGAGCGCAAATCAATCCAGAAGATGGACAGCGTATAACAAAGAATTAGTATGAAATATCGCGAGCATAATTTCACTACAGTCAGCAGGTTTAAGTCAAGAAAAAGTCAAATGGTTTGTGGACGCTTTTTTTTAACGTTTTGGTCCTTTTGCACTATGTCAATGGAACTATCAACGCTCAAAGATATAGCCAAGTAATGAGGGAGTTTTTGATACAAGTGCATTTTTTAAGATGATTCTGAACCTTGTCACTAAGTCAAATCTGTTAGCCAACTGTTACAAACTAACTTCTGTAACTAACTTGTAAGTTCGCTGAAAATGAGCCAGAGAGTGAAAAAAGGTAAATGAAGATGTGGACCATTCTTAAATATCATGGGATATTATTGAACTTCTAGTAAATTCGATGCCTTCTAGAATAAAAGCGGTTATTACCGCTAAAGGAAGAGCAACTCGGTATTAATGATTTTGTGCTCTAAGATATATAAGCATCTTCTATTTACTTAACTATAAGTATGTATAACTATTTAAGAGTACTAATAAAATATCAAGGTAATAAGAAAGTTCATTGTCTTGGCTCATTTTACTCATATCTTTTTCAAACATTATATAAACAAATGGAATATAGAAAAAAATATTTACAAACTACTGAGGAGTACTCAACGAAACCCTCTTTCAATTACAAAAACTTTAATGCTACTAATTAAGTGAGTTTCGGAAATGAAATCGAAAGTTTTTTTTTTCCTTTTCAACGTATACATAAAAATATACGCGTCTACATGCAAGTACATCCATACACCTAATAAGGTGCTTTCCCTAATCATATAAAAAGGAAAACTGGTGCGAATTTTAACGAAAACGACTTGAATAAGCAATTTATTGCTGTCCTCGTTTCTATCTCCAGGATAGGACTTGTGATAAATAAACCACCCCATTTCCCCAATGTACCTGAACTAATGACAAAAATTTTCTTCAATAATCCCTCAAGCACCTTTCTCTCTCTCTCCCGCTTTTTTTTATTATGTATTAATTTGGGAAAATGGTAGATTACCATACAACACCACCTTAAAAGTACTTATCTGCTGAAAACTTCACGCTTTGTTTCCAACAAGTACCAAAACTCGGTTAATTTATCTAAGAAAATGTTGAAAAATTGAATTTGTAAAGTAGTCTTTGTAAGTAAATAACATGTTCATAGTTAAAATATTGTTAGTGCAATGTAAATTAACTATCATAGTCCTTCATTGGTCGACGATTTTTACTTTTCGATGTGTTTTTTGTATGGCAAAATCATAAAACCATCGAGTTTGAATTATACAAATCAAATGATCTAATAATACATATATATAATAATGTAATAAAGTAGTAAGGGAAATAGCAATTTAATAATTCTCCAATATCAGGTGAGAAAAAATATGGCAAAATTTTAAAAACAAAACCCCATGAAATGTCATTAAGAAAAAGTAAATTTTTTTCCGGCAAATGCATGGATTCCTCTATATTTTTTTAATTGGAACTCCACACCATTTTTCATCAGATGCGACGGGGAAAAAATAACATCGGTATTGGTCAAAATAATAACGGAACATTATCTGCTGTTGATCTGTCCACAGGAAATGCATGCAGCGTGCAGTTGAAAAAAGAGACGTTCGAGTGAATATTACATTTTCCACCTGGCTTCAGAGACACACACGGGGGAGATGCACATGGCATGAGTATGTGGAGTATTTTATCGTTCCTGAAGCATTCGCATGGACACGGAATACCAATTATTTGTCGACAGGAGATATACCATCCATATGTACGTGTTTGGGTTCGTGGCCGTATAAATGCTTAAGTATTATTTTTAATTAAAGTAATTTGGTGCTGAAATTACATTGTGATTAATAATAAATATTTCTATTGTATTGTATCAACAGTTTTATTAGATTGCTTTTGCTTTTAGGGATCGTGTTGAAAACAAATTACTTTATCTGATTCAATTTGTTTTTTATATACATACATACATATGTATGACTACAGTTTTTTTTATTCACTTTATAGCATACTTCTCTTACGAACTGTTCCTTACTTGACTGATGACAATATGAATGAAATTTAGTTTCCGTGTTAATTGATAAATATTGAGATATGTATATGTACATAATACTGGTTATATTGGTTTATTCTATTCATTGTAATACGAATTCGTTATGTTATGTATTCCTTTGTGGACAATTATTTCTTAAGCTCATAAAAATGGCTTAAAAAAAAATTCTGAAGAATATGACAGAGTTTGGTAAACTCTGCATTTTCAATTTCTTCAAAACAAAGCCAAAGTGAAGTCGACCTTCAACTCAAATTCTAGCCTGGATGGTGTTTAATTTTTTTTTTTAACAACAACAATCTACCTTGTTTACAAATCGAAAGTGTTCAAAGAATTAATTTATTATAACAATCTTAGACGAGTTTAATTCGAATCTTCCTTACTTTAAATATTCAAAGTGTCGCCATGTTTGGTTATGGCAGAAAACAGGTTATTAGTATGTGACGCGCAACATTTCGTCCACTTTGGATTTCAATCTTGGATTCTGACCCTTTGACCACCCTTCCACCAACTAGTAGATAAATTATTCAGAATGAAATAAAATGAAATATTATATTCATATCAATTAAAGCACGCTTTTATGCAGCTTAAGGGCAGAAATAAATAAAATCGTTCCCTTCAATGTTTTATTCACAAAAGTGAACAATAAGAATTGAATAAAATTACTGCCCTCAGGCTTTTTAGCGTCTGTGAATATAACTCGTACCAGTGTGATCGAGATGCGGCTTTATTTCAAACTTCCGTTTCATAAGAATTCTTTCTTCAGCTTTGGAAAAATGCTTACATTATCCCGATCCACAAAAGTGGACTAGAGAATGGGGTGTCGAACTACCACCCTTTTGCTAAATTCTCTTGCTTGCCCAAATTCTTTGATGGTATCGGGTACGACATAACAATTTTTCACTGCAGGTCCATCTTCTCCCCAAATCAACACGGGTTCCTAAGAGGTCGATCGACAACCACTAACCTAATTGAGTTTGTCTCACAATCCTTGCATGCACCTGAGGATGTCAGACGTTGTTGCCATAGACTTATTTTATTTTATTTTTTAATAAACGTCTATAACAGACTATGAAATTCTACAACTATTACCATCATTAATTAAAAACTTAATGTAGATAGAATACAAGATCTAAATTCTTCTCTAGATATATTTGCAAAGAAATTAACATTGGTGCAGATCAAGTTAGTTTCTCGGATGCAACGCGTAATGGGCTCATTACAGCCATAATTTGTGCTATGGGGATATTCAAAAAAAATAACCCAAAATAGAGACAAGATTATAGGACATTTTATGTGATAAGGTAAGACATCTCTCACAAACATTAAAGAAAAATAGCTTCGACGGCCATAGAGCGATTGCATGCCAATTAAACCACACCTAGTTCGATATGACGGCATATCGATATTCCATCCTAACTTGTATATAACAACGCAAGTGATATGTTTTTGAATACGCTCAAGGCAGTCAGATGCAGCATTTTTTATGAGTAGGGATCTGACAATTCCTTTTGATGAAGCCTGGCATTGAGTTGGCTTCATTTACTATATAATCAACATGTGGCAGATATGAAAGCTTGCAATCGAAAATTACACCAAGGTCCTTTTTTTGTGAAACTCTTTCTAGGGTTATATTATTAATGCAGTAGTTAAATTCTATAGTTGTAATTTTTCTACTGAAGGAAAGAACTTGACATTTAGAAACATTTAGGTGTAAATAGTTAGCTTCGCACCAATGGGCAAGATAATTCAAGTCCTGCTAGAGCATCTGGCAGTCACTTTCCGAAGTAACCTTACGAAAGAGTTTCCGATCATCGGCATAGAGAAGGCATGAGGAGTATTTAAATGTTTCAGGTATAGTTCGTTTTGTAAGAAACGATTCTAACCACTTGAGAAAACTGGAGTGAAATCCAAAACACGATAACTTATGTAGAAGTACATTGTGATTGACCCTGTCAAAGGCTTTGGCAAAGTCAGTGAATATTATATCAATTTGAAGGTTATCTTCAAAACCATTGATGATATAATTTGTTGCTAAGCACAAGTTAGTTATAGTCGATTTTCTTGAGACAAAACCATGTTGGAAGTCTGAAATATGTTCCCTAACAGCAAAAAAGGACCTTGTCATAAACGATTTTTTCAAAAAGTTTGGGAATTGCTGATATTTTACAAATCGGTCTGTAATATTTTGTTTGGAACCAGATTTAAATATTGGGGATATATAAGAAATTTTCCAACTTTCAAGAAATTGACCGCGTGGGAGTGAGAGATTGTAGATATATGCTAGAGGTTTAGCAAGAGCTAATGCGCAGGATTTTAAAAGAATTGGTTGAAAGCCATCAGGACCTTGTCTTTTAGACCCATCCAATTTCGCCAGTGCGTCTCTAACTTCGTGTATACTGATTGTAAACGATCCAATATCGCAACGGTTAGAGCCGTGCGGTAAACTGTTTAAGAAAACGGATTCTATTGAATAGACGGATTTAAAATAAGATCCGGATTCAAACTCAAATTGTTTACATGAAAAAGAGGACCGAATGGCGATCACCACTCCACCGCCCCTTTTTAGACCTGTTAATACGGAATTCCGATCTTTTCTAAAAACATTATAAACACTAGTATCAAACATTTTCGGACGTAAGATGTTTTTCAGTTAACCATGTCTCAACTAAAATAATTATATCGAATAGGTTAGATGAAAAGAAAATGTATAGTTGTTCTAACTTGGTTCTTAAACCACCTACATTCTGATAATAAAAAGTCAGATTTCGTTTCAATAAGCGGCACGAGGTCGTCATCGGGAAACAAACTTCAGCAACATTACCAGCAACAGCTCCCACGGCGGCGTCACAGGCAACATCAGCCGCAGCAACAATGGCATCGGCAGCAATGGTAACAGCGGCACCGGCAACAGTTCCAGGAGCATTGATCGTCGATAAGCCATCATTATCTGTATACAAATTCAAGGAAGTTGTTATGTCGACACCAGCGGCGGAAGTCGTTTTTTGGATAGTTAATAAAAAAAATCGATGAATCGTTTAAGATTTTGTCGAAATTGGTCGACGGCACACTTAGCTTAAAGTTAACGTACTTGATATCAGAGGCAGAGACTTCTGTAGGGCTTTCGAAGAAATCTCGCATAACATTATATTCTCTAAATTCAACGTTCTTGGTCCAAGGAGTTCTCGAATCCCAAGCCACGAAATCCATATACGAGTATATGCTACCTTCGTTAGGACTTGACTGGTCCCGTTCTTACTTTATCTACACTGCGCGCATTGAGGCCGTTTAAAGTAGGTTTATTCGTTTTGCCTTCGTGGTCTCCCTGGCCTGATACCTACAATTTACTGCTGTATATGCATTGCTTGGAACTAACCGAACGACATTCGATACCATGAGCCAAGATCCAGAGTGCTGCGCAGAGTAAACTGGGCTGCTTTCGACATGTTTTCTATCGCCGCCAATCACAATCTCCTTAATACTTTCCTTCTTAATACTTCAGGTATTGAGCTTATTTGGGTTAAGATTGTTAAAGTTATTTTTTAGATTATATAAGTTCCTTGTTATTCATTAAGTCGTTAAATTAAAGAGAAAAGGATAAGAAAAAAAAAAAAAAGCTTACAGATTAATATACTGATTTTTAGCCGCATTTTAATCAATGGTTGGGTATATAGTTCTATCCACGCACAGGAAGTGTAGAAAAACGAACTTGTGAATACTTCTTCCATGTCAGGTAAATTTGCATCATGGCTTAAATGGTTTTACATTTTTATGCCGAAATTAAATTATATCAAAACGGGGGGACAATGATTACTTTTTTAACTGACCCAATTACTGTTACAAGTAGTTAGTAAAAGCTGTATTATTTTCGGCCTGAAAAGGATTGATGGTAAGTAGCTTTTAAATTGGATGCAACATCATTCAAATCAAAAATTCTTATTATGTTCATATTTTATTAACGTTTTACTAATACGCATCAACTATATTTAAATGTTATTTGGAGTCAGCTTTTTCAAATATTCTTAAACTGCACTCATGAAGAAGAGATTTCCAGTTTGATTCACTAAATAAAGAGTTTTTGCTTTGACACCACTAAGAAAAACTCACTGCTTCTTATTGAAAAGAATATTTGTTCAAAGCGAGTATTTAACTATTGTTTAATAATTACTGAAAAACTATTCATAACATCTCTCTCGAACATTTCTAAGTTCAAGTCATTGATATTGAATATTCATGCTAACCCAAGTTTGCATTGTGCTTAAAAATGTTAAACGAATATTTTTTATTTCGAATGCTAATTACTGTCTTGGTTTTTTTTAAATCGTTTTTATCAATTTTATTTAATCTACCTTACGCTTGACATAAATGCTTAAAACTACCTTAGACATTTAAACTAACATGAAGTCCTTTACTTGTCCTGTGCGGATATTCTCAGATAAGTTATACACATATTGTAGATACGAGTATTTAACCCAAATTCCTTTAGGATAAGAAAATATGTCTAAAAAAGGACTTACCATATCATCATTTTTTTTTTTAATATAACCTAAAACTAGCTTAACCTTGGGTTGCCTAAACTATATACATATATAAAATAAAGTACAAAATATATACGAGAGTAAGGTAAAAAGTTCTTGGACTGAAATAAAGATAGCAATATAATCAGCAAAGTTTTATGTCTCCGCCTTGCATGTTTTTCCTTAAAATGGATCAACTTGCCAACATAAAATTCTTCGTTGTGGATGTGTTATTCCGTAAAGAAACTCAGTCGAACAGTTTAAGGTAAGTGAGATAACTGAGACTGAGGAATAGAAAGAAAGGTTGCGAAACATCTTGCAAAAAGAATAAGGGATGCGGAAGCTCTACGTAGGATGGTTGCCGCATTGGCTGAATCTTCATTAAAAGTAAATGTGCAGACGATAATCGCAGCAATCTTTGGACCGATAGGGATCCTACCAATTTTGGGCGATGATTTATCACAACGGATGAGACACAAGTCCACCTCTGCCCGGCAGAAACGAAACAACAGTGCAAACTTTGGGAGGAAGCCGCGCCGGTGTTCAGCGCCATAGAAAGAAAGCGATCGAATCTGAATAACAGTATGTAGAAGAGATGGAACGGAACAGCGACAGATGAAAGGAACATACTCATGACAGGTTCTACAAGGTTCTGAACTTTCGAGTTCCAAATGGCCGGTTACAATAATAATAAGACATAAAGGTATCTCTCATAAATGTGATTTCTTTAATATACAAACGAAAGCTACCTCAGACCTTAATGAAAGAATACCTCTTTATAAGAGTACTGGGTACAAAAACCATAAAAAAAATTTAAATTTATCAACGAACCCAGATATTTCGCATTTTTATCTGATCTCCACAAGGACTTTCCACATCCCAAGTTTTCAGTATGTGTTACACAGCATAACCGAAATATGTATGTTTTTAATGAAATCTTTTACAATGTCATGACAACGGAATTCATTTGAATACATGAAACGAATCTATAGTTTTTAAAGAAGTGATATTCCATCTTGCTGCCTGAAACTGAAGACCACATTATAACATACAATGGCATGTGTACCGGACAAAATCGAAATATTAAGCATATTAAGAAATATTAAAATTTTTAAGAAAAAATTCGAGGGAAGAATTTATTAAATGACTGGAAACATGCTGAATGCGGTTTAAAAGGGTTGAAATATACAAAGATCCTTACCCAACTAGTACGGAAGAAGATATTTCGTTTGTAGTTATATTTCTCTAAGGAAAGCAAAGAATTGCTATATTTGCCACTATAAATCTTCGAGACTTATAACAAGAGAGAAATACAACGATATGATGAGTTTAATTCCACCTATCTACCATGAATCCATCACTATGCTAACTGTAAAGAAAAACTAGGTTTATAATTACAAATCGTTCTAATATCTACGAATGAAATTAATAATTATAGTTTTTCGTTTATTTAAATACCTTAATTTTATTTAAGTATTTTACATTATAAAGTCCAATTAGATTTAAATGTCCTTTCGTTTTTATTTCTTATAATACGCTTTTCTTGAAAGTGGTGTAAATCCATTTAGAGCTCAAAGAAACGATAATTTTTTAATTTTAATATTTTTCATTCATGCATTATTTTAGTTAAAAGGTACATAAGGTTAAAAATATCACATGAATTGTGTAACCTTTTCCATTTTTTTAAACTAATTCAAATGCAAGCTTTTTAATCGCGATACATGAAAAAATCGACTTATATATGTATACATACCACCATCAAACATAATGGTTTATTTAATGGCTTATGTTGCCCACATGATGCTTGTGAATAGTACTATGATATCTTGGTAACTCATATATATTCTAGATTTTACTCTTCAATTAGACTCATCTTACTTAACTTAACGTCGCCAACCGGAAAACAGTTATACAGCTACATACATATATGTTTCTGGTTGGTACGTGATTTTTTCCAATTGATTAAATTTTATAGGATATGAAAAAAAAGTTTTTATACTTGAAGCAATTTTTCTTTCTGTATTTTTCTTTTCTCAGGGATGATTCGTTTGTTCGTTGTCGAGCTTTTTGCCTTAACACGTTTTCAGAAAATGATGAGGGAACGGTTCGAAGAACCCGGATAACCAAAATATTTGGCGAGGTAGTGGAGTATGGACGCAGCTGAAATTATAAACCTCAACTACTATTAGCTGTGTTCAGGAACCTCATCATTTAAGTATGGTTGATTGATATTTTTATATATGTTATGTACGTGCTAATAAAAATATTAAGTATAAGATTTATAAGTTAAATGTATTAAGTATACTAAAATTATACTTCAATTACCGTTAAGCACCATTCCATAGTTCCTTGCTCTTTCATACTATAGAACAGGTTTCTTTTGATACAAAAATGTCTTCAATACAAATGATAGTTCTATACAAGTGTTAATAAATCTAACCACTTTTAAGTAAATATAAAGCTCGTTTTTATTTGCTTGCTTTCCTACGGTAAACCTAAACTGTAAATAAAATTGCCTAAAAAACGAATGCTTAAAAAAAAAACATGAAAGATGGATAAGAATAGATTTATTGTGTTTATTTTATGTAAACTTTTTTTTAACTGTGTGTAGCTATAATAAAATATTAAGTGTTGGATAAGTTGGTATACTTGGTATACATTGAACAATCAGTATATTTGCAACATTATTTTGTAATTTTCATGTTATTTTGTTGCTTAGTACGCTTTAATTGTGAATTCGTGTTATTGTTACTAATATATTTTAGCTTAGTAGTGTAAGATACAATATACTCGAAATGGTAATGCAAATTCGTGTTTCCGCTTTGCAGTTATTTAGTTTCAGCATAAGGAGATTGTAGAAAATTAGTGTGTTTATAAGGTATAAGAGGAGGAAATAGAAAAGGGTTGTATATAAGCTTGTTGCGGACATACTAAGAAATATATATATAAATGGATATGTATGTATATGCTTGAAAATTTTAGTTCATATTTTAAATGATTTGCTCATTCGATCCAATCAGATGTAACAAAAGCAATAATCTTAGCTTAATGTGGAAAAATGTATTGTAAATATATGTTAAATACATTTGAGCACTTGAACTTACCCAAGGTCGTGCTTTATACCATAATCTAAATGTTGTCAAGTTGTATGTACGTACGCTATCGTGTGTATTATATATTTTAGTTATTAAACTTTTATGATATGAAATATTTTAAGCTTCATTTAAGTGTGAAATAAAATATACTTGGAATTATATAATGGAAGGATTGGACGCCTGTTTTTGTCGAGCCCGAGATCATTTCTATTCTCTTTGCTTAATTTCTTGCTTTAACTGCATTTCCATTACTTGATTAGCTGGTGGTGGCTCAGGATGGATGATAACTTTCCAACCCCCCAAAAAAATGTGATTCACCTTCCGTTAATGCTGTGTCGTCTTTTCACGGGTTAAGTTTTGTTTTAATACGAATAGAATTTCTCTCCATTCAATTTTTTTCACTTATAAAACTTAATAAGGCATCTGAAAATTCATTTTAGTTCTTGTAATCAGCTTGTTCCAAATGGCTTAAAATTGTTTTAATCCTTCAACTCTTCAATATTATTTAGTGTAGGCATGCCTGCTTATGTAGGTGCCGATTTTGTTACTTTTTTCGATCAAATTTATCAGTCATAAGGCATTCAGAATGAAACATTTTTTTCGATACAGTAATAATTAATCACCAACAATGATCAGCTTATTTGTAATTTATTACAACTGGCATTAAAGTCTGTAGGGGACCAGAATCGCGCCTACTCTCATTTCATATGTTTCGAATCAAATATTTTTCATGTAAAACTATTCTGGTCATTTTTTTATTTTTGTTTTTTAATAAATTTTAATTTTATATGTATGTCTTAGAACTTTCTTATTCTAGCCCTATGCGGGCACTCGAATATAAACATAAGAACTTAAGCCGTCAATTCCCATACTTCTGTCTGAAAAGAAAATTCTTCTCACCACCTACATATGTACGTCATCCTCATCTTCTAATGCATCAACTATTTCGTTCAACGTCAAAGTAAAACAAAAACGGAACTATCATGCACGAAGCCCAAACTGGAATTCGATTATAATAATGCCCAGTGTCACTTACAGGTGACACGTGCTAATTTGGATCATGATTTTGAATACAAAAACAATTCGTTTTTCAATGAAATTATTTACATTACAAGCTTGATCATAAAGTAACAAATTGCAATAAGAACTATTACAGTACTTAGCTTTTTGCCTTTTTCAGAGCAATATAAAATTGATCAAACACTCTCACCCAAAAAAATACAAAAACCTTTGGAACAAATGAATTAATTTGACAAATGACATATGGGTCAGTGTTGCCAAAATAACATTATAAATATTACTTAAACATTCTTAGTAGTAGTATATTTTTTACTTAAATATAGTATTTATTTATTTATTTATTTATCTACAATCACTTAAGTGCTAACAGATACAGAAATATGATACATATATATAAATATTATAATTCATCAGCCTGTTAAATACGAAAAAGGCTTAAAGCTAAGATTTTAAATTGGCCTCGATCTAAATGAATGTCCGCAAGATTACTGACTTCGTTAAAAACTTTAACAGTGCGTGTAAGAGGCTCATTTGTACCATAATTAGTCCTATGATAGTCGACAAAAAGAAGATGTCTTATTCTCAAAGGCCTTGCAGGAACATAAAGTCGTATTTTTGACAAGAGAGTAGGGCATCTTATATGATAACAGAGTAAATCTCTAACAAACATTATATCATGTAAAGTACGCCTAGTTTTCAATGATTTTATGCCAAGAAGTAAACATCTGGCTTCATATTTGGGGCAAAAATTCCAATGCATTTTGTGAAAAATGAATCTTGTGAAACGCCTCTGGACACGTTCGATTCGATCGGAGTCAGTACACAGATTGGTATTCCATATTATAGCTGCGTACTCAAGATGAGGCCTAACGAGGGAGGTGTACAAAGACAGGAGAGAAAAAGGATCAGAGAACCCTCTACAATTCCTCTTAATAAACCCCATAGTCGAGTTAGCCTTAGCTAGAGTATGGTTTATGTGTGTTTTAAATGAGAAAGTGGTGTCCAACACAACACCCAAATCCTTAACTTCGGTAATACGGGATATAGGTTGAGAACCAATGAAGTAATCAAAGTTGATTATGGAGAGGGACTTGGAAAAGGATATGAAGTTGCATTTGCTTATATTCAGCTTTAAAGCATTAGCATTGCACCATTCCGAGATTCTATTTATGTCTGATTGTAGAAGTTGGCAGTCAGTAATGTTCCTAACGGCTTTAAATAGTTTTAGGTCGTCGGCAAACAATAAACAATGTCCATGTTTCACCACTTGGACAATGTCACGAATAAAGATGACGAAAAGCAGTGGGCCCAAATGGCTCCCTTGTGGAACCCCAGAACTGCAAGTTATTTCTCTAGAAATAGAGTTACCGATTTTGACCTGTTGAATTCGGCCAAGGAGAAAGGAGGACACCCAGCGAAGGAATTGGGAATGGAAACCGAAGGATTCAAGTTTATGGATTAGTTGAGCGTGATTAACAGAATCAAACGCTTTGCTGAAATCAGTATATACGGTGTCTATTTGGTTCCTTGTCTCCAAACGTCTTAAAACATAAGATGAAAACAATGCCAAATTTGAGGTAGTGGAACGACCCGACACAAAACCGTGTTGCTCATCCGGCAAATGTTCTTTAATAAGAAATTCAATTTTAGTTTTTATATATATATAAAAAATATAGTATTGAATATTTAAAAAAAAATCGTCAACATCTGACACCTATAGGTGGCACTGGGAATTGACGGTTTAATATTATACCGGCGGCCTTATTATTAACTTATATTGATTAGAGGGAAAATAAACAATTAAAGTTAAGACAATTTTTTTATAAAAATTTTACAACTTTTCTTAGCTTTCAATAACTTACTTAGATAGGAACTGTGTCATTTTATGACGCTCGGTCGCGGAGGAAGGAAACATAAAGCATAAAACGGTTGCAAGACTATTCACGGAGTTAGCGGAGAGAACAGAACAGCAGAACAATAGATAGTACGTATCTGGTGTGACATCCTAATCGTACCTCGTAGGAGCCAGCCATATCCGACGTTGTTTGGATGAAAAAAAAACAACTACACAGGCAGCGCTCAGAGATCTAGATCGCTACTATGTAGTAAAAGGATACCCTGGAGCTTCGAGAGGAACTGCCGGTGGATGATCCGGGGTTTGAAACCCTTTAAATCCGAATGCTTTTCGGATTCGTCAACGCCTGGGCAGAGTTCCAATCGTGCACGAATTTAATCAAGTTTCGCCTGAGGAAAAGTGATATCACGGTATTCCTTACCGACGTAGCAATTGGCAGAACGTCCATCGAAGAGAATATTTTGAAACTCCAAAGGGTCTTTAAGGTCCTTACGGAATCAGGACTAACCTTTAACGTAAGCATGCGTGCGTTCTTACCTTACACATACAAACTATAATTTCTAGGGTACCGACTAAGCAAAGGGGGCTATAATCCTACTCCCACGGATCTTTATAGAGTTTTTTTCTTACCACTGCTGACAGAGCAGCCCAAAACATCCATGGATGAAGAAATCAGAACACTTTTATTTACGCTCTTGGTTCTGTACGACCTGCAGTGTGTACACGAGGTTCGTACATCGTACGGACGCATCGTCGTTCAGGCCCGCCGGAATACTACTGCAGCGGGGAAAGGGAGAAAATTCGTTGCGTCAGTGTTTCCTGAATTATGACAAATGATGAGTTATTGATATATCTGACCAGCATGTACTGCTAGCGCTATCTACTAGAAAACATCTCAATTGTACGCCTGATAGTATTTTCAGTCAATTTCCCTAGAGCTAAATATGGAAAAAGTTGCTAAAATATATATGTATATACTTCTATTTGTGCCACAGAGGTTATTAAAAAGTTGTACAAGCAGGGCTGTACAACTCATTCATTGTGATTCAAATTGCAGCTTATTAGCCAGATGTTCAACTCCATCATATAAACAGAAACATATGCATTAGTAATGACCTTTTATCGACATAGCAAATTTATACTGACTATTCAGTTTAGTACATCCAGTGTGTGCTTTTTGATACTAATTGTAAGTTTGCGCTTGGCACATTAAAGAATCATTTGATTATCAGCAACAGAGCAAACGAGCAAATGGTCAGCTTTCTCACATTACTAAGTATGTACATAAATAATTAAACTGCAAAGCAATCGCCTTTTGTCGATTTGCAGTGTCCCATACACACAATGTTCTATGAAACATAGTTATAAAATTTAATTTAAGATGCAAACTACCCGAGCAGGATTGAATCATTGAAAATGCTTCAATTTAGTCCGTATAGAATTGTATAAATTGAATTCCACCTAAAATTTACAATTTTCCTGATAAACTGAATTCATCTCCACATCTATGCTTCAAAAAAGCAAGCGTTTCTGTGAGAGAGCGCCGTGGCGCATGTGTCGGCCGCTGACGCATGATGAGCGAGTTCGGATCCCGATAACACCAACGCCATCAATTGTTTATTACGGGGCTTCTCTCTTCCTCCTCTTCTCTCCTCTCCTTTTGCGGGATACTGGCAAAACCCCCCGTTGTACACTTGCCTTGAAAAAGCTTCTCGGCTCTCGCCGTTCGGAATGGGCATTAAGCTTTAGGTTCCGTTCACTTGTGTGGAAAAAAAAATCGCACACAATCGGCATCGGCTCTTCATGAGCTGTAACGCTATCTAAGGTGTCTGTCTGGCAGTACAATGGAACAGTATTTGTATCTGAGTGCTCCAGATAGCAAAAAGCCTAAAAAAAAAAAACAAAAAGAAAGTGTTTCTGTGCGAAACAATTGACAGAGCACTGATTTCGGTTTCATTTTCTTTGTTTCTTGAATCGGCAGAGATCTAAGAAGCGAAAAAGAAGAAAAGTAAACTCTTTAATTTGGAAGGGATCACAGTTGCACAGAGTCATTTTTAATATTCTGGGTGCACTTGTAATAGAAGGTGATGTTTTGGTACAGAAAGTTGAAGTTTTAAATTCGAGCCATTAGGAACTTAGTAAATGAAAACTTCTTAATTTAGCGAGAAAACAGTGCCAATTAGAAATATATTGTTTTCAGGTTAAAGCCGATATTAGTCCAACTACAGAATGTTTCATAGGAGGTTCGAAACTATCAATGACAATTGATTGAAGGTTACTGTTTAACACACTAAGTGAAGCCGATTGGGGAAAGACGAGGTTCTGCATTGTTGCGGAACATTAGCAAGGAATCTGTATACCGGTTTTGGGTGTATGTAGTAAAACATTTTCTCCAAACCCTAATAGTGTTTGAAGTCCCCACGAGCCAAGATACATAGAAGAGCGTACTAATCACATCGTTTTAAGTAATAAAAAATGGGGAACAGTCATTGCTAGGGCACGAAGCAGCAAAACAATTTAAGTTACTAAAATTGGAATTAGAGGTTAATTAAGCCCAGGAGATTCAACTGTCCCCGAAAATTAAAGGCATTAAAATATATAATATACTTGGCTTTTGATAAAAAATAAAACAACCGTTCCATCGATGCTGGAATAAGAAATTGACCTGAAACTTAGAGAGACGGTTCAACAACATATAATTGAGGCTGTGTATCGCTTAAGTACTTGGATATCCTCGGTTGAGATTGTATTTAAGGATAACTTTCCATTTCCGACTTTCGATTCCTTCATGACGAAGCTTATAGATTTGGATTTAAAAAATGCATACCATCAGTTAGAACTACATAGATGAGGAGAGTCGTGACAACAACTATTATCACACATAGGGGTATTTTTCGCTAAAAGTAGTAAATTTGGCACCCGAAATTTTTCAGGGAACCACAAAAAAAAATATTTTAGTTTCTTATAGTAACACGCTAAACTGAAGGAACATGAAAGTGAATTGGAAAATATATATTTCAATCCCCATTGCATGAATGTAACATTAACCCTTTGCGGACGACGACTTCTTTAGCCGTGTCAAGTAGCAGGACGAGGCGATTTTTGCAAATATGTCGAGTGTCTTACATGGTACAATTAAATGATCGTACCTATAAATTATTTTACAAAAACGTTATATTTCGATAGTTGTTTTATATTATAAACACCTTTGTGATTATTATTTTAGAAAGATTAAGATCTGCCGTTTTGCTTGACATGATCATTTATACAATTATTGACGATTGACCAAGATGCATTCCCAGTTTACCTACACATGTATCACAAAAATAATTCGTCTCATGTCTTCCCACTGGTTTGTTTCGACAAGAACAAACTTTGCAATCGTTCTTTGCTCTAATAAGAAATACATGAAGCTTTCCATTTAAACGAATTTCTTCAGATTTGGACGTTGAACTTGAAGATCTATCTCGTTGTTGACGAATACTCCTATCAATTTCTTGACTAGAGTTCTGTAAAAGTTCAGATAAGTAACTGGCTGTTCATGTCTCTGCCTTTTAACATATTTGTAGAGAATGTACTATGCACTATGTATGAAAATTAAAAAGATTTCTAGTTCCCAGAAAAATAATTTGCGCCACCACTTCAGAGACTTTCGCATAAAGTAGTAGGTCGAACAATATTGATCTGCCAGATCAACTCCGCCCATGAATTTAATACAATTTGTAATAGCATTGGGTTTTCTAACCACGGCTTCAACACCATGGCGAGTATTCGGTAAATTTTAATTCTTTCTCCATGGAAATAATATAATATTATATATGTATAATATCGTGAAGATCTTCTTATCTTTTGACGCAGAAATATAATCTGCGATACCACCACCATGAATTTCCCTTTAGAATTTGTCGTTTTTTTACTAAATCTGGTAGTTGTTTTCTATTGTATTGGTTAATATCGTCGCTGGCAAACGAATTTTCATTTTGTGCAATTCAATAGCTAAAAAATAACTAGTGTAATACTACAGGGGCCGCCAAATAACTTTTTTTTTTTTGAAAATGCTATAAAAAAAACTACTGAATATTTTCTCAAATTTTTTTTTTTTATTTGAAAGTACAATCCTTCCGGTTAATAATGGAAAATAGTTTCATTCAAATCGCTGCCTCGGCTGGCCATGCAGTAGCCTACACGATCGGTCCAATTTTTAAGCACATTATCGATTGTGTGCAGCTGTATTTCACCAATCGCTTCACGAATATTGTCCTTTAAAGCGTCAATTATCTCTGGCTTGTCGGCGTAACACTTATCTTTGACGGCACCCCACAAATAATAGTCCAACGGTCAAATCGCAGCTCCAAGGTGGCCAAACGACATCAGCTCTGCGGCTGATAATGTGATCTTCAAAAACAGGGTGCAAAACATCGAGTGTAGCTTCGGCTGTGTGGCACGTAGCGCCTTCCTGTTGAAACCAAATGTTGCCAATATCCTCCTCTTCAATTTTTGTGAACAAAAATTCGTTCAACATGGCCCGATAACGATCGCCATTGACTGTAATGGCCACTCCTTGCTCATTTTCGAAGAAAAATGGCCCAATTATGCCTCTGGACCAAAATCCGCACCAAACAGTGGCTCGTTTTGGGTGCACCGGCTTTTCAATGTATGCGTGCGGGTTTTCTGTGCCCCAAATGCGACAATTTTGCTTGTTTACATACCCGCCAAGATCAAAATGAGCTTCATCTGAAAAGATGATTTTTTTGGCAAAATCGGCATCTTCTGTAAGTCGATCGCAGGCCCACTTAGCGAAGCGAACCATATTTCGAACCACAACCATATTCGTTCAGCGGAAGGATAAAACTAATTATCTGTCAAATCAGACATGAGCTAAGTGTTACCATTCACGAAATAAGCACTACTTGAAAAAAAAAACGTTAGATGGCGGACCCTTTATATATGGTAAGTATAAGGGGATTCTTGTTGATGCTGGGAGGCCTTTCTTGTCAATGTTTCTGATGTAAAGGCTGCTGTAGTAAGTTGAAATCCGAAAATATAACCCGTATTTGAATGTGCCGGTATGTAATTTCGAGTGCCTCTTTTAATCGGTTTCTGTAGGTTATCTATCTATATACAGGGTGTCCCACGAGCAGTGTGTCAAAAAGCTAAAGCGTGTAGGTTTGGTCAAGACAAGAAAAAAATCGTATGGGAGGGGAGGTCTATTCCTCCCCGTTTAGCCGGGAGGAGCAATTGTCTAAAAAAATTTACTTAATTTGGAAAAAAAATTATTAAAAATCATTTCAATAATCATTCAAATGATTAAAAAAGAATTACATCCACAATGCCGTGATATACTTTTTTGTAAGGCCAGAAACTTCTTCTTTCATCTCGTTTTTAAACGAAGCTGTTTTAAGGAATAGTTTTTGAGAAATTAATTTTCAAACTCAAAATTTTGAAAAAAAAAATTTCGAACTAATTTTTTTTAAAGATTGTATGTAATTAAGTATCTACTAATTTTTTTTTTCCAAAAATTCAATTCTCTTATTAGTTTTTAGTTAAAAACAGAAAACCAGATGCAATGTTTTGTAGTTTTTGAGAAATTAAAAAAAAACCCGAACCATTTTTTTTAAGGAAAACTTTTTTTTTTGTTTTAACGCGGCTGGGCTTGTAGGCAAATTAATGTATGAAACATTGACCTCTTTTTTATTATTTTTAAAAAAATCGGAGTTTTATTATAATAAATGTTCAATATGATCCCAATTTTTTAGAAGGCAAAGATTATATGTATCTCCTTCTAATAGCTGCACATAAGTCTATGCTTGACAAATTTTCCTGCAATTTGACTCCAGCGACTTCAATCCGTTCTTTCAGTTGTTCCAAAGATACTATTTCCACTTCGTAAACATAATTCTTCATGAACCCCCACACATACAAATCTAGAGGAGTTAAATCTGGTGATCTAGGTGGCCATTCCGTCGGGCCCCTTCTTCCGATCCAACGGTCACTAAAATGATCATCCAGCCAGTTTCTAACCCGTAAGCTGTAGTGTGCTGGTGCTCCAACTTGCTGGTAGATTCAATTATCTGCTATGGCCAAAGGAACGTTGTCCATTAAATCGGGCAAAAGGTCTCGTAGGAACTGCGGGTATGATTCTCCATTAATAACGGCATTCAAAAACCGGGGCCTGATTACAGTTTGTCCAACAATACCAAGCCAAACATTACAGCTAAAGCGGTGTTGTGATTTATTTTGTTTTTTGTTGTGTGGATTGGTGGTACTCCAATGATGCAAATTGTGGAAGTTAGTAACCCCATCTCTGGTAAACTGTGCTTCATCCGTCCAGAATATCCTTGCAAAATAGTTTCGTTCAGTTTCATCTCGAAGCAGTAATGATCGACAAAATTCTGCTCTCAAAAACTTGTCGTTTGAGGTGAGTTCCTGAACTGGCCTAAAATGGTACGGGTGTAAGTTTTCGGTATGAAGCACTCTCCATACTCTAGATTTGGGCACTCCAAGCATAACAGCTATCCTCCTTGTACTAAGGGAGGGATTACGTCGGACCAAATCCAAAATTCTTTCATCTAAGGTTCCTGATCCATCTGTAACTGATCTTTCGCTTCTTCGATGCTCTAGCACTCCGTGCTCTCGCAGACGTTGGTGGATTCTTGAAAACATGCTACGACTGGGACACCTCCGATAGCGTAGAGTCTTTCGGCTTCACGATCTCGACCATTAGCTAAACCGTAGCAGAAGTGCATGTCCGTTAATTCTTCTCGAGAGTATGAGTTTGACATCGTAATGTGTTGATGAGTTAACATCCAATTTGGAAATGGTTTTTTATTAAAAATGCGATGCCTTTTATTTACATTTGGGTTGCAAATATTTTGTTTTTCAATAAAGAAAAATTGCGGTTTTATTGTCTTAAGGCCCTAGCGGGTAGAACCCATCGGCGGCGGGCGGACCCAGACGAAATTGGCAGGTCAGTTTTCAGGCGTTATCAATGAAAAAAAAGGATTAATCCAGGGTTATTCCAATACTGTGTCACTTTATTGTATCCTCATAGAACTCCGAATTTTTTAAAAATAATAAAAAAGTGGTCAATGTTTCATACATTAATTTGTCTATAAGTCCAGCCGCGTTAAAACCAAAAAAAAGGTTTTTCTTAGAAAAAAATGGTTCGGGTTTTTTTTTAGTTTCTCAAAAACGACAAGACATTTTTGCATACGGTTTTCTGTTTTTAACTAAAAACTAATAAGGGAATTGAATTTTTGAAAAAAAAAATTAAAAATTACATAAAGTTTTGAAAAAAAATAGTTCGAATTTTTTTTTTCAAAATTTTGAGTTTAAAAATTAATTTCTCAAAAACTTTTCCATAAGACAGCTTCGTTTAAAAACAAGATGAAAGAAGAGGTTTCTGGCTTTACAAAAAAGTTTATCAGGGCATTGTGGATGTAACTGTTGATTTTTAATAATTTTTTTTTCCAAATTAAGTAAATTTTTTAGAAAATTGCCCCTCCGGCTAAACGGGGGGAATAGACCCTCCCCCCTTCCGTACGATTTTTTTCTTGCCTTGACCAGACCTACACGCTCTAGCTTTTTGGCACACTGCTCGTGGAACACCCTGTATATAAAAAATTGTTGCAAGTTTTGGTGTGACTTTATAATTCACGTACGGTCAAAACCGAATTTGATCAAATTTTCAGGGTTTGTTTATATGGTTGTGTAGATGGTTTATGTAAAGTTTGAACGAAGTTGGTCGACGCATTTGTTATGACTTTTTATATCAACATCTGATTTTGCCGTGCAAATCAACAGTTGTTCGGCAGTGCATTAATATTGGCATCTGGTGATTTTCGGCAAACATTGCCCATCATTTCCAGATCAACCCCAGCTGATGGGATTAATGCATGTTTGAAAAGTTCGTTTTTTTGGGGAAATGTACAGAAGTTAGCGCTTGACATAAATTGCGTGTGCGTCTTCAAAATGATCCATCAGCACGTGAGTTTTCAAAACAATTGCTGCAGATTGGCGATGGCAAAATTGCAAGTGATTTAAATGGCTTTATCATGTTATATAACTTATGCACTATTTTAACATCAACAGAAGATTTAATTGATCGCGTTTTTCCAAACATTGTTCAAAACTATTAAAATCATGTTTGGTTAAGAGAACGCGGAATTTTAGCACCAACAAATGCAAATGATAATGACATCAATTTTCAGATTCAACAGAAATTGCAAAGTGACATGGTATTATACAAATCCATTTATACCGCTACGAATAAAAAGAAGCGGTAAATTATCCGATTGAATTTTTGAAATCTTTCGATCGATCATACTTCTTCGAAATCTCAATTCACCAAAACTTTGCAATGGAACGAGAATTTCCAAGCAACACTTCTCACCGGGAAAGCAAAAGGAGGAGTTGTACTGATACCGCGGATCACATTAATACCAACAGACATGCCATTTCAATTCAAACGTCTTAAATTTCCCATGCGTTTATCGTTTGCAATGACAGTTAATAAAACTCAAGGACAAACGTTTCAAGTGTGTGGAGTGAATTCGGAGAATTCTGGAGCATGTTCCAGAGTGGGAGCACCCAAAAATGTATTAATGCACCACACAATCAAGCAAAAAACGTATTGCATTGAATTGATTAACTATTTTTTTCCATTGTTTCCAAATAAAAAAAATAAAAGAAACCAATGAATTTGATTCAATGTCAATATTCATGCTAAGAGAAGTACGCCGAGACCCGTTAGAAGGGTATATGATTTTGATTTTTAACTATTATTGAATTTATTTCATTTTCAGTACTATTAGTAAAAAACTGAATTGAATCACAGGCGGTGCGAAGTTTGCCAGGCCAGGTAGTATGTAATAAATTATAGTCGTCCTTTGAATTTTACTGCAGATTCGTCGACATACATTTTTTTTAGGGTGACAAATAATGGAAAAGTTTTGAGTTTATATAATCAAGAAAAAGTACCCAATTATGAGCTGTAAACGCGTTGTAGTGTTGCTATCCCATGCCGATACTATTTGTACATGTAACATCGACCAAATGTTGAATAAATCGATATTTTGTAAGGATGTTAGCAAAAAATGCAATGTAGCTTAGTGGGTATTTGTAATCACTGCAATCAACGTCCGAAATTCTTGTTTTCGGAAGTTGGGTCCTGTTTGCCTTTTTCGCAGTATAGTGTCATCATCTTCATCGTTTGTTCCACCTTATATTCTACTACCTTCCTTATGAATACAAATGGATTGCATTTTGAAAAGTATCAAATCAAAACTCAGTCACTTGAGCTGACTTCGTCTGTGAAATTCTTTTTTTCGGGGCTTAAACAAAATCCCTCAATACAAATTCTTCTGATGCTTTCGCCACGATAGCCTGATGCTCGAGCCATTGCCAGAGCCGTACCCTTAGAAGAACCTTTAACATACATATTTAACAGCAAAAAAACCTTTCCAATAACCGATAGCTCATACCCCTCGATTGGAGATAACGAAATCCAACATAAACATCGACTTTCGCCTTTCCCTCGCCCCTCGTCCTGCCGCGCGTAACGTCGCGTTGTGATGTATGTATGATAGTCGCCTCTCTTCCGCAAGGGGTTAAATGAGGAAAAATGTAGTCGAAAGGTAGACGAACTGAAGTTTGGTGCCACAATTTAGACCACCTAGTGTAAAGGACTAGTCAGCTGCCTTGAGAAGTTCATCCCTGGCCTGATGTAAAGTTTGATTGGAGTGAAAGTCAACATAAAGCATTACAGCAGTTAAAAGAAGCTTTGACGGAAATATCAAATATAAATTGGCGATGCGAGTCCATCCGACCTCGGTACTGTGCTTCTGCAACTCAAATTATGACGTGCCTCTATGTATTTTCTTTTGCAAGTAAGAGCTTTTCTGATGATGAAAAACGGTATCCACCGGCAGAAAGAGAGAAAGTTGCCTTTACAACTTCTTAAATATTACGACTCGAAATATTTTTCGAGTGTAAATTTCGCTTTCTTCCTTGTTCAGCCTTTTTAAAAGAAAAAGGTGATTGATTTATCATCCGTATCCCTTGCGCCACCACCTTCCCCCCAATTTTTAATCATCATAATAGAGTCACCTGACCTTCCCCTAACCTTCCATCCCTCCTCACCCCCTTCGATCAACGGTCCTATCATCTAGACATTTACCAATTTTATTTTTTATTTTTTTGTTTTTATTTTATTTTATTTAATTTAATTGTGGTAGGGGTGGTAGTGGGGTGGTAGTGGTGCAATGGTAATCATCACCGACTGTTAAGCGGAAGGTCTGTAGTTCAAGTCTGACCATAGCCAAGAAAAATTCCTATACGGAAAAAAAACCCATGCAACAACACCAGTTGTGAATGAGAGATGATCAAAAAATGCTGATGAAGGCATAACACTCGCAGTATAAGATCACTTCAAAGTTCATACTCTGCGTGTGCATTTCCAATATAAGATCTTAATGGCATGGAATAAAGTTACTGTAAAAACTACAAACAACGCGACAAATTCAGTCGAATCTCTCGAATCCCAAGACAACCACCCCCGGAGAGTAGTGAACGAACATCTTCGACACAAACCATCTGCACCCCGTCCAGGTTGTGTGACAAACATCAAAAGAGCGTAACTCTTGAACCTGCACGAATTATAAAAAAAAAAAAAAAAAAAAAAAAATTGTCAAAGACGACAAATAAAACACTGTGTGTTACGCACAATTAACAATAGTCTTGGTAGAGAAATTAAAATAAAATTATAATTTTTTAATATTTTCTAGTGTTTTTAAGGTCTAAAAAAGTCTGAATATGCTTTTCAAATAAATTTTTCATGACATAATTGTCTCTAAAAAAATTGTAACTAGGCAGATCAGTATGCGCGGGCTTAACTCCGCTACTGAAAATTTTTGATCGAGCGAGCAAATTTGTTGTTTTATCAAATTACAATCATAACCAATCATAACAATCAAGTAAATACATATAGCTAAGTGTGATACATCAAATTAATTGTCTACTTGCAAGGACGTTTAGATTTAAGATCATATTTTCGAGAAACGTGTTGTTCTGAAGCTTTGACCACATCTTTCGCACCTTTGCCTTATAGGCTTTTCTGACGAAATTGAAAGCTCGTTGCATGCAATCTATGGATTCTTCTTGGGTACCTCTTCATAGTGTGATGATCCGATCAGCTTTCAATGCCTTTGCCAATTCCACAGTGAAATTCCTCACGCCCCATTGCTCTCGAATACCCGGCGCATGGGGATCATATTGCGTCAACTTGTATTTGCCATTAATTTTATCCACCAATGCGACAATAGCGTGAAACGAAGGAATAATTAAGCCAGTGAGTGGATCTATTGCTCTCTTCTTTGTGACTTCAATTTCTTGAGTGGAGAATACAATTACGCGTTTTGAAGAAGATTGAAAATGTAATCGGATCGCATTGACAGCTTGAGAGATTGTGGTCTTATATCCGCAACATGGACCATCTTTATCGACGTTATTTCTCACTATTTTTCAATCAAACAATTTCATTTGATAATTTATGGCTCATCTACAGACCTAGATCTATCGAATGACATGCTGCACACATGTGTGGTTATAGCCGATATCTACATTTAGTGCGTACAAGATTAGTCCGAAATCGTTTTCGGACCACTATATTCCCCGTACATGCACGCGCTAGGCCAAAAAGTGGGTGATTGCTCTCGCTCCGCTACGCTCCGCTCGATCAATCAGGAATTGAGATTTAAAAAAAATATCATCGGCGGAAAAAAACTGAAAATAAAGTCTTGATTACAGAAAGAAGCTTTGGAAGATCATGTTAATGTATAACGTAACACCGCACGGTGCTACAAGAAAGTCACCATCAAAACTCTTGTTCGGTAGGAGGATATGAGACAAAATCTCTTCCGTACAGGATATTGAAGAAAATATCAAAGTGAAAGAAAGAGGAAACAAAGCTTAAGGTAACAAAGAATGAGAAATAAGAGTAAGAGATACTTCCGTCTCTTTTGGGCAATAATGTGGGTCAGAATAGGACAGGTGGAACTCAACGTTCGACTCGACTGAATAGGAAGTCACTGTGTCACTGACAGGCTGTATAAGAGCAACATAATCTACATAAAGAAAGTCCCTCATAGCGTTACATTACATTTTAATTTTCATATTTGCCTTTATACTAGACTGAAAATCACATTATCTAAGAAAAGTATATGCGGAAAAGGGTGCTTTCAAGGAAGAGCCGCATCAACCGACATTAGGATTAAAATTAAAACTTAAAAATATCGGAGGGATGTGTCAACATCCCAACGAAGAGCAAGAAACAACCATATCCTTTACTTTTTCTTGTACTGATCTTGAAAAGACAAATCTGCCGTTTAGAAGTACAAGTACAAAGAAGTAGTTCTAGAAATTAAAAAAAAATAAGCCGAAAGTGGAATGTGGAAAACCGAAACCCGGATGTTGTTTTATTGTTTCTTTTATCCTGTAAAACCCCCGGCCATTACAGTCATGATCATACATTTGGCTGAACACTGGCGCATTCTTTGACCTGGATCGCTTTGAGTTATGATTGGTTAATATATTGCTAAGTAACGTTGCTGGTAAATATCGGTAGCTCGTGAAAATCATACCATCAATTCCAATCAGTACAGGTTCTTTAAGCAAAAGGGCGAATAATTGCATCAATAATAATTGCAGATTAACCTTCGGTACATATTTGCATCAATAATAATAGATTAACATCAACATTCGCAAAAGACATCGGATATTTAGTAGAAAGCAAGTAATTTAGTCGAAATTTGCAATAGCTGGGTGTTGAAGTCGATTCGCGAGATTGCTTGATCAGTATTGCACGAATATCGCTCGAGCGGGTCGCGTGCGTTTTTAACCCCACGTTGTATTGGCGGCGTTAAAGATGTATGTATGTATAACATTATTTGCATTATATTGATAAATTGTGTCTATTATATCTACATATTATAGATGGCTAGAAGAACGCAAGGTGATGACATTGTGGCGGATTTGCTGGAAGAAGATGATTCTTCGTTAGAAGATGAGATCCTTCTAGCAGTGATTGAATCTGATCATATCAGCAAGACGATTGAATCTCCTGGTGATACGGACGTGGAAGAACCCAAAGGTAAATTGCAACCATTTTCGCCCTCAAACATCTTAACATTTTTGTAGATGTAGATGGCAAAACCAAATAGTATAAACCGCCACCACGGACCAATCTTCGAACAAAATGTGAAAACCTAATTACACATTTGCCTGGCTGCAAATTATTGTATTCAAATCTTTATTTTACTGAAGAACTTGTTGACATAGTTTTGATGTGTACAAACCAAAAGTAACTCTGAGATTGGAAAACTTTCACTTTTGGATTACTGATACTGTCAGGTTTGTTTAGATATAATGG
The DNA here is from genome assembly GCA_958301585.1 of Merodon equestris. NCBI lineage: Eukaryota > Metazoa > Arthropoda > Insecta > Diptera > Syrphidae > Merodon > Merodon equestris. The sequence goes on along the minus strand of OY284414.1, from coordinate 43,380,642 downwards.
ACAAATTCTTATAAATTTGTGGAGTAATGATGATACCGGTGTCGAAATTTTAAGAAGTACTATGACTAGGCATAGATTTACGTTTTTAACTTAACTTGAAGTTTGATGAAGTATCGACACGCAAAAAAAGGCAGGATGCCTGTTGAGACAGAGACCCAACGGCCAGACTTTTGTTAACTGTGAAAAGAATGTTGCTTTCCAGAAATTTCAAAATGCTTTATTTAAAGAAAATTTAAAGAAAATATAATTAAATATAATTAAATTTACAATTTAAATTCATAATTTCATTCTACTTATACATATATGTCTCGGCCTTATTTTACCAAATTACAAATGATTAATTTTTTGTTCAATGTGAAAGTATTTTCTGGCAACCTTCTGAGAATGGTAAAAGAAATGTCAAGTTGGGTTTTTTATTTCTTACCAAATTTTCTACTCAAGCCGGAATCAGCTTTTTCGTTAAGTTCACTACATTTTTTAACGAACTAATATTTGAAATAAATGTATTCAGCTTGGATAAACTGACTGCTATTTATGTTCAGCTAACAATGCCTGTACACCATTGGATACTTGACCATCGACGAAGAACTCCCGACCTTTGAAGAAAAATTTTCCTTTTGTCAATAAATTTGAAATTAACCACTTATGGATTGGATCTTTACACGCTAGTGGATACAAAAACATTTTATGCAGTGAGCCCGAATGATGTGGTAAACATCCTTACGGTAGTCGATACCTACATACATATACCTAAGTGCTTATACTTATTTTCTACTAATTTATTTTGCCATTTTGTTATATTATCAAATAGTATCAAATGAACTACAATTTAATAAAATAACTGATAAGGATGGGTTACAAAGAAAAGCCCAAAAATATGTGACTATCAACGAAATCAAGGTAATGATCAATGATTGCCATATTCACATCATTTATCATTAGTTTGAATCCCAATATCAGGGTTGGATTCAATTTAATGATATGTTTAAATGATGCCAATGTTGTCAACTATTTTCATCGTTTCAATTTGTATGAAATAAATGGCTAAAGGCGTTTTCGTTTGAACTGCAGTCTTGCTTATTTAGCTTTTTGATAGTACATATTTATTATTGAGTAATTCTTGCTAGAATTTTGATACAAAGATGCGTACAATTTCGAGTAGCTATAGCAGCTAAGCGAGTTTGTTAATAATAAGCTCTTATATATGTATGTACATATGTACCTACCTGAACCGATATTCGCATTGACGTGACGTGTTTCTGTTCTCGTCCGGTATACCATTAATTTTCTTAGTTGTTGAAACATAATATTAAAAGAAGTACGAATATTTTTATTTTGTGTCGGGCTTTTTATCCAGAACAAGTGGCGAATATTTTTATAATAAAATTTGTTTCCAAATTAAAAACATGCTAACAAAAAGAAAACATCTATATTTTGTTCGAGCCAAGTCGCTCAGATCCACTACTAATTCAGAAATGGTGAGTCTCCGGTCACGAAAACAGGGGAGTACATCCGATGCCGCAGCAACAATCGCAACATCAAAACCAAGTGGAACCCCAATGTCATCTAAGAGCATACCAGCTGGTCCTACAAAATATCTTACTCTTAGCGAGTTGGAGGAACATTGAAAAATGCACACTGATGTCATCGTCAATCGTTTCTCAGACGAAATAAAGGGTCTGCACAATGGTTTGGTGCATTGTATGTATTGAGGAGAAATGGTCAGCCTACGGTAAACATATTGACCACTCGCTCAATGATCTGAAGTGACGTCTGGAGAAAATTGAGATATACATATGTATGTACAGGATGGAGAAGATATATGTATGTATGTAAATGTTCCGCTTTTTCAAGATAATTCACTGTTGCTCGTAGTGCAGTAACATCTCTCATTCGTCGAAACAAGAAATTGTTTTCCGAGAAGTATTTTAATGCGAATGATTCGAGCTCTACGTTTGGAGGAACTGAATAGGGCGTCTGTATTCGTACAACCAGTTTCGGGCAACTCACACCAATTCCACCAGTAACAGCGTAGAAGCAGTTTCATTTTCAATCGCCTGTGTCGATGAAGTATTATATGTGTAAGTGATATACAGTAAAACCTGTCAAATTGGACCACCCTTGGGACCAAAGAAATTTGGTCCGATTAGGAGGTGGTTCGATTATGGAGGTCCCTTTTTAATTGGGCCGGTCCACTCATAAAGGTTTTTTTTTATGCATTACTTTCAGTTTGGAGTGTTTTTTAAGCTATGAAAGGGATTACCAACCAGTGCAGCGTATTGACCTTTCCAGAAAATCTATTTGAATTTTATTTCGATTAAGTAATAAAAGACGGACCATTTTTTAAATTCATTTATTTTTTTTTGTTTTTGCTTTTTATATTTTGTGTAAATTTTTTTCTTAATTCGTTTTAGAAAAAAAATCAGTTATTTTTTTTTCTGAACCACAGATGTGTCCTTAAAGGTAGTTAACAGTTTTTGTGAACAGCTGTTCAAACATGCCCACACTTCATCCAAACCATTTTCACATGAAAAGTCCTTCAAAATGTTTAAATGTGAAAAGGCCTCTTTGTATGTAAGAGGTCTTGTAGGACAAGGAACGTCAGGTTCTCCCTCTGAAGAAGAATCGTCGGAGATATGTTCCTCTTCAGCATCATTCGTTTTTGGCCGAATGGAGGAAAAAAAATCATTTTTCCAATTCTCGGACCAGTCATTGGATGTCGCAACATTGTTGTCCATAGTGACAAAATCTTCTGGAATCGCAGGTTCGGGTGCTATCTCTTCAACAATCATATTAGTTTCCTCTTCTGCGAAGAAACCACATTTCTTAAAACAATTTGAAATTACCGTTGGAGTTATGTCTTCCCATCCTTTTTTTATCCAGCCGCAAGCATCTAACACATTAATTTTCGCACTTAACTCGGATATGTTTTCGGCTTCGTCTATGCATAAAACCAAGTGCTGCATGAGGTATTTTCGATAATGGGACTTGAAATTTTTAATGATGCCTTGGTCAAGTGGTTGTAGATGCGATGTTGTGTTTGCCGGAAAAAACTTCAATTCGATGTTTTTTAATCCACTTATAATATGAGATGGCGCGTTGTCTGCAAAACAAGAACCTTTCGATTTTGCTTTTGCATTTTCTTGACACTCTTGAAACAAAGTTGAGTAAATCCAGGCCTTCTTATTGCTTCTCCATTGTACTCCCAACGCTCTTTCGATATTAATATTTTTAAAAGCTCTCGGCCTAGCTGCTCTGCCTGTTTGTTTACGAACGTGTTCACTAAGTAAGATTACGAAAATTGATCACAAAAAATTAACTTACCAATGACCAGTACTGGTTCTTTTTCGCCGACCGCGCTACACAATAGCGCTACTGTCAATCTTTCCTTCGAAAGTTTGCCACCTCTGCATTTTTCATTTTTGAGCTGGAGTGACTTTGTAGGAGTTGCTTTAAAAAACAGCGCAGTTTCATCCAGGTTGAAAATGTTCTTCAGGTCATAACCCCTACAGATGGTTTTTAAAGTTTTTTTGAAATCAATCATATTGATACATGAATATCGACATCCGCGCCTTCTCCACTCAGAGTTTTAAAAGCAATATTGTGTTTGAAAGCCTCAAGCCATCCATTTGAAGCAGTAAAATTTTCAATCTGAAGATTTGTTGCTACAGTAAGTGCTTTTGCTTGGAGAATTGTCCCTGATATTGGCACATTCTTTTCTCTAGCTAAGCAAAACCACTTGAATGTCAAAACATCTATTTCGGCAAAAGATAAAAATGGTTTTATGCGTTTTCTTTTCAATCCAATAAATTTTTCAAACGACAATTTAATGTCCTCCTTGGTGCTCAAAATTCTTTGGATTTGACTTTTGCTACAGTTAAACTTCTTTGAAAGATCTCTCTGAGATCGTTCTTCTTCAAAACACTTTATACATAACTTCAACCTTTTTTTCGAGATCAAGCTCACTATAATTCCGTTTACTCATTTTACTTTTTTTCACTTAATTAAATCTCAAAAACTTAATCAACTATTTTGACTCAATCCTCTTAAAAGGTCAACTTGAGTCTACCACCAACTAACGAAAACTAAAATGAATACACACACCGGAAAATCCCCAGATAAAGCACAAACGAAGCGACATTTCAAATTTGACGCCAATAATTCGGAGAATGCTTAAAGAAACAAATATTACACAACTATTTCTGAGAAAATTAACAGAGGAAAACGAAATATACATATTGCGCATTTTCTTTCCTCTGCATGGTCCAATTAGAAAGGTAAGTACATTAAGCAACGCATGGCATAGTAGTGGTCCATGGTCCGATTAGCAGGTGTCCCGATTATAAAGGGACATTTACATAGAAAATAGTAGGGAAGCATGACGTGCGGTCGGATTAGGAAGTGGTCCGATTACAGAGTGTCCCGATTAGCAGGTTTTACTGTAGTCTTATAAATCAAATCAAAAGCCGTCGGTTTCAATGACGTAAATCCAAACTTAATTTAACTGCTACTTCCTGTCATACTTACATAATAAGCTCTGTTTTTCCTGACTTATTGAAAATTTTGCCTGTGCCTTCATACGAGTAATAATAAATTGATCACAAAATATTAGTCAGATTTTCGTGCAAAACACAATTGCACCACGGCCTTACTGAAAGTGTGTGGAGACATACGCGATGACTTAGATGAAAATATAACGGGAATAGTTGTTTTCCTAGATTTTTTTTACCTCTTCTTACTTGTCCAATCGGTAACAGTTCGTTTCCCACGATGGTCAATCAATGTTCACGATGTTAACATATTTCGTTCGGTGTACCTCAGGGATCAGTGCTAGGTCCGCTTTTGTTAACGTGTTTTATAAATGAGATCTGGAACTGTTTTCCATTTGAGCACCACACATAAGGTGAAGACGTACAAGCATATAAAATGAATCCAAAACTTGATATAAGCCAAGCGTTAGACTATGTACCTAAATCAAGACTTGTTAAATATATATAAGTGGTCAATAGCAAATGAGCTTAACCTAAATCCGAAAAAAAACAAAAGCTATAAATAGAGGTCGAAGTAAAGAAGATCTCGCTCCAATACTTCTCAGTAACTCAGTTATTGATTATGTAGAGACGATTAAAAACCCCAGAGTATATTTTAAACAAAGTGTTAGTTGGCACACGCCTTAGTAAACTTAGTCTTCCGACTTTGTTTAAATAGGTTTTGAGTTCATAATTTGGAGCTGGATAGAGAGTTGGACACAGATTTGAGTGCAGCTTGGCTGTCACTGCAGACGCATATGCTTTTTAACTTCCACCTGTGCTTCACAACATAGGGCATGGCCATTAGGACTGCGTATACCTCTAATTGAAATGCAGTCGAATGTTTTCGGACTCCATCGCCGGATCACCGTCTAGTCCTGGAGCCATCTGTAAAAATGCGTAGACAGTCCATTCAGTGCAGTATCTAGCCAGAGGTAGTTCTGACGCCATGTAATTTGTGAAATAATAGCGCATGGCAGGTGTCATTGCGTTATACTTCATATCTATGTGACAGGGGTCGTAGGATATTTTTCGCGCAAGTACACTGTCATTCCAAAAACCATTTTTCTTGAGGCACGACATGGATTTCATATGTATGTTGAGGGGTGGAAAATTCATCATAGCATCTAGAGCAGCACCCGGTGTGCTGGGGAAAGCCTTCGTACAGCTGAGACAAACGGCTCTTAAGAGTTTGATAAAAGAGGCCACGATATGTTTGCGTGTTAGCCTGTTCCATCAGGCAACCGATGCATATGAGATTATGGGTCTTATTATTGGCGTGTAGATCCAGAGGACCTTTTCGGCGACAAGCCCCATGTTGCCCATGCACCTTTGCGTTGCCAAAAAGCTGACAGTGCTTTGGGGCTTTTGACGCAACATGCTTTGAAAAACGAATATATAAGATGACTCCCAGGTACTTAGCTTCTTTTGATGTCGGGATATGAATTCCTTGTAGCACCAGCTGAGCAATGCCAGTTTTCCTCCTTCTCGTGAGGAGAACGACATCGGTCATAAGAGGATTAACCGACAGCCCTACGTCGTTCTACAGTCATCGATCACATTCAGCGCCGCCTATGCTTTGAGACAGACAATCGCTAAACATGAGCCGGCAGAGAGAACAGCAACTTCATCCGCATAGGCCCGGGAATAGATTCCAGAAGCATTGAGAGCATCGAGCAGAGCCACCATGCACCATAACAGCAGAGATAGGACACCACCTTGCGGGCAGCCCCTGTTTACTCCAGATTTGACACATTGTTCGAGGCCTGCATCAGCGATCAATGTCCTGTGCACAAGCATTGCTTTGATCCACAGAACCAGTGCTTCACCTACGTCATGCAGTCTAGCAGCGTTACACGTGCTGTCGAAAGTAGCGTTATCAAAAGCTCTCTCAATGTCGATGAAAATGCCCAGTACGTATTCTTTCCTTTCGAGTGCACATTCAATTCTCCCAACTAGGTTTTGAATCGCAGTCTCGCAGGATTTTCGAAGGGCATTCGAAGGGCAACTTCGCGCACATGCAACTCTACAAGCACCTCCATGCTTTTCAGCAAGAAGGATGTTAGACTGATTGGCCTAAAACTCTTGGCGAGTAAGTAATCTTCTTTCCCTATTTTGGGAATAAAGATCACTTTCACCGCGCCAAGGAATAGATATGTAGGCAAGTGCCAGGCTAGTAGTGAAAATTCTTTTCAGAGAGGGAAGCAGCTACCTTTTACCTTTTTGCAGCATAACAGGGTATATCTCATCAGTGCCCGGCGACTTGAAGCCATCGAAAGATGCTACAGCAAATTCAATGGTCTCAGTAGTTGCCACGCGTGACGTAATATACCAGCTACGCCGAGTTGTTTTCATCGTTTCAGCAGTCGCAGTTACCAATGAGGGAGTGACAACGAGCCGATGACAGTCTGATTTGCCGGGAAATGGGTCTGAAGCAGTAAACTAAGAGTTTCTGCTTCAGACTCGGTGATGGTACCATCAGACTTTCTGAGTACATCCAGCTTTGTCGATTTTTCACGCTTGAGAAAATTAACCAACTTGCTGGTCGCGCTGGATTTGATCTCTTCGCAGAACAATTTATAGAAATCCTTCTTCGTTTCACAAATAAGCTTCTTTGCTTCGATCGATATTTATTCCAGTATTCTTCCGAGTCCGATTTAATAGATCTATTTAGGAGACTTCTGGCTTCCCTGCGAAGACGTTCCATCAGGGAACCAATTTACGCAGGGAAGTTTTTTGACAGGACATACATAGGAGTTCGAAACAGTTGGTGATGGCGCTGCTCAGGTTATGAAAGACATCCTCCACCAATTGCTTTGTTCTGGGTTTAGGCAGGGCTTGAGTGAATTCCTTAAGCCTCTTAAGTTCCTCTTACCATTGAATGGGGCCCATATATATGATAAATAGTATAATGGACCAAAATCTTTATACCAAAATACTAGAAGAGATTATGTTCCCTTATGTCGAATATAAACAATCAGCTTTGGAGTGTCGTTAAGAAAGCCTGCAGAAAATACTACCAACTCATGGCCAGCACCTTGTTGACTCTATGCCACGTCGGTGTTTGGCGGTATTAACAAATAAGGGATATAATGCCAAATATTAATTCTTTTTTTATCAAATTATAAGATTTTTTTTAAATTTAAACAAAAAATATTTATGTTCCTATATGCGCTCCTATTATTATGAACAGCTTAAAAACCACTTGGAGTACATTTTCATTTTTTCTTTAATATCTCTTTTATGTTTTGTTACTATTTTTTGCCTAAGTTTGTTAAATAACATGTATTCTGTTTAATGAAAAAAGAAAGAATAAAAAAAAAAGATAAACATATAGAAATAATGCAACTTTTTTCCATTTATGGACACCGCTCCTATTATTATGAACACAACTGTACTAATCTCTATCCTATAAAAGTTTTTTTTTTCTTTCAAAATAGGAGCTTTATTTCGGAAAAAAAAGTCTTTTGTCCATTTTTCTGCCAGCGATTTCTTGTTGGGAAATCTGCTTGTCTTCAGTGATGATCAGCGGACGTAATGTCTAGAGAATACAGTGGGTGGAATAGGAGGATCTATTTAAATGTTTCAGGGTAGGTTTTAACGATGTGAGCAACATGTGATCGAGCGTTGTCGTGCTGCAAAATTACTTTGTCTTGTCCTTGCCCATACAATTGTCTTTACTAGTTATGTTGGGTACAAGGATTTAAAACTATGGAAAATGGCTTCTTGAACCGCTCATTAGTTATTGTGTTGACCATGAACCCGACGAAATTTAATCCTGGAGTAGCCAATCTATTTAATGGTATAACGTTGCGTAGCGCAAACGCGTCGAAATTTAACGACTTTTTACTGCGCTTCTCCAATGACATCAATATTATACACATATTAAAAGTAAATGAGTAAAATTTCAGTCTTCTCTATTTCAATAGTTCTATCAAAAATTTGCCTTACTAAACTAAATGGATTCCCTTGGGAGTTTCCCAGGATAAATGGTTCGCTATGCTTTATTTACATAGTCGAAAATAATTTTCAATTACGCGGTTTCTGATTTTCAAACATAATATTCCTCTACTAATTTTAATAATCGTACATGTCTTCGTTTGAAGTGAAGTGGGTCTAGAAGATTAGGATCTTACATCAACCACGTTTAAGAATGTTATCAATGCCACCATTAAAGGCTTCATCCATTCCCATTTTCATTCAACAATTGCAGTCACTATGAACCTTTTTGTGTACGGACGAAAAGTTCTCGACCTTGCACAGAAATAGAGTTCCAACCGGCAAAAATGTATATTTCCTACCTGGATGCACGTTTTTTGAAACATTTTCTCTATACGAATTATTGGAGTAGACGTCTTGCGGGTTTTTCGTTAAAATGGATAAGTCTGAATATTGTGCGGTAATTAAACTCTTCGTTTTGGGTGGACAACCCCTAAGAAAATTCATCTGAGCTGACAAAATTTAATGGGGATTCTGCTCCTTCGACATCAATCATCAAAAAGTGGGCATCCCCCCAATATTACCCACGTGAAGGACAACCAAAAACCGCAGCCACACCTTAAATCATCGTGCATGATATTGTGTTGGACGTTCTTCTTCTTCTTCTTTTCCTTTTTATCCCGGCGTCGTTATGGTCAGAAGTGTAGGACCATAACCTTCCCACTTAACTGCATTCCTACTGGTCCGCTTGTGGGGTCCGCCACATATTGTGTTGGACGTTAAGCGAGTAAAGGTGAGTGAGATGGCTAAGGTTGTGCGGATATCAGAAGAAAGGGAGCGAAACATCTTACACAAAGAATTACGGGTGCAAAAGCTCTGCATAACCTATTGGCTGAATGCCGATCATAAGTAAATGCGCGAACGTTTTTCGCAGCAATCAAGTCAATCGATTTGTTAGCATGCATAAGTGGTGAATCCACCTCAGCACCCCAGAAACGAAATAGCAATTCAAGCAGTTGGCGAGAGCCGATGGTTTAGCGCAAAAAAAGCGTAGTCGATTGCAACTACCTGATGATCATGGCTAGCCTGTTTTGGGATGCCAAAGTTAATTGATTGCAGACTGTAGATGTAAATTATTAAAAGCCTTCCAGATGCAAAATCATTTTTTAACCGACAATCGCAGTCTTTCATTCAAGCCAAGAGTTATTGCAGGTTTGCCTGGACAGAACTGGATTTAGCAGAAATTGCCAGTAACAGTTGTAAAATGATTTATCGGCACTTGGAAGTAAGCAGCATATATTGTGCTAACAGATTATTCCACGGACTTTAGAAAACATTTTAACGTTCTCATAAGACACTAAGGAATTTCTGAACACGTTAATCTACCGAATCAATGGGTTCCAAAAGTTCGAGGGAAGAGTTCCAACCAAATAACCAACAAAAAGTACGACAACAGGAAGAATAAAGAATTTAAGGTCTAAAGACTGGTCAGAAAAACGATTATCAACAACATCAATAATATCTTTAGTCGCTTCTGTGAAATACACCGCTTGAATGCATAACTATTGTATGTTACGTATAATGAATTTTTCTCTTGGGTCAAATTTAATTTTATTGAATGATAAGGTGAAAGGGGATATGTTGCATTTATATACATATGTAAATATAAGAGTAAGAGCTCGTCATGAAGATAACAATCATTAATTTAGTTCACCTGAAGGTAGAATGCATTCAAATGCTGGTGCAGTTCGATACAATGAAACATTTCCTCCCTTCCAAAGTATGGATTTTGTCGTTTCCCCTTTCATTATGTACATATTTGTTAACGACGGATTCTGACTTTACAAGAGAACAGTACTTTATCTAAAGAAAAGTGTATTCTCTGGATAAACAAAATGGCAACTTTAATTAAAACAGGAAAAAAAAGCTGCTAAAGCAACCAATTGCACAAAGTAGATACTACCACAATTGACTGTTCGACATAAGTATATGCATAGCACTCCGTAGTGGAAGCCCTAGTCAAAGTACAAATACATGCTACAGCAATGATCTGTTGAATGCTGGAGAAGTAATTACTCGTGGTTCCTTTTGTAAATGTAAAATACCTGGCTGTACTCGTACTCGTATAATAGGGTGAGCAGCACAAACTCACGTATACGTACTTGAAGAATGCATTGAAACTTGCAGCAAATGAGTAAAAATACCAAAATGTAATTAGCTTTCGTTTCTGTATGAGGTCTGTACAGAAGAGGAACAAAAAAAAAAACAAAAGGCTAATATAACTAGAACCGGATTACAAAGTAAGAAGGAGCCGGCAATTGTCGGTGTTTTTGTATTTGCGTTCCAAACAAGCTCTCTGACTTTAGAGTTTAAATCCTGATAGGAACTTCTTGACTTGTTAATATTAAAACTACTGGAATATTTTCCTTTACCGCTTACATTTTGCAAAAGGTTTGGAACGAAAGAATGAAAGTTTGATGAAATCAGAAGGGAATGTTGTATTATTTCCGAAAAGCTCCTTAATAATTGGCCCAAAGGCAAGACAATCCACATGTTGCAAGCCAGTTGAAAAAATATTTACAAATATTAACCGAGAAGCTCTGTCCCATCATCCGTAATCAACTATAATTCTTAAAAAGGATTCGCGTATATATATTTTAATAAAAATTAAGATTTAGTCGCGCTCATGGTTTGTTTCATTTTGGTGTACTTATGGATACATTACCAGCAGAAAACATTTCACTGGATTCCGATTTGTTTAACGCCTCAAAACTCCAATTTGATTTGATTTTTTCATCATTATTTCACACTATGTGTCAACTGAAAGAAATCGGAAAAACATGAAATCTGCCAGGATAATTCCAATTTTGAAACCCGACAAAATTGCAAATTTGCCCTGTAGTCTGCTGAGTTCTATCAGCAAGTGTGAAGAAACGGAGAAGATAATCAAAAACAGAATGATATCTCTTTTGATGATAACCGAATATTACCTGTACTGGATTAACAATTTAGTTTTAGGGCCTTACATAACACTACTTACCAAGTAGATCGCATAACAAGATACATTAAAAGTTATATTTCTGGTGACAAAAGTACTGGCATGTTAATCTTGGATGTAGAAAAAGCGTTCGATACGTTGGTTGGCATGATGGTTTGGTACACAAGCTACTGAGTTTTAATTTTTCATTATGCCTTATAAAAATTATTCAATCATTTCATTCTTTTCGAAATTTTATTTTGTTCTTAAATCAAATCCTCGCAAATAATAAACTGATTACGGCGGGAGCCACACAATGATCAATAATTGGGCCAGCCTTATTTAATATATTGGGAGTACAAATTAATTCGGTTCGTTTTTTTTTTCGTTCAAAATTTTGTTTTTTATTGAAAAAACGTAAAAAATACATCACTCAAAGTATTGTCCGTCGGAAACGACTACTTTTTCCCATCTCTCTGGTAATTTTCGAATACCATCTCTAAAAAAATGAGTCCTCTCTGGCATCGATCCAATCATTGCGCCATTCTTCGATTTCTTCAAAAGACCCGAACCGCTGACACCCCAAATCGTTTTGCATCCGTCGAAAAAGCCAGTAGTCGGAAGGAGCAAGGTCTGAAGAATACGGCGGGTGGGGTAAGACCACCCATTTCAGCGGTTCCAGGTAGTTTTTGACGTGGGGCCGAGCGTTATCATGTTGCAAAATCACCTTGTCATGCCTTTCGTTCGTTTCTGGCCGTTTTTCACGCAATGCACGGCTCAAACGCATTAGTTGTAGTCGATAACGTTTCCCATCAATGGTTTCGTCTGGTTTTAGCAGCTCATAGTACACCACACCCGGCTGGTCCCACCATATGCAGAGGATGACCTTTGAACCGTGGATATTTTCCTTTGGCGTCGATGTAGACGATGATGGAACGGGTTCACCAGGCGGCACCCAATTTCCTTGCTTTTGAATAAATCCAAATTTCTTTAACCGAACGGAAATTGTTTGCTGAGTCACTCCCAACAATTCTGCGAGTTCACTTTGCGTTTGGCACGGATCTTGATCCAGTAAAGCCTCCAATTCCTCATCTTCAAACTTTTTGGGCTTGCCAAGACGCTCTTTGTCTTCGACGCTAAAATCACCACTTTTGAAGCGTCGAAACCACTCTCTGCACGATTTATCGGTCGGAGCAGATTCACCATAAACTTCTACAAGCATTCGATCGGCTTCAGCTGCACTTTTCTTCCAATTAAAAAAGAAAATCAAAACTTCCTGCAAATGCTGTTTATTTAAGACAAATCCGGACATTTTCGAAGAGGCAAAAAACAATGTTGTTGTCAGAAACAGACGCTGATGCACACTTATTATTGTTGACAGATGTCACACCTTTCCAATGCAGTAGGTAATCGCTTCTAAGATCAGCCACAACTTGCAGATGGCGCCATCTTTTGAAAACGGACCGAATTACCCCAAATATATACATGTGATTTTCCCATTTTGATAAACCGTAATATCGCTTTAATTGCTGATTATATTTGTATCTATTTGTCGGATGCAATTAATTCCAATATAGAAACTACAGTGCTATCATATTATCATAATTGGAACATAAATATTAATGCTTCAAAAATCCAAGCTATCTTTTTCACACATATATAAATATAAATATCTAGGAATCTACTTGGAAAAACATTTAACTTTCAAGCCATTAACAAGATCAAGGTTGCGATGAAGATTATCTACCCATTCATTTGCAGAAATTCAAAACTCAAAAAAGATAACCAAATATTGATATATTGATAGGTTTTTCTTGACAATTCCTCTGTCAATACAGAGACATATCATAACTGGCATCGAAATGGTAACATCATAGTAAATATATATTATCTTCTTTGTCTGCTGACAACGACTTGATTTTAAGCCTAGTTACATAACGTGCAATTTAATCTCTTCACGTGCGATTTTTTTAATTTATTATCTACTTGGTACTTATTTACTATCTATCTATTTTACTCAAATTTCTGTTTATATTTGACATTTATCCGATTATTTTCATACATATTTATTAATTTATCCTTTTAATTATATATTTCTGTTCTCAATTAGTCTTACTTTTGTTATTTAATAATGAACTTAGTTCTTTACTATATGCTCTGTATTAAATAAATATTGTCTATTTACTATGTGTATTTATTTACTTCTCTATTTGAGTTATAGGATTCCATTCATGTGATCCTGAAAAAAAAAAAACGCGAACGCCAGTCAACAGGCTAGCTTCCACTCGTATTTTAAATAGTTTATTTTCCTCTATTCCAAATCGACTGCCTTGCCTACCAAGCCTTACCTCGCCACTTCGTATCGTTGCCGGTCGCATGCTGACACAGGTGTTCTGTTGCTGATGCAATCCCCTTAGTGGATCGCCTTTCCTCGCGTAGTTACTTGAACAGCAACGCTGCAAGTTCCGCCTGAAAGCACTTCACCGATGCAATCCACGGTCAAGGCTAGTGGATCTTTCTATTTATTTATTTACTTGTTTGTTATCTTTATGGATTTATTTAAACATTTATCTATTGTATTTAAGCATTTATATATATATATATATCTATTTTCCTTATATTTATATTTATTATATTTCTTTATTTTTTAATTATTTATTCATTTATTTACAATATTTAGTTATATTTATTTCCTTCTTGCACGAGTATAGCACTTTAAAATAAATTGTTAACACCAGTTCTCTTTTCCCTCCAACGAAATAGGATATTTATTTGAAAAGAAGGTATTTTGTGGCTTTTCCTTCTAACTGAAAGTATTTCGGTGATATATTTTTTAAGTAAAAATATGCCAGATGTTATGTAATGGAAGCCAACTCTCTGTAAAACGAATATTGCACTTTATTAATTTATAATTTCTGTCGCAATAAATATCTATCTACTACATATATCTATTTCACAAAAAAATAAACAAATAAAAACATTTTTCTTTCAATATACAGGGTGTCCCACGAGCAGTGTGCCAAAAAGCTACAGCGTGTAGGCCTAGTCAAGGCAAGAAAAAAATCGTATGGGAGGGGGGGTCTATTCCCCACCGTTTAGCCAGGAGGGGCAATTTTCTAAAAAATTTACTTAATTTGGAAAAAAAAATATTAAAAATCAACAGTTACATCCACAATGCCACGATATACCTTTTTGTAAAGCCAGAAACCTCTTCTTTCATACTGATTTTAAATGAAGCTGTTTTAAGGAGTAGTTTTTGAGAAACTAATTTTCAAACTCAAAATTTTTGAAAAAAAATGAAAAAAAAAAATTTCGAACTATTTTTTTTCAAAATTGTATGTAATTAAGTAGTAATTTTTTTTTCAAAAATTCAATGCTCTCATTAGTTTTTAGTTAAAAGCAGAAAACCGGATGCAAAAATGTCTTGTAGTTTTTGAGAAATTAAAAAAAAACCCGAACCATTTTTTTCTAAGAAAAACCTTTTTTTTGGTTTTAACACGGCTGGACTTGTAGGCAAATTAATGTATGAAACATTGACCTCTTTTTTATTATTTTTAAAAACTTCGGAGTTTTATTATAATAAATTTTCAATATGATCCCCATTTTTTAGAAGGCAAAGATTATATCTCCTTCTAATGGCTGCACATATGTAAGTCTATGCTTGACAAATTTTCCTGCAATTTGACTCCAGCGACTTCAATCCTTTGTTCCAAAGATACTATTTCCACTTCGTAAACATAATTTTTCATGAATCCCCACACATAAAGATCTAGAGGAGTTAAATCTGGTGATCTAGGTGGCCATTTCGTGCGGCCCCTTCTTCCGATCCAACGGTCACTAAAATGATCATTCAGCCAGTTTCTAACCCGTAAGCTCTAGTGTGCTGGTGCTCCATCTTGCTGGTAGATTAAATTATCTGCTATGGCCAAAGGAACGTTGTCCATCAAATCGGGCAAAAGGTCTCGTACGAACTGCATGTATGATTCTCCATTAATAACGGCATTCAAAACCGGGGCCCGATTACAGTTTGCCCAACAATACCAAGCCAAAGCTTGTTGTGATTTATTTTGTTTTTTGTTGTGTGGATTGGTGCTACTCCAATGATGCAAATTGTGGAAATTAGTAACCCCATCTCTGGTAAACTGTGCTTCATCCGTCCAGAATATCCTTGCAAAATAATTTCGTTCAGTTTCATCTCGAAGCGGTAATGATCGACAAAATTCTGCTCTCAAAAACTTGTCGTTTGAGGTGAGTCCCTGAACTGGCCTAAAATGGTACGGATGTAAGTTTTCGGTATGAAGCACTCTCCATACTCTAGATTTGGGCACTCCAAGCATAATAACTATCCTCCTTGTACTAAGGGAGGGATTATGTCGGACGAAATCCAAAATTCGGGTAGAACCCATCGGCGGCGGGCGGACCCAGACGAAATTCGCAGGTCAGTTTTCAGGCGTTATCAATGAAAAAAAGAATTAATCCAGGATTATTCCAATACTGTATCACTTTATTGTATCCTCATAAAACTCCGAATTTTTTAAAAATAATAAAAAACGAGGTCAATGTTTCATATGTACATTAATTTGCCTACAAGTCCAGCCGCGTTAAAACCAAAAAAAAGGTTTTTCTTAGAAAAAAATGGTTCGGGTTTTTTTTTAATTTCTCAAAAACTACAAGACATTTTTGCATCCGGTTTTCTGCTTTTAACTAAAAACTAATGAGAGCATTGAATTTTTGAAAAAAAATTACTACTTAATTACATACAATTTTGAAAAAAAATAGTTCGAAATTTTTTTTTTCAATTTTTTTTCAAAATTTTGAGTTTGAAAATTAATTTCTCCAAAACTGCTCCTTAAAACAGCTTCATTTAAAATCAGTATGAAAGAAGAGGTTTCTGGCTTTACAAAAAGGTATATCGTGGCATTGTGGATGTAACTGTTGATTTTTAATAATTTTTTTTCCAAATTAAGTCAATTTTTTAGAAAATTGCCCCTCCCGGCTAAACGGGGGGAAATAGACCCCCCCTCCCGTACGATTTTTTTCTTGTCTTGACTAGACCTACACGCTGTAGCTTTTTGGCACACTGCTCGTGGGACACCCTGTATATATGTATACATATAGGTAATAAATAAGTTTGAATTAGTTGTATATTTTTTTCAACCGTTTTCTTTCATTTAATATAATAATTAAAGAAATTTTTCATATTTTTTTCTTAATATACTTACATATGTAAAAAAAAATTATAATATTTTTTAAGATTTTTAAAGTTTACTGCTTGTTATAAACCTTATTATATTAATTATAATAAGTTAAATAGGAGATAAGGTAATTAAATTGGAATAAGAGCTATATAAAAGTAAGCTGCTTGCTTATGCAAGATACAAATTAAGGCATAAGTTATCCTTAAATAATCCTTATCGTAAAGTTTATAAAAGGTATACTATAAGCTGTTTTGCAATAAGTATGTACTCACCTTATATTCTTGGTTATATAACTCAAGAATATGGCCAACATAGGACATCGACATATTTATCTAATTTCCTATGACATGGCCTGTTAAAAATGGGTGGAAAAAGTAAGAATTGTTGAATGCAACATAGTTTGCTTATCGACAACAATCCTCATCAAATAAATTGTATTGAAATACAAGGAAGTATTATTTAAGGACATCTACATGTCAAAATTTTTAACTTAAGTAATCGGGCTCATTAAAATAACTTCCCAATGGGAAGATAAGAACACTAAATTGTAGTTCATATACAGCCGGAAAAACAAATACCTTATCATGTGCTGAAAATTTGTGTAATTCTACTATTAACACTACATTTATTTAAAGGCGCAATGCACATTTAACTCTTTCTTAGGAACTGTTAACATTGCTATTTGAATATCTTAGTGTTAGTAAAAAAGAAAAGCTTTGAATATCATCTCTTGTATAACTCTCATGTACTTAAATAACTGACATTACCGATTTCTCTAGTCTTTCTTTCGATTTGGTCGCTTAAAGAGTGTTGAAAGTAATAAAGTGTAAAATTTATAACGGATTGTTTCTTTCTGTTGATTTAAACATTTGGATTCGGGTGATCGTATTTTAAACCATGCACCAATAACAAAATATCATATTCGAGTAGAATGTACTAAGTAGCTTAAATTCTACAGCTTAGGGGGAGGAAAGAATAAAACTCAAGTACGAGTATCATCTGACTGCCATTGACTACTTACAATTTTTGCGAACCCTGTCGATTAGGTGTCGAATGAAATTGATTCGAAGTCAATACTATGATTCGCTCTTGAGACATGCGAGAATGCAGCACATGAACTTACAGCAGTTTTCTATAAATGGAGGTTTCGAATTATAGGGATCTTTAAGTGTTGAGGGACGTGAACATTTTCATTTCCGTTTACTTTTTGAAAGCAGGAACAGAGTTGGTGTTTATTCTTCTGATACCAATGCCACGAAAACCAATACTCAACAATCAAGGTCTCTGTTGAAATTGATAGTGAATTATATGTCTTTTTTTGTGTTTATAGGTTACACGCTTCCAGTGTCTCAATGACACAGAATTTTCCAATCTTTTGAGACAAGAAAAATGTAAAAATCTGATCATACTAGGGGATTTTAACTTAAATATACTAGAAGCTGATAACACGACTTATAATTATTTAGGATTATTAGCTTCCCATGGCTTAGCTTGTTTAATCGATAAAATTACTAGGCCCTCATCCGGTAAGTTTCTAGATCATATTTATGCAAGATTTGGCAACATTTCTATGTCTCATTGCGAAAGTTATATTCTTGATTTGAAGATAACTGATCACTGTATGATTGGTCTTTTAATCAAACCATTAAATTGCAAGAATAATGTCGGCAAACCATACATTAACAAAATGAAAATTAACTTCCGCCAACTTAAAAACAATCTTTTGTATGAGTATTGGGAAGATGTTTATTCCTGTGCAGATGTGTCAACAGCTTTTTCAATCTTTATTGGTTGTCTAAGGGAACACATTTGGAAATGTTCTTCCGTGTCTCCTGGCAAAAACACAATGAAGAGACTTAAACCCTGGATTACAAATAACTTGTTAAATAAAGTAAAAGCTAAAAATAATCTTAGAATACGTTTTGTCAAGGATCCCAATAATATCAGACTAAGAAATAATTACAAGATACTCTGCGCTGAGCTTAAAAAAGAAATCCCCATATGTCGTGACAATTATTATCGTTCTCTGTTTCTAGAAGCTAAAGAAAATTTAGCTAATGAATGGCGTCTTGTTAATAAAATTCTGAATAAAACGTCCCTTCCTAAGAAACCGACTATTATCCATGTTAATGAGTGTGTAGTTTCCGACCTACTGACAATCACAAATGAATTTAATACATATTTTGTGAATATAGCTTGTTGTTTACCGTCTTTTTTAAATCCACCAGTTTGTGTTCAGTGCAATTGTCCATTGGAATTTAATGAACCGCTCCAAACTAAAAGCTTTGTTTTTGAGCTCTTGAGATTTTAAGGGTAATTGGTTATCTAAAGAAATCAAATTCTTGTGGCTTCGATGGTATTTCTAGTCTAGTTCTCAAATCAAGCGCTTGTTTTTTTGTAAATGTGTTAGCAGTTATTTTTAATCGTAGTGTCTTTGAAGGCATATTTCCAGAAGAATTTAAATGTGCAGACGTAGTGCCCTTGCTTAAGAAAGGTTCTCCTACTGAAATCTCAAATTACAGACCAATATCTCTTCTACCAACCATAATTAAAGTTTTTGAGAGACTTCTAAAAGATAGGCTAGTGAGTTTTCTAACCACAAAAAAGTTTTTTAATCCGGCTCAATTTGGATTTCAAAAAGGCAAATCTACTGAAGATGCTCTGTTGCAATTTTGTTCCCAAATAATGTCGAACCTTGATGAGAAAAAGCACACTGCTGATTTGTTCATCGATATAACTAAAGCCTTCGATATGGTTTACCATAAAATATTGTTAGGAAAATTGGAAAAAGCGGGTTTTCGCGGCTTCATGCTTGAATGGTTAAAATCTTACCTAAAAATAGGTCTCAGAGGGTGAAAATCGATGTATAATATCATCAATGTCAAATTCATTAACTTAGGTGTCCCACAAGGTTCTGTATTGGGTCCACTTTTGTTCCTCATTTATATTAATTCTCCCTTTTCACTTGACTTTAAAGGTAGGCCTACTGCTTTTGCAGATGATATCCACATGAAAAGGATGCAACAGTCCTTTAGAACTGGTCTGTGCCATCAATTGGGATCTTGATCTTCTACGGAGATGGTTTGCGGAACATAACTTAGTAATAAGTTCAAAAACAAAACTAATGCACTTCAGCCTTTCATCGTATAATTTGGATGTAAATGTTCATTTTCATGCTTCAGATTGCAAACAGTTTAAATTATCTATGTAACTGTAACTTGCATGACTAATTTACCGTCATATACTTGTACTTCTAACTGTAGTGAGAACTGTTTCCAAGTCGAAAATGTTAAGGAATTTAAATATCTGGGACTCTTAATTGATTATAAAATGAGTTTCATTAATCACGTGGATTCTCTAAGAAAATACTTACGGAATGTGCTGCGGCATTTTTTCTACTTGAACAAAATCTGTTCTCAAAACCTGCTTAAAACTATATATTATGGGATTTTTCACTCCAAACTTCAATATGGTATTGTGTGTTGGGGTGGTATTTATTATAACCATATCCTTCCATTGATTAAACTTCAAAAAAAAGTTATAAGAAAAATTTGTCGTAAGTCTAGTAGACATCCTAGCTATCTGTTGTTCTGTGACACAAACATTTTACCTGTTCGTCACCTATATTGTTTTAAGGTATTAAAATTGTTTTATATGAGATCCGGTTGTCGTAATTTTCGTTTAATATCTACTCATAATTTACGTGGTAACTCCGCTAGCTTGTTATATGTACCGTCTTTCCGCACCACCGCTTATCGTAATTTTCATTCTATTTTGTGTTACAGATTATTTAATAAGCTTCCCCAGACTATCAAAACAATAACAGTATCTGGTACATTTTTAAGACGTATTAAAAGCTGGCTTGTTGACCAAAATTTGGATCATCTAGAATCTCTTATTATGCGCACAGAGTTTTAATCTCAATTTCTGTCGTACTGGTTAAATCTTAATTGCTTTCCTTAAATTGTAAAAAATGTACTTTTAAAGACTATGCTCTTATATAATTTAAACATTCTTAACTGCCATACATAAGATTTTCTGTTTGGTTTTATTTGTTGCAATTATTTTGATCTTTGTGTTTTAATTTTCTATTGTTGTTTTCATTTATTTATTTTTTATTGTTATATTTTCTCTCTATTCTGTCACCTCCAACATATTTATAAATAGATACGTACTTTGTTATGACAGTCGACACTATTTATTATTCATTGTATGTAATTTTAAATATAGAATGTCACTATTTCCTCTATCATTTCATGTCACTAGTGCTAAGATATCCCAGACTTTGTATTGTTAACAACTTGAGAAATAATAAAAATAATAATCAATCAATCAATCAATTATTAAGCCGTCGAAATCTAATATAATGTTCGTACACCTGTTTAAAAAGTTTCTCAAAATTCTGACTTCGAAAACGAAAATAAATACAGCAAATTCTCATTTTATGCTGGAAATAAGTTCTTCAGAAAGCCGCACAGAAAAATATAGCATAAGGAAGGCACCGCTTATAATATATGACCAGGGATAGGTTCCATTATTTACGAAAAACTTAGAGCTCTAAGTCAAATTGAAACCCCAAAGGATGATTTAAGATTAATCTGGGTTTAATTACCCCCTGTTTGCTTTGCCATCATAAACGTATTTTTGCTATCAGATACCTATGTGTAGAATTGCCATTTTATCATGGAAAGACTTACACCCGGACAACGCCTTTTTTAGGTTTTAATCAATTTTTATTTCGAGTTTCTTAGATCTATCTAACCCTAGAAAAAATGCTTACAACTAGCTTAACTATCTTAACAAATGTAACTATCTTACTGGCCCTAAGCGGACACTATAAAATAAACAGTACAATTGAAACATATGTCTTTCGACGACTACATAAATTTACTATTAACATTATTATAACTAACTTAACCTAAGAAAATTGTTTTTTTTTATAAAAAACATTATTTTTATTAGCATATGATACATTTTTTACGTATATACAAAACTTAAGCCTACCTTAATCTAACTAAACCTAACTTATTCTACCTTAACTAAAATATATACATACATAAATATATAATTAATATATATTCTATATACATATATATCTTTTTTTTTAATTTTTGATTTTGTAATATTTTTTTTTATTTTGTCTCTTTTTTACTTTTTTTTATTTTTGTTTTTTATTCTTTTTTTGTTTTTGTATTTAGCCCTATTGCACCCTAACCTACCCTACCCTACCTTAACCTACCCTAGCCTATGTAAGCTAATGTGTAAATGTGTAATGTGTTTGGCAGGCTTTGCCTTGAAGAAGCTGCACCTAGTGAAGTGTTCGTTGACGGACGTTGATGCTGGCGGACTATGTCTCCTCGATCCCGGCGTTAGACCGAGCTACAGAACCTGAGGCGCTCGGGCTCACGTAGCGCGACTTCGGGTTCGTAGCGGAATCGAATTTCCACGGAATTGCGACCCACGTGGAAGATTAGCGGTACAGCCAATCTATCCTGGATCAGCCCACATCTATGTAAGTACAGGAATGCTTCTGGTGGGACAAGGCCGTTAAGACGCACTCTCTGATGGTATAATTCATTAGGTAGATCTCCGGGACGATCAGGTTATTGACCGAAGTCATTGCTCTTGCAAGGTGGCTCCGAATCAGTTTGATCAGAAAGTTATGCACCTGTACAATCCTAGCAATATTGTATAGCGGTAACATTTCGTGTACTCAGATTCGGGTCTGCTATGGAGCCCGATACTAGTCCTCAAACACCTTTTCCTTTCCATTAAGCTGGCTCTCACAATGAACCAGACGGGACATCCATAGGCAACCATGGTCCTGATTAAGACCAGATTACCTTCACCCTGGAATCAAGTTGGCTGCTATAAAACAGCCATCTTGCCAGAGTGAAAGCGCCCGGGGCCCTTGCCAGAGTAGTATCTACATGCTTGTCAAAATACAGAACTGATCCAGCACGATCGCAAGGTATCTGATTACACTTTGTCTCGCCAGTGAACGCCCTTCCGGTCCAAAGATAGAGCTGATCTGTACGTGATTAGGTCGTCTGCGAACGCTGTTGGATTTTACAGCACGAATTCTGTTATGCCTATGCAAACTTACAGATATTCTGTAGTTCTCTTTGATCAAGATTTTTAATCAGTGACTTCAGTGTCCTGACTTCCGAGTCTTGTCTGTCGGTAAACCGCCTGTACAAGAGTTTGAGTCCTGTCAGGAGTCTACTTTTTTGTTTGTGCAGTGCGTCGATTGTCGCGTTTCGATATACGTTTGTTGTATCGTGCTGACGTTGGCGTGGTAGCGTACTATTCATTGTCTATTTAATGATATCGTTCATTTGTTTGAGGTACCTGTCAATTTCGTGGTTTGACAGGTTCCTATTAGTCGGTGGGAAGGAGGCGCTCGAAGTGAGCGCTCTCCTCAGAGAATTGGCGAAGCGTGGCCATCTCGCCCTACTGTAATCGTAGAGGTGCATGTGGACGTACTCTGCCATTTCCGCGAACTCGTCAGGTACTGTGATCACGGCACATAGTCCACAATGGTCACTGTCGTATACAATGGTCCGTATACAGTTAATAGACCATTCGTTCGTGTCTGACAGTCTCGGTGGAGAGTTTATCAGCATGAGATCCAGATAGGAGCCGCTCCTAGGATACGACGGACTATCCGTTGCGAGCAACTTGATGAATGTTGCGAAAAACCCACCAACGGCTTAGTAGGCTCCCCCTAGTGTTGGGAATGTTATTTCCCCAATCACTATGTTTGGCATTTAAATCGCCGGCCAGAATGTAGAAGTTTTCTACCGAGTTCAAGCGCAGAGATCGAAAGAGTATCTCGAGCTCTACGATAAAAATATTGGGTTGCGGTGCTTCAGGTGCATAAGCTGATGCAATGTACATTCTCTTTCCATTTCGGAGAGGAATGCACGCAATACAGGCTTCTAGCAGCTGGAACCCTCGCACTTCACCGCTATTATATTACCTTATATTTAAAATTATTATTTTTTTTTTTAGATCTATATCTAAAAAAAGGGTAATAAAAACTTCTTTGATAATTTTTTTTCTTTGTATTTCCTTTATTTCAAAGTGATTTCTAGAAGCCACCCACTTGAGGATACAAGTGAAACTCATAACAATATTATTCCTACAGAGGAAAATATTACTGGTGTATCCGCTAGATTTAATTAAGAACGTGATTTGCCCATTCATCGCCTTTCGCAGCAATTGGGATCGCGTTACTTGACTGAACGTATACAATTTTACACAAGTGTTTTGGTCTAAGACCTTATAAAATATAGGTCGTACAAGAACCGAGATGCGTTGTGAAACCACAGGCAATACAAGAGCTGCCAATTCACCCGGAAAAAATATGTATTGTTTCTGTAGGTTGTACGGTTCGGCAGAATCATTAACCCGTATTTTTTTCAAAAATGATCGTGAAAACAACGATACATGAAAACAATGGCGCCCAAAATTCACGAGCCAAAAATTCGATACGTTGTTATAGCAATAAGGCATTACCTGCCACACAGCACACGAATTAATGAATCAATTGGGAAATGATTTCGGTCAGCAATTTATGGCTCGTTTTGAACCGCTAAGTTAGCCGGCCAGGTCGTGCGATGAGTTATGGTCAACAACTGCATGAAATAATATGAGTGAGTTCTGCAGAGCACAGAGTAAAGAGTCAAGTTACTCGCAACGGATAGTCTGTCGTATCCTAGGAGCGGCTTCAATCTAGATCTTATTCCGCTTGATCCTTGACTAAGATTGGCTGATAGGAACAAATGGTCTACTAACTGTCTACCGACCTTCGTACGTGACTTGTGGACTTATTGCCGTGGTCAGAGTACCAGACGAATTCCCGAAGAATGCAGAATATGTCCAAAGGCGCCTCTGCTCATAGTAGGGCGCGGTAGTTACGCTTTACCAGTAATCTGACGAGAATGCTCACTTCGCATGCCACCTCCCCACCGTCCAATAGGAACCTGTCACATGACGGGATTGACAGGTACCTCAAACAAATGGATGATAAAATTAAGCAGACGACGAACAGTACGGCAACAATCGACGCGTTGCACATACTGAAAATTAGACTCCTTTCAAGACTCAGACTCTTGTATAGGTGTCAATCAAAACTCGGAGTTAGGGACACTGAAGTTACTAATTAAGAATCTCCAACAATTAATCAATGTAAATTACAGTAAATTACATAAATCTGTAAGTTTCTATGGGCGTAACAGAATTCGTGCTGTAAATTCCAAGAGTGCAAATTAGTTCTGGTAAATAAAACAAATATTTCTCTAACCTGCCCTGTCCAGAACCTTGTCATGAGTTGGGGACAATAAAATCTTTCCGAATATCCTATCTTTCCGGTTTCAGAACGGGACATGCCGCGTCGAAACTCGTATCGGATATTCAATGGAACAAAAGCAAGAACCAATGAACTGTATTTTAAGAAGGGGCTTAAAACAAGCTCAGACGGTTGGGCATAGCTACGAGTAAACCGGTACAAAGCTATTTATGAAAATTGCCAATGTGACTTCTACCTAACCTCCTTTTTAACATTAACCTCAGTGATTTGATAGCTTATCAGGGGATGATTTAATCGCATATAGATCAGAGTCACCGATCGACGTCATTGCCATTCTCTTGAAGACCGACTTCGAAAAAATTTAGCAGTATTGTGATCATATTCAATATTTCTGATCAATTCATACCATTTTATTCAGAACGCCTCTCGGGATACTAGAAAATATTGGCGCAGGTTCTCAATCCTTGGATCGGACGGGGATCCACTGGTAAAACAAAGCTTAGTAAGATATTTTCGGCGGGCCCGAGGCGCCTTCGCCCTGAAAAGTAGGCTGTTTCATAGCGGCCAAGTGAAAGTAATCTGCAACATGGCCTATGATTTTCTATATACATATATCCGTGTGATTCAATGTGAGATTCAGATTAATGGAGAGAATTTGTATGTTTGAGAGACAATGCCTCAGGACTTGTTTGGGATTACATAGAACACCTGAATAGGGGTACACGAAATTTTACTGTGACGAAATCCTATACAATATGATTTTACGTTAGGGTAGGCTAAGGCATGCTAAGGCGACGTCTAGGTTAAGTGTAGTCGAGTTTTAGTTTCAGTTAAGATGCATGTTGCGTCGCAACAATAAATAAAACACAAAACTAAATAATAACATAAAACAAACAATATAAATGAAAAACAAATAAACAAAAATAAACACAATCCCATTCACCACACTAGACCGAAAAATGATCAAATGACAAATTGAACAATTCCAGCAGCCGAATAGTGTGTGAGCGAGATACATACATACTACATAGAACATACAGCGTACCTACTCCAAGGGTGTGGGGAATTACTTGCAATGCATGCCCTTCCCCAACATATGTAATTCAATATATTGTATTAAGAATTTCCCCTACCAATGTAAATAAGCGGAGGCTATTGACCTCCATCTATGGATCAGCTGTGGATTGATACATAAGAAATCAACAGCTTCCAGGAAGGAAATGAAATTCGAAAAAGTGACTTGGCGGTTACAACTCAACCAATAAAGTTTAGTTTAAATTATACAGTGATTTATTTTATTTAATCGTATTTGGCGCAATTAGTTCAAATTCCCACTCGCCTATGTGTGGAATATTCTAATTAGCGCTGTTTGAACATTTTTTAATTCCCACTCGACTCAGTGCGGAACAATGCAAAATAAAAAAAAAACGATGAGAATTACAAACCAAAAAAGAACAAAGAAGATTTTGTGCATATAAGCTAAGGTATGGTTAAGCTAGATGTATTTAGTTATGAGATTTTAATATGTTCTGATGTTAAGTTTTTTTAAAATAAAATTCTTCTTAGTCTTGACAGTTTAATTTTTTTTTTCTCTCAAAAAAATCTTGTTTTAGTACATAACAACATTAAGAATTTGTAGTTAAATATAATATCTTACTTTGATAGTTTCCTAAATAACCCCACAAGCCTCTCACCATTTACCATGCAATTTGTGGAGTACAAAGATACTCGTATATACAATATAAACATTTCTTCTAGGGAATTGGAGGCGTCTACGGCTTGTCATGAAATATGCCGTAATATTTCCAAAATATACATAAGCATTATTCTAATATTCGCTTTGAATAAAAACAGCAGTAGAAAGCAGAGAAAACGCCTCATAAGAACAAAGACCGATCTCTTATAATACAATGATATGTTGTACTAGTAAATATTAGCAGAGTTCTAAATATGAGTCGCATCCTGGCATTAGTATCAGTTCTTCGGTACTTCGGTACCTCGGAGAGTATTATCATAATCGCACATTTGCATTCATATTTTATTATATTGTGCAAGTGGAAAAATAGTTCTTATCAATACAAAAAGGAAACGATTGTCACACATTGTTGTCCAAAAACCAACGACCAAATACAAGTGATAACATAACGTAGTCCGAAGACTGGTTTTTTCGACAAAGCGCATTTAAAGGTTTGAGTACTTGGTACTCCGAACATGTGTAACAGGCTTTTTTTTGTTGGTTTTGTTTTAACTTGAAGTTAGCCTTATAGCAATTTTCAAAGTCTTTTGTCAAACCGTTAACAAGCTACGTTAATTAACGTAAAAGTCTACTTTTATGACTTGTGTCCCTACTCCTATATTTTGAAACTGACTTTTTTTTCCATACACGCGGAGTACAAGAAAATGAATGTGGCAATTCTCATCCAAAATATCTGTAAAGCAAGGAAGCATGGAGCAGAATGCTGAAATTTGAAAAGAAAAATTTGCTTCATCTTTTTTATTGACAAAGTTTTTATTCAAGAAATACTACTGCTATCACATTAAGTTTAATTGACATCTTCTATTATATATACATATAAACAAACTTTCAGTTTTTAAAGGTTAAGCAACGTTTTAAAATATTGCTTATCGATATCAGCAATAAACCGAAGCAAGTCTTGTAAATCTTTTTTCCTTTATTTTGAGATCGGTGTTTTAAAGGTATTTGTTAATTTTGCACAAAGCAAATTTTAATATTATTGGACAACCATGTCTACATCATTACGTTTTAAGAACATTTTGATTGCGGTGGAATTTATTTTATTGTTATTCTCCAGAACACATGAATCATTTTATAATATAATCGATTTCAAAGTGGCGTATACTTGGATAAGCCTGTCCAAATTTTTTATTAACGCATTTGCAATGCCGTTTCCCGAGCGACCGCTATGAGCTATATATGACCATAGTGGCTGCATGCCAATATAGCGTTCAAGCGCTCGGGCTTTTGACAGCATGAATAGGAACCATGAATTTATATGGAGTAACACGGAATGCGACCTCAGGCGTTGTCTCGGCTAATATCGCAAATATCGTAAGCTCGAGCTCAACGCCAGAGTATAGCTACTCGGTCGTGCCAAAACAAGGGTTGAATAAGTACGCTGAATGTGTGTATGGGTTGTTTGAGGAAACAATATTTGCATCCTGTCATATTCCCGATCTTTGAATGTCCGAGCGCCTGAAGCCACATTTCGTTATAGAAATTCCTGGGCCGCGCGCTTGACATATGTTTATTTTAAGTCGTACCTGTCAAAATCCCGAGCGTTCCAACTGTTTTATATATAGGGTCCGCCAAATAACTTTTTTTTTTTTGAAAATGTTTTAAAAAAAACTACTGAATATTTTCTCAAATTTCTTTTTTTATTTGAAAGTACAATCCTTCCGGTTAATAATGGAAAATAATTTCATTCAAATGGCTGCCTCGGCTGGCCATGCAGTAGCCTACACGATCGGTCCAATTTTTAAGCACATTATCGATTGTGTGCAGCTGTATTTCACCAATCGCTTCACGAATATTGTCCTTTAAAGCGTCAATTGTCTCTGGCTTGTCGGCATAACACTTATCTTTGACGGCACCCCACAAATAATAGTCCAACGGTGTCAAATCGCAGCTCCAGAGTGGCCAAACGACATCAGCTCTGCGGCTGATAATGCGATCTTCAAAAACAGGGCGCAAAACATCGAGTGTAGCTTCGGCTGTGTGGCACGTAGCGCCGTCCTGTTGAAACCAAATGTCCTCCTCTTCAATTTTTGTGAACAAAAATTCGTTCAACATGGCCCGATAACGATCGCCATTGACTGTAACAGCCACTCCTTGCTCATTTTCGAAGAAAAATGGTCTAATTATGCCTCTGGACCAAAATCCGCACCAAACAGTGGCTCGTTTTGGGTGCACCGGCTTTTCAATGTATGCGTGCGGGTTTTCTGTGCCCCAAATGCGACAATTTTGCTTGTTTACATACCCGCCAAGATCAAAATGAGCTTCATCTGAAAAGATGATTTTTTTGGCAAAATCGGCATCTTGTGTAAGTCGATCGCAGGCCCACTTAGCGAAGCGTTGTTCAAGCGTATACACAACCATATTCGTTCAGCGGAAGGATAAAACTAATTATCTGTCAAATCAGACATGAGCTAAGTGTTACCATTCACGAAATAAGCACTACTTGAAAAAAAAAAACGTTAGATGGCGGACCCTTTACATAGCTTTTCTTTAACATCAGTGCACGTAGGACAAACCAATTCTCAACTTTGTCAATATTTTCTCTATCTTTTGTCGCCGTGATATGCACGTGGAACAAAACAATTTTCGCAAAAAAAGTGCGAAAAAGTAGATGGAAAATTAGTCCCAAACGCCAAAAATGGCTTATAGCAAAAAACAATTCTAAAAACTGTTGATTGTGGTAGATATGAGACAAAATCGATGTTCGATATCTCGGGATTGAAAAGACATTAGAGCAAATCGAATCATAAATTTAAAAAGAGCATACAAAATTACCTTAGAATCCATTCCTAACTCAAAAATGACAAAAGTAGCGCATGGAACAAAACAATTCTCAGGCAACCATGCGATTCGAATTAATTGAAACGATTCTCCTGAAACATAAAATAAATTATACAATTTTTCAGAATATTAATTGTAAATACCTAACCCCTCTGAAAGACTCCGGTCTTTCAGAAAAAGGCAACGGAATTAATTTTGTTATTGGATGCATGTATTCGCCAGTACCTCTTTTGACTGTTGCGATCCGATGTCGTTGATCTTGCACCGTCGGTAATTTGCGTAACAAAGCAACATTCGGAAAGTTTATTGTTGGTAGTGATAAGAAGGTCTGAATAAATATTGAAATATTAAGTTGATTCCATCGCAACGGGTTTCCAAGCGATATATTCGTATATCATGCTTCAAAATACGACTATTATGCAAAGTAAAATTAAGGAGTGTGCTGGGGTTCTGCCACCAAGAATCCAGTAGGATCTACGCAGAAATGCCGAAGTGACTTGAGTCCTGCTGTGAAGTGTCTTTTCATGAGCATGTCTAATGATGAATTTTGTGAGAGGTGAGTTTCGCGACAAAATAAGATGTTGC
The DNA here is from genome assembly GCA_958301585.1 of Merodon equestris. Taxonomy (NCBI): domain Eukaryota; kingdom Metazoa; phylum Arthropoda; class Insecta; order Diptera; family Syrphidae; genus Merodon; species Merodon equestris. The sequence continues at coordinate 43,350,563 of OY284414.1, read as the reverse complement.
TTAGCGTCTGGATCCAAAAGAGAATTACGCAAGCGTCCGCCAACTCTTAGTAAACCAAAGGAACCTAGAAAATGTATTAATATAATCTTTCTTCCAAGTCGATATTGTGTCCAAATCTTGATACAGTTGATTGCAATGAAGTTAAATGCTAAGATAACCAAGGCAGGCCTTTCCACAAGAGATGACTTTTAATAAGTTGTCGAGGTGATACCCCTCGGGAAGCACAAACGGCCGGTTTTTCTTTTCCCAACACATGATGCTATTTAGCTATCATAAGAGTTTCTACTATTACTTGCAAGAGTTTCTTAAATGACGATACCACGATTCTGGTCGTAGTCTTTCCAACGAAAGGGATGAGACTTTATCCACGTAAGTATAACTGAGGGATCTGTAGACAAGTGTATTGAAGCTTCACTGAGATCTAGCATCTTGCACATGTAAGCAGCTTTTTTACTGAGCATAACAGCAGCACACAATTCAAGACGAGATAATGTAATTCTTTTTGTCTTCGTTTTATCGATAGGAGCAACCTTGGTTTTTGCTGAACGTAGTCTTCGAGTTGGGCGATTAATTTGGTTTCATATTTTTGAAAGTTTGTCTGAAAGTTGGTCGTCCCAACCAGCCTTTTCAAGCCAAAGAGCTTGCATAAAACCCTTTGCACGGATAGTTAGCGGTGTCAGCCATTCAAGAGAATCAAATACTTGTGCAATTGAGGAAAGTACTTTCTTTTTATTGGCGGAGTATTATCATTGTTCCAAGGTATCGAGAAAACGAATTCATCTGAACTCGTTGCCAGTCAATGCCTAAAGTTTTGTAGAGAAAATTACAATAAAAATATTTATTACCTGATTTAGCAAGTCGATCGTCGGAGAGGTCTGAGAGAACGCTTGGCTCATTTTACGTCCATTTTAGAAGCTTAAAACCGCCTGCCATGCAGAGTTTGTTAAGTTGTTGAACTAACTGCCTAGCTTCATTTGGTGAATCTACCAAATCAATCATCCATATAAGTTGCGCGTTTCAGTATATTTGCTGTATACCGTTGACCTTCATCAGGTGCTAGTTGTTTAATGACTCTGTTCGCAAGAAACTGGGTCCAGTCCATATGGTACTGTTGTTAACCCATATTTGCAGATGTAGTCAGGTTTTAAGGTCAGTGACCATAAAATATGTTGAAAATCCCAGTCAATCTTCCTGTGTAATGATTTACCTAAACATTTTTCCATGTCCGCTAAAAACACGTATAAGAATTGACGCCGCCAGCTTATGACAACCAAGAGATCATTCTGAAGTTTTTTGCAAGTATGAGGTAAATGGTTGAGAGAGTGACCACTACTTGTAAAAGATGAACCATTGAAAACTACTCTCAATCTCATAGAAGTATTAGACTCCAGCAAAGCGGTTGGTTGAGCGGTGCCGAGGTTATTAGGAGAACTTTTGAAGGGCAGACGGACGATATACGTACTCGTATATCTGTCTGATGGATCTCTCGAGTGCGTAGAGAGAAAGTGATTGTCACACTCTTCATCCTTCTGACAGAGCAACGATGATGTCGATTGTAATTCCTCTTGAAGCCAAAGTCGATGAAGTTTTTCTAGCAAATCATTGTCTGTTGAACACTGGTAGCTTTGCGTTGGTGTGGTATCTGGATGAGTATGAAAGAGTTCTGCGACTGGACCCGAGATAATTCAACCCAGGCCATCATGTCTAGCAAATGGTGTTCCTGGAGGCCCCTTCACGAGTTCAGATTCAAGAAGTTGAGAATAGAGATAAATTCCTAAAACGATATCTATTTGTCCTGAAGCCAGGTGGTTATTATGTGCTTCAACTTCCATTCTTATTGTGATATGAAATGAGGCTTGAGTGTAAGGTTGACAATACCCTTTGTCATTCCAGATAATTTAGCACCAACGTTTGAGATATAATTGTTGTATCGGCGTCACACTGATATTTGTTATTTGAGAACCGGGGTCCACAAGGACACGAAAATGTCTGTGCCTTCTGACGAGCATATTCGAACAAGAGCTATTGCAGTAACATACGGAAGCATTTTGTTACAGGTTGTGATATTGTTTGATGAGATAAGACCAGGGGTGCCTTGGAGTTAGCTTGCTGATTTACTTTGATTTGATTGCTTGAATCAATAGGAGAAGTATTTAACTTTTGTTCTTTTGATATAGTGCGCTATGATTTTTGTGTTGATACTGATCGAAGTATTGAGGTAGGTAATTTATGAGGACCCAAACAATTAAAGTAAAGACGCTTTTCTATGATAAATTCGTTACGTTCATTAGGTTTCATATTAATGTAGGTCGGGCACGAAGATATGTAATGGGTTCTATTACATATAAAACATTTCTGAACAAATACACCACGTGTGTAGGTTGTGAAGTCCCTGACGAATTCTCAATAGATGCAAATGTATTTTGAAGAAAATTTCCTTGATGATTGATTTTCATACCTAATTGAATTCTAGTTTCTAGTTTTGACTTTTCTAGTTTCGAAAATTTCGAGAGCGCGTATTCTCTCTGTGAGAAGTGATTCGAGTTCATTGAATGTGATTCTCTAGTTACGGCGTGTAGATTTTTGAGATAAGATGCTGATTTTCTTTGAATTGGCTTGAGTCTGAAGATTTTGTCCAGGTGACTGTCTACAAGAAGTCGCTTATTTTCGTAAGTAGATAGTATACCCATCACGGGTAAAGTCTTCACTCAATACTGGAATATTGGAACTAAAATATGCAGCTTCGTCCTTCAAAGTAGTTTTAAGATAATGTAAATTTTCTACGTTTGAGAGTTCGGCACTGTTACCAATCATTAAAGAAAATAGGTCATGAAAGCTGGCTCTAAAGGTAGGTAATTGTACGTTAGGAAATTAACGTACCTGATGTTGACGTCCCTTTACATCACTTGTTGATTGGCCTGTTATCGAATTTCCACCTGTGAAATTAAGATGAGGTAATTGTTCCAACATGTCTATTATTGTTACACGAGATTCAGCATACTTTTTTTCACATTTAGAGTACTTTTTTTCAGTGAAATAAGGAAGTTCTCTGATTGCGTCTGTTATACGATCGTTTGTAAGATGATCATGTAAAGAATTTAAATTAACTAAAGAGGCACATATGCATTCATAGCGCTCCGTTTGTTTTTCTAATAAAGTTTCTTGGGAAGCAGTTGCGATTTTATTAACAGAGAGCATGTGTCAGATGAAAAATTTAATCCGTTCTCATCCGATTCGCAGGACCTAATAAAATGTTGAGAAATCAAACATACGATGGTAGAACAATTAATTTCAACTTTATTTATTACATTGTCAGGCATAGCAATGCCAACAACCTTTTTTTTCTTTTGCCGTAACAGAGCTCAAAACACTAACTCTTGAACTATGGTCCTTTCTGAGAGGTTAACGCTTACGTATGTTGCATACAAATTATGGAGTCAATGATACTTGTACATGTATGCGCACCAACTATAATATTTATTATAAATGAGGCTTCCAAATGACCCTGTAGACAACGTGTTAGAACTTATGTAAGTTGTTGGTATATTCCGTGTCGATACTTTCGGGCTGTTATTTGACAACCTTCCTTATAAGTCACGCTTAGTTAATCAGTAAGTGTTTATGACCTATCCATTAATTAAATAATTACGTCCAGCACCTTAGGCTCTCCATTAGGTTATCGAATATGCACACGTGTATAGTCAACATTAAATCTCCGATTTGTTTTTGTTTGAGTGTAATTAGTTGCAAGAATTTGAAGGGACGCTATCCACCCTCCGGAAAGGAAACAAGTTTTTTTCTGGAAAGAAAATTGCAAGCGTTGGCGAACAATTTGAGTAAGTTTCATTGATGTCACATCTAAAGATCAGTAGACATGCGAAAAAGGTATAATTCGAGATTATAGATAAAGAAGGAAAGGGAGACGAAATTAGTTTTCATCGAAGACAGAAGTAATCACGTTCCTAATTGATTTGATGTCGTTACCGAGCAGCCACTGAAGCAGAACAGATTACGGGTTTGTGAATTTGTGAGCATTTACCAGAAATAACTCTCGATTGAGGTCAATTTCGTCACGAATGACAAGCACGTTCATTAGATAATCAAAGAAAGGAAAGCACTGTGACAGGAGAAATGTAGTTTGCTTGGCACTAATCGGGTCTATTGATGGAAGTGTTGGACGAGAAATGGAGTTGAACAACTATTAAACGATTTGACGGGTTGATTTAGTCGTTTGATCTTGGGAATCGAATCGGACGTGGCGTTTTGGTATGGGAATTGCACGTGATTGCGAAATTCGGATACTGATTACTATCCTTAGAACAAATGATTTGTAGCTGGAGATATTTCTGATGCATTGCTGTCTGCTTGCATCATGCTTGCCAAGTCTTCTTTGGTATGCCTGTTTACCTCTACATGCACTCAGATCTTTATCGATTTTATCCGCAGTGTTGTATTTATACATAAATGATTTACTTACTCATCTAATTCGATAGTGGCGTCAGGATAATGACTGGCACTGATCACAAAAATATTTTGGATAATATTGGCGTACCTACCAACCTATGAAGATGCATGTGATAATGAAATGGAGAAGGAATTAAGGTTGCCTGCGTAGTTAGGATAAGATGTTCTCGAATATACTAAAGTTAGGAGCCTGCGGCTCTTTGATTGGATTTAAGAGAACTATGTTTATAATCCATAAATGTATTGTTTATCTCAGTTAAGCTAAACTAAAATTTTCCAAATACTCTCTTTATGTATATTGTTCCCTATTGAAACCTAATGTACGACCATAGTCTAAATTATATAAATGGAATCTTTATCGGACTTGTCTAGGTTGCCAGTAGATAAACATTCTGTTATAGCCTTTAAGATGCTAAATATCCAGATTTTTATGTCCCATTTCACTGTTGCCTTCAGTGACTGATACCTGAAACTTACTCTTAGGTCAATTGTAAATAAACGATCGTTTTGAGTGAGAGTTTTATTCAAGTACATTAATTTTTAAAGGTTAAATGTAATATTTAAGTGCAGTGTATAATAATAACTGAGTATGCTAGTATGCCAAACTGTGTGATGAAGCTTTTCGTATAATGTGTAATGACGACAGTAATAACGATATTGCACGATAAGTGCCGTAGAAAAAAAATGGTCTCAGTTCAAAGATTGACCTCCTTCAATATAACCAAACGAAATGCGTCAATACATGATGAGCGGAGTAATCGCAGACACAAATCAATATCGTTAACCAATGAAATATGTGTGGTTGCTCTAATGTACCTCCTTAGAAAGATGCAAAGAAGAAGTTTTGTCAGTTCATTTGATCACGGACTATCGGAGTATACATACGAACGTCTTTCAGCTTTAGTGCTGAAAATATAAGCAATCAATAGCTCAAGTGTACGTTTGGGTGTCTTTCAGCTTTAGTGGTGAAAATATAAGCAACCCATAGCTGAAGTGTGCGTTTGGGCGTGGTCTTAAGGACCCAAAATAGCACACTGCGAAGGTGTTCGATTTCCCGGTAGGGAGTCTAGTTTTTCATGTTTTTTTTTTCTTATTGTGTGCCTTCTGCTAGCTCTAAAATAAGGTTAGAAATATCAGAAGCCGGCGGGAGGAAACCCGTTCGTCTTACACCTACTTAACAACCCCCAACCGCAACCACATCAACAGCAAAAGAAAAAGCCGAAATAAAAGCTGATACAGCAATAAACATCATTACACATACCACGGCCCTATGCGAGATCATAGATCTATATAAGTTATTGGCGAAGGCAATTTTGTTTTTAAAATTTGAGCCGAAACCGCTCCTGCAGTAGATCCATGAACAGCTGACCGGAGTTGACCAAATCTACTCGCTTCTCTCAGAACTAGTGTACCTACAATCGTTTGAGTACGCCGGAAGCGATTGCAGGACTAAACCGCCGATGTACTTTTTGTTAGCGAAACAAAGTTAGAGCAACAGAGGCCGGGGAGTTGCGATCTTAATAATAAACAGTTTTAAACAAAATTATATATAGCCGAAGTTCCGGGTGCTAGAAATTTGTATTGCGCGCATTATTTTCCGGAATGAAAAGAGACTATACATATATTATAGCAGCTTATACACCTGAAGCACCTAAATACAATACTTTCAAGTTCAAGACACTTCTTTTGTCTCTGTCCTTAAAGTCGATATAAAACTTCCACATTCTGGCTGGCGATTCAAACGACAACCGAAATGAAACGGAGATGGCAGAGTATGTTCAAATGCACCCCTATGAATTCAGTAAGATGCGTTGTTCATGCTTTGCCAATTCTCTGACGAGAGCGCTAGCTTCGAGTGCCTGTATACGACAATCAAATAAAAACCTGTCAAATTACGAGATTGATTGATAGACAATATAATTAAACGCACGATAACACGCCAACGGCATCACGATAATCGGAACTTGTACCAACACGCGATAGTCGACGCACTGGACAAGCAGAGAAGTAGACTCAATCTCAAACTCCGGCCAAGAAAACAGAATTCGTTCTATAAAGTCCAACAGTGTGAATATGTTCCCGCAAAAAAATGAAATATTTCGGTGAAGTAATTAGAATGACATTCAGATTCTGAAGCTTCCAAGAATGTTAGAGACTGATTTTTGACGAACAGTCAGCATTGATCATTGAAGAGAAAAGGATCAGAGGATGCGGAGTAGTACACGATCCTGTTTAACAATGCACTGAATATTGCATATTACTCGTATTTAGTGCAATGGAAGACAGCGGTAGTGTAACCAGTGCTCAAGAGGGGCAAAAACACTTCTAATCCGGCAAATCTCCGGTCGATAAGTCTCCTTCCGAGTATCAGCAATGTCTTCGAAAAGATGGTCCATAGGGCCCTGTCTAAATGGGTTGAGGACAATAATATCATCCCAGATAACCAATTCAGTTTCAGAGCGGGGCATGACACTATTCATGCAGCGTCGAAACTCGTACCGGATATTCAATGGAATAAATGCAAGGACCAATGCACGGGTGTCGTTCTGATAGACTTGGAAAAAGCCCTCGACACCGTATGGCTAGAATGTCTTTCTTACAAGCTCAGTCGAATTTGCATAAGCAAGTTGTTAAATTGCCAATGTAACTTCTGCAACAGGCTACGGTGAATTCGCCTATACTTTTCAGCATATACCTCAGTGAACTGATTCTCTTCACAATTCAATGGCGTACGCGGACGATTTAATTCCGTACAGAACAGGGCCAACGATCGACGACATTGTTACTCTTCTCTAGCCTGATTTCGAAAAAAATCAGCAATATTGTGATGACTGGAAGTTGAAGATCAACTTCGAAAAATCAGAATCTATTTTACTTAGAGCGCCTATGTCAAGGCCAAGACAACCTTGGACACATTAGGCAAAATAGCCGCACGTTCTCAATTTTTAGGGCCGACGAGCGTCCACAGATGAAACAGAGTATAATCAAATACCCTGGGATCTGACTTGGCTATTAGCAGATAGGGCCCGGAGCGCTTACGCTCTGATAGATAGCTGTTTCAAAGCGGCCAGCTTGATTTCAGAGGGACGGTATTAATCAGGCCGATGATTGGCTATTGATGTCCTGCTAGTTCAATATGAGAACCAGCTTGATGAAAAGGATTCGGGAGTTTGAAGTACAAGATCTAAGGATTTGTCTCGGATTATATAGAACACACAAAACTGAGTACACGAGATCTTACCCTAATGATGTCCAATACAATAGGGCTTCGATTTTACGGGGAGCAATTTTAAAATAAAAATTATCGTATGCTTATTTTTTTTTTCACATACTCGTACATGCCCATAAGTATAAGTATAAGTTAACACAGTGAGCCAGCGGAAATTTTGTTTTCGCATCAATTTTAAATATAGGCCAGTCCATCGGCCGGTAGTTCAACGATCCCAGTAATGTGATTCGCAAAAACACCGGAAACTTATTGACGCATTACTGGTAATATGTAAATGCTAAGTTAGCTTTAAGGTAGTGATAGAAATAGAATAAGAAGCAAAGGAAAAATAAAAAATAATTTTCATTAATCAATCGAAGAAGTGTTTTTCTGTGACTTATAAATCCTTAAGAGACAAACTAGAATGTTGCTGTTATGTCCGCATGGGGCCAATAAGGTATTGTAAGTAAATTGAGACAAATAAGTTAGTTTTAAGCTTTTTTGTCTAGCCTTAGTTAGTTCGAAATAAAAATTAATAAAAATCTCATCACGTTGCAAAAACAATTACTTCGATCAATAACCTGATCTCCGGGGCTTGCAATGCCAACTTACTTACTACTATCCATCTTAACGGATGGCAGCCTGTTCAGATCGATGTAGGCCGATCCAAGATAGATTAGCCCGCAGTTCCGTAGAGCAGCGTCAGTTTCACGTCGAGATCAAGGAGACGTCTGTATCAATTCTTCTGGTAGCTGGAGTGGATTTCACAGTGGTTCATTTAGCTTCTTCAAGGCAAAGCCTGTTAAACACCAACGGCAAGTTAAAAAAGGATTTATTTTATTTTTGGTTTTGCATAAAGTCATCGCTTGAGCACAATATAAAAAGTTTTAATGCTATTATACAACACGTGTAGTACAACTGTTTGCTAGGCGTCTGATTCTCAATAGTATTCAAAGTGTTATTCGCTCACTTGAACATGAGCAAGAAGAACGCTATACGAAGCTAAATTAAGCAAATTCAGTTATATTTAAAATAGACTTTCAATTGGTAAAAGCATGACACTTTTTCCAGACGTGCTAAAACGCCGTAAGAATTCGGAGAAAGTCAGCTTGATATGACTGAATCAAAATTAATCCCATTTCATTCTTTCGATATTAAAATGGTAGATCGGATATTTCATTACCTAATGTCCTAACTGATCAAACAATCGCCAGAGCATTCAGAACAAAATTCGAGAAAACCAATAAATAACTATTCAATTTTTGTTAAAATGCTTACACCCATTCCAAATTACAATATTTTTTAGAGAAACAAGCACTCCAGTTAGTTTCAAAAATAAGTTAAACATATTTAAAAATCCTAAACAGTTACAAGTAGAAATCAACGCGCATAACTAAAAAATCAGTAAATTCGAAATTATATTTCAATTTTGATTGGAATAATGGCAATGTTTCCTAATATTATGGGTCTGTGTTCTTAATCCAAGAAAAAAAATTAAATGAGCGTTTAGCCATGAGAGAAGCAATTGGAAGTAATGTTACACATGTTTCTCCACCGACGATAAATACAGAATCAAGTAAGATCTTAACCAAAGATGGTTTACAATTTTTGTATAGTATTGAAGATAATAAAATGTTCCGTGCAGGGACGGGTTAAGAATATCCCTGCAGCGATACCTCTCGCTTGTCGTAAAAGGCGACTAAAACAAAGGTAAACAAAAATCACATCTAGGCAATTTTGAAAACACCAAGGTGAGCCTAGGGACACATATACCACCATTAAACTGCCCCACAAGTATACATGCAAATCAGTGGGCTGACACGACTGGAGATCACCGGTGTTGAAAGAGTAAGATCAAACAAAAAAATCTGGAGCATGCCCGTGTCACAAAAAAAAAAACAAAAACGGCAGGCCGAAAAACAATTGATGCAAAAACACCAGCATTTGATTGGCCTCAGCGATGAAGTAATCCCAAACCGGGAAACCTGCCGCTACTTTCTGAGGTCAAACCGGCGGACCCCACAAGCGGACCAGTAGGAATGCAGTTAAGTGGGAAGGTTATGGTCCTACACTTCTGACCATAACAACGCCGGAAAAAAGGAAAAGAAGAAGAAGAAGATTGAAGATAATAAAATACCGGGGTGCAAAGTAGCTATTTTGGTAAGCCCTAATTAAGACTAAATTTGGATCCTTTCCAAAGGGCGAGAAACGCGGCAAGCCTGTTAATAGTCTGATATAATTAATTCAGAGAGGCACCGCGGCCTAGACTTTAGTATGCTGATTTCGGACACCAATGACTCAGAGTTGAAGTACCCGCAACAACCAAGTCATCGAAATTTCCGATGTTTTTCACCAGCGGGGTACTTACAAATACTACTGAAGTGAATTTCTATTGAAAAAAGTTAACGAAATTCGTCCTGCGGATTCACCAATAAACATTGCGGATTCACCAAACAGTGCGGATTCGCCCTTTCGGATATAATAAGAAGTTTAGTGAATAGACCGCTACTAATTACTAAAATGAATTTTTTACTCGTAATAAGGACAATTCGAAAGTTTATTCTCTAAAATGTTCTTCTTATTTTAAAATGAACAACTAGAGTTAAGAAATATTCACATAAATTTGAAAAAAAAAACGCTGTTTGTTTCGAAAATTTCTAAAAATTGTCATTCAAAATAATAAAAATCGGAATAGTTTTTGAAAAAAGTAACAAAAGCAATAAATTCATTTATTTCAAAAGCTTAGCCGAAGTGTATTAAAAAAATATAGAAATTTTATTTACTAGACATAAAAAAATTGGTCATTTTCATCATCTTTATCGCGTTGTTAATTAACTCTTGTTTGACCTGTAAGTTTTTATAAAAATTGTGCTATACAGGTGGCATACATTTAATTAAATCAATCATATCCCTTTTTTTCTCTGACATAACTATACGACGTGTTGGGTGGAGGTTATTTTGTTCCAAATTTTGTAGGAATTGTAGGGATCTATCCCTTTTCGCTCTTCCCAAATAAAACTCTACTTCTTCATTGAGTGTTACTTTATATTTAAAAGAAAATGGTGAATTGCGCTGGAATCGAAGCCACTTAATTTTGAGTCATGAAAAATTATGACCATCAATTGGTTTCCTTCTGTTTTTATATTATTTTCTAGAATTTTGGTTGACAGAAATTCATTTCTCTCCATTTCAATGACTTCGAATAATGGGAGTTAAATTTTAGCACTTTTAACTATTTGAACCCAGTCACCGTGGGAATAAATAAATTTGCTGTTTTTGATTTTTTTTTCAATCACACCAAAATCAGCATCGTTCGGCGAAAACGAGTGACCAGATTCCAAAAATTTTAGATCGATGACTTCGTTGATCCTAGTTGATCCTACTAATTTAAGTAATGAGAGGCTTAATTTTATGTTTCTATTTTGTCCTCCGCATGCATCACTGTACATAATTATGTACTCATGCGTTGGAATACATGAGTGAGTAAATACTGTTTTTTTTAAATGCAGTGATTTTTTGTAATCCCCTCCCTGCTTCAAATTATTTACACATGTGCATAGGTGCCACTGATGTTGAAAGTTTTGGAAAAGGAAGGTCAAAAGTAAAAACATAGTTGTCATTAGATAGCATTTCAGTTTTGAGTGAATCCCGTGCTTACTGCGCTTTTTTTTTAAATGAAGTTCATTTTGTGATAGTAAATTGGACTCTCCGCTTATACCAAACTTTTTTTTCATATCCAGCTCGTCACAAATCCTGCACATGTCCTTCCTCGGAGTTTTGAAACGTATAATAAATTAAATTTTGTACTAAATATTTTATAGTAAAATTTTTGATTGATCATTGAAACATTTTCGGTATTACACTTTTCCACATACATATCGTACATTCTGCAAATATTCAAATTTGAATCGAGATATTTTCGGTCTTGGTTGTCTTTCTTTCTATAGTGACTTTGATTTTTTTTTCATTTCATTTTCATTTCATTTATTTATTTATTTTTAACAACATAAAATACCACAAGATGTCATATCTTATAATAGGTATTTAGAGCAAAGTTACAAAAGTAAAAATATTTTAACTCATGAACATATAATAATAAAATAATAATACCAAAAATAATATTACTAATATTAATATTGTCCGTGCAGGGACGGGTTAAGAATATCCCTGCAGCGATACCTCTCACTTGTCGTAAAAGGCGACTAAAACAAAGGTAAACAAAAATCACATCTAGGCAATTTAGAAAACACCAAGGTGAGCCTAGGGACACATATACCACCATTAAACTGCCCCACAAGTGTACATGCAAATCAGTGGGTTGACACGACTGGAGATCACCGGTGTTGTAAGAGTAAGATCAAACAAAAAAAAAATCTGGAGCATGCCCGTGTCACGAAAAAAAAAAAAGACAGGCCGAAAAACAATTGATGCAAACAAATGCAAAAACACCAGCATTTGATTGGCCTCAGCGATGAAGTAATCCCAAACCGGGAAGCCTGCCGCTACTTTCGGAGGTCAAACCGGCGGACCCTACAAGCGGACCAGTAGGAATGCAGTTAAGTGGGAAAGTTATAGTCCTACACTTCTGACCATAACAATGCCGGAAAAAGGAAAAGAAGAAGAACCAAAAATAATATTACTCATATAATAGAAATATAATATTTAATAATAATAATTAAGGCATTGTTGAGATATGCAAGATTAGATTCCTCTGAAAAGTTGTTGATGAAGTTGTTCTCTGCAATTCGGCTGGTAAATTGTTTCACAGCCTTATCACTGCAATAAGAAAGGATCGCTCTGCCACAGTGTGTGTAAAAGATGGAAAAATTAAACAAACACCTCTACGCGATTGAGCAAACGTAAACATTTCCTTCAAATACTGTGGAGCTTTTCCATAAATAATTTTATGGAGATATAAAAGATTTCTCATTTTACAGTACTGATCTAGTGGGATTCCAAACAATCTACATTTATATTGTCCAACACTAATATATCTAGGTACGTTATATATATATCTTAGGGAGTCATTAAAGGCAACATTTAATTTACGCCTACATAGAGAATCTAGACAAGGATACACACAACAATTAAATGTTAAATATGGTAAAATAAGACTCTTTACTAGCTTTAGCTTCATATTGGGATGAAGTAGGTGAGTTGAGTACCGCAGACTACGCAGTCTGAAGTAGATTCTTTTGACTGTGTCAGAAATACCATCACAACATGTCAACGATTATTCTTACTACATCTTAATATACTTTATTCACACAGGTAATAGTTTCACCATTTATTAGGATGGGCGGAATGTTTCTAGGATAAAGGGTCCCATTAGAGCAGATTATCGCAACAGTTTTTTGTGTATTTAGTCTGAGTTTATTTTGCTCAGACCAAATTAGAACCCTATGCAAGTCTTCGTTAACTTTTGCTACGAAGTTGACTAAGAAATTTTTAGGACATGGCATATAAATACACCCATCGTCAGCATACATATGAACTTTACAATTATGGACTACTTCATTATAAATCATTAATAAATAAGGAGAATAATAAAGGACCCAAGACAGATCCTTGAGGGACTCCACAGTTGACCACAGTAGGGCTAGACATACCAAGATCAGTTTTCACAGCTAAGCGCCTATTTTTCAAGTATTCACCCATTAACTTGAGTCCTGAATTTGCGAAGCTAAATTTATGTTTTAATTTATCTAATAGAATTGCATGATCAATACAGTCAAAAGCTTTAGAAAAATCCAGGAGGACTAATAAAGCTGTGCCATTTGAATCCATGGCCATACGTAGGTCAGTAGTTACTTTAATCACAGCAGATTCACAACTATGATTAAGCCTAAATCCAGACTGCCATTTCGACATCAAATCTCTTGTGTTAATTAAATGCTGAATTTGACTCGCAATAATTTTTTCAAACACTTTTGCCAGAAAGGGCAACAAACTTATCGGCATATAATCAGACGGTCCGGATGGATTAGTTTTTTTTGGAACAGGTATAATAATGGCATTCTTCCATTGATCAGGAAACTTACAAGTGTATATGCATACATCAAATATATGGCGAATATATGGTATTATTAAAGGTAAAATAAGTTTTATGAACCTAGGGGAAATGCCATCAGCACCTTGACCATTCGACTTAATGGACTGAATAGCTTGCATAATTTCAGAGGTACCCACACAATCAAAAACAAATGATCCTTCAGTTACGTCTTGGAATGAAAAGTCAATCTCATTATTAAGAGGATAATTCCCGGTAAAAAATTGGCTCATTTCATTCGGATCCGCGGTACATCTATATACGTTTTTGTTTTCAACCAACCCCAGCTCTCTAAAATTTTTCCAAAGCTCTTGCGGAGTTAAAGAAAGATCTAGCTTGTTAGAAAGATAGGTTCGCTTTGCGTGTCGAATTAAAGATGTTACTTTATTCCGGGCCACTTGATATTGTCTTCGGTTGCATTCTGTCGGATTATGCTTGTATCTACGATAAAATCGTTCTCGTTCTCTTATACTTAACTTAACGCGCTCATTATACCAAGGACAGTCTTTAGTTTTTATTCGTTTTGTGATCAAAGGAATAAATTCCTCATACAGTCTTATTATAAGGTTGTCAAATAATTCAACTTTGTTATTCACGTCAGTCATAAAATAAATATCAGTCCAATTAAGTATTCTGTTTCTATTCATTAGCCCAGTCATATCAACATTACGAAATGATCTAAAACTTATAATTGTGTCAGTAGGACGTAGTGCTATGTTAAATTGAAACGAATAAAAAATAAACTCATGTATAAATTCTGAGGTGGGTCTAAGCTGACAACTCCTCAGGATTTTTTTTATAGAACTAGTCAAAAACACGTAAATTAAAGAGGGATTGTTCTCCGATTGAAAACAAGTAGGGTAAACCTTGTTAACAACCGTGAGGCTTATTTTATCACAAAAATACTGAAACAATCGACTTACATTGTTGTTCAACAATAAATTAACATTAAAATCTCCACCAATCAAGATATTACTGTATTTTCGATTAAGACAGAGCAACGTATTTTCCAGTTCTACTATGTTTTCCTCTTTAAAGTATTTTGGTGGGCAATAAACTACTACTACAACACAAGTCTCAGCACAATTACGAATCTCAACGCAAAGAAACTGCAATTCAGAGGTGTTAGACGAATAAATTACTTTTGACAAAATATAGTATTTGACATATATGTATACACACCCCACCACCTATTCTATTAAGACGATCGTTTCTATACAGTTTAAAACCAGAAATATTTACAAGTTGTGACGACATACTTTCATTAAGCCATGTTTCAGAAACCATTACAATATCTAACTTCGAAGTACACAGTATTTGATGAATAATAGTAAATTTAGAGGAAATACTACCAGCGTTTAAATGACAAATGTTAAGGCCATTGTGCATATTACACATTACATTCAGAGCAATCCTTACATTATCAGGATCTATTGCGAAAACCATATAAATAATTAGTATCTAATATAATCAACAACCTACCAGAGGAAACCATTCTTGCACATAAAAAGTATAAAGATAAAAATAAGAAAATTATAAAAAGTAATAATCGAGTGTGGTCGTCAAACATTGTTTCAAATAAGAACATACAGCTGTGTTCAAAATAATAGTAGTGCCATATAGTAAAGCAAACAAATGTTTCAAAAAAAATTGTTTGCGGTTTTTTTTTGTTAAAATAGAAAAAAATACAAAACTTAAATATAATTGAGTGTTTTAGATTAAGTCATAGCTTCCTAACGTTGATAAACATAATAAAATAAGCTGAAAACAAACTTAACAGGAGAAATTCATTGTTCAAAAAAATAAAATAAAATAAATAAAGGGCTCTAAATGACATAAAAAGTGAATCTAACTAATTATAAAACACAATTAATTTTAATATTTTGTCGTAAAGCCCTTATTGTTTAGTACAGATTTACAGCGACGTTGCATGGAGCCTACTAAGCCCCGGCAACGCTCGTCTGGGATCTTTGTCCACGAATCCCTTGCTATCGCCCAAAGCTCCCGACTATTCGATGGTTTTGCCTCCCTTACGGCTTTTTTAATATCACCCCATAGATTCTCTATGGGGTTAAGGTCGGGGGACTGTGCAGGCCAGGGCATAACATCAACTTTATTCACCCGAAACCACTCTTTAGCTAATCGACTCATATGTTTCAGGTCGTTGTCCTGCTGGAAGACCCATTTGAGCGGCATTTCATACTCAGCGTAGGGTAGTATTGTATTTTGTAAAATATCTACATAGAGATGTTGATCCATAATTCGATCTATGAGATATATAGGCCCTACACCGTAGTAAGAAAAGCATGCCCAAACTAATATTTTCAACCCTCCGTGTTTTACAGTTTTTACTGTGTATTGGGGTTGATGTTCTGTGTTGGGTGGGCGACGAATATAATGCCGGGAACCAGTACCTCCAAAAAGGACAAACTTACTTTCGTACGTCCACAATACATTGTGCCATTTTTCCACTAGCCACTGTACATGATTTTTAGCGAATTCTATACCGCTCCTGAGGTGTTTCTTAGTTAGTAGAGGAACTTTTCGTGGACTTCGTGCATGCAAGTCTTTTTCTAAAAGACGTCTACGAACAGTAACCGCACTTACAGGAACTTCAAGCTCTTTCTGGATTTTGAATGACGACGCAAAAGGATGAAGCTTGCTGTATCGTACAATGCGCCTATCGTCTACAGCGTTCGTTTTTCTCTTTCTTCCCCGAGTTTCCGCCTTTTCGACATGTTTAAGGGCATTAGCTATTACAGTGGGACTACAGCTTAACAAATTTTGAATTTCCGCATAAGTTTTTCCCCCTCCTCTTAATTTTATGATTAGGTCCCGCTTTTCTTGACTGCAATGCTTGCCTCTTCCCACTGTACATATATTTCGCCAAAAAAATTGTTTTTTGATTTTTAATTTTAAAAAGACAAAGAGAGTACTTACTTTTCTATTAAAAAAACACTACAATAAAAGTCAATTCTATGATACAAATAGTTTTTCTGCTAATACTACTATTTTTTGAACAGTACTCTTTCCAACGAGATCACAAAATCGAGTGACATGCATTGATCTTCAACATATTTGCTCTGAATTTTACACTAATTTGGATTGAAATATTCCGTTAGTTTCTGAAAAAAAAACTTAAAACTAAATTTGCACGTGCATACAAGCTGAAGTATTCGTTAAAGGAGTGTTGTGGTGCGCACTACTATTATTTTGAACACAACTGTACATATGTAAGTCTCAAGCAACAAATTCATTATTTCAATATAAAAAACAAAAACAAAAACTACACTTTACTCTAGACAGTTACATTACTTTCATTTGGAGGCTCGTCCATCAGCTATTCTTTTCGACGAATGTGATTTACCAACTCCGTTAGTTACAGACGCCGAACACATTGATTCAAGTGAATGCAAGTGAACAATGCATTTTGGTCTGCTTTCCGCTGTTGTTTTGACGAAAACCCTCCCGCTCCTTGTAAAGACAGAGTGTAGACACCTGCTGCGTCGGAGTTCATTCGCCCTTTTGAAGAGTGTATGATTTTCTTTCGTTAGACATTCATACACACGTACAAATTTGTTACTATCAAAGCCCAGATCACTTAAACACACGTACTTAGATGTCGATTTATAGTACTCCGCATTTTTTTTTAATAAGCGTAATTTAATGTTTGAGTGAGGTAAATTGACAATGATAACACTAGACGATGATCCTCTTGCTGATACAGGTCGACTTATGTGGTTAGGTGTTACTGAGGGAAAACCAATTTTTTTTGCAGAATTTGTCAAAAATATTCAGAAGGTTTTCGTTGGGAGTCAAGGGAATCCCATGCAGGACAACATCGCCCGAGATGCTTTTACGAGCCAGAGCATCAAGCTGCAGATTGAGGAGGGCACTGTTGTTTTGATTCTCAATTAGCTGCGATTTTGTTAATGACAATTCATTCTCCAAGAATTCAATGCGGGAACCATAATTTTCAACTGAATTTATTTTTTCCTGGCAAGTGAAGACTGAGTGATTTATAGACGCATGTCTTTCACTGAAATCCACTTCAATAGCTTTTAATTTTGCATTGACATTGTCTTCAATTGCGTTGATGCGTTCAGTGAATGAATTAACCATCGCGGCGATTTCAGCTTTTAATTGCCTTACAATAGTCTCCGTTATGCTAGTAGTTAGTTGCTCTAAACGATTTTCAATTTTCTCCCATAACTTGTTGGAAAACTGCAGCTGCTGGGGAGCTGGAACATGAGAGGACTAATGCAGAACTCTTCTCCGCCGATCTCAATTCTTTTTGTGTTTCAGTAACACTGGACATTTTAGTGTTGTAGTCGTATGTATGACTTTTAATAATATAGTTGTAAATGCACTCAGAGTCGATGCGATTAAAGTTAAATAAATTATTAAAAGAGGACGTATTAATCGCACTTAAAAAATTATATATTAGGAAGCACTTTACAGTCACGGTTATTAAGTCCTATTTGCAACTATATTCATTAAAAAAAAATTAAACTTTTGCTTAAGAAATATGAATTTATTGCAGAGCACAAAATGTTCACGACTTTCTCTGAGTCATAACGTAGGACGTATTTGATAAGCTGGGAACGATGAAATGTGCGCGATAACACCACTGTCGTCTGTTTTTGTTTTTCACATTTCTACCACGCAATCAATCACAGCAGATACTTCCTCCGAAACAATCTTCCCCAACCAATTTTCAGAGTTCTTAAAATATATGTTTTATTAACCTGTTCGTTCTGTCCTTGCACCAATAAATAGTAAGTTAAGGTCTTATTCTTTGAACAACGACTTCCATCACGAACACGCTTATCTTTCGGTTTGGATGATTCAACAAGATCTCTTAAAAAATACATTTTGCTTAGCATATTCCGCGGGGTTCCAAAATGAGGTTAAAAATAATTCCCCCTCAATCTCATTTATCTGGCAACAAAATACTTTTTTTTTTTACATCCGCAATAAAAATTTGGTTCATATGTTTTTGCAGAGATCTTGCGGACTTTTTGATTGGTATATTCTTTCCCACTATTGCAATTCAGTTTACGCACATGCTTTGTAGATGATGGACATGTCAAAGGTTCAACAGGTGTGGACACTTCATTCATATTTTCGACAATAGTTAATAAAATAATTACGAAAATAAACATAAATTTACAATGTTTTATTACCCGTTAATTTGTCGTCATAACTTTTGGATGATTCCGATGAAGAAACATATTCATCATCTTCATCAGGGAAAAATCACTTCCACTGATATTTTCACTTTTCATAGTTAAAACGATTCTCTGATGGTATTAAAACCGTAAAACAATAAAAACTTTCCTGAAAAAAATTATCTAAGTTGAAGATACGTCGCGAATAAAACTTACTAGGCAGATCAGTATGCGCGGGCTTAACTCCGCTACTGAAAATTTTTGATCGAGCGAGCAAATTTGTTGTTTTATCAACCTTGCTCTCGCTCCGCATGGCACTTTTCTAAACTTTACTTCGTTATTTCTCACTATTTTTCAATCAAACAATTTCATTTGATAATTTATGGCTCATCTACAGACCTAGATCTATCGAATGACATGCTGCACACATGTGTGGTTATAGCCGATATCTACATTTAGTGCGTACAAGATTAGTCCGAAATCGTTTTCGGACCACTATATTCCCCGTACATGCACGCGCTAGGCCAAAAAGTGGGTGATTGCTCTCGCTCCGCTACGCTCCGCTCGATCAACAAAAAATACTGCATATTATTGACTTGGTTCGTTTTTGCTTCGAAAGAAGTCGAAAATGGAAGTCATTGACTTGGGTTGACTACAGTTGACTTAGGAACGAAACACTTTCTGACTTAGTTCATTACACACCTGAAAAGAGTTAAAGTTTGTGCAGAATTAAGCAGTAATTTTGGAAAAAAAATGTTATGACTCGGTCCGATACAACTGTGAGCCCTCCATATGGGTATAAATGAATCCCATACAACTATGTGTATGTCCTCCACGGACTGTAACGCAACGCAATAATAATCTAATCGGTCAATGGAAATATTGTTGTAAAATAAAAGATTGAATGAATCGGTTGCTTAAATTAGCTGCAAGCCATTAAAGCATACATATAATAAAAACAAAAACGAAAAACTTCCATTAAATTACCCTAATCCTCGTAAAGTATACCCTTAACGTCCAAAGGACGTCATTACTCGTAACATTGAACCGGAAATCGTACTTGTTTAATCGAGTTCAAAATGTCTTCTTCCTTTTCTATATTTCTACAGAACGTCAATCGACAAGAAAATTTACTAGAGATGTCAGTGTATATTGTACTGACACAGCCTTACTGTGTGTAGTTAAATATGCTACATACCTATGTATTTATGTCAAAAAGTATTTTTTTGTAAAACTTTTTACCACAGCAAGGGCACGGATACGAAACAGAGTTAAATACACATGTACCATGCACCCACTTGTCATGTGAGTACCATTTCCACTTACAGTTTGCATTCTTTTGCACAGCACTGTGGGGTTCTACTTTGACATGTGGTCATGACCTGTCCAAAATTAACATGACATGGCACCACAAGAGCAAATAACACACGAAAGTTCTATAGAACTAGATGCTGATACCAGTATATATACAATATATGCAGTAATGTAGCATGTCACAGAAACATGTTGAACATTCATCTATACTCAGCTACCGTCCCGCATATAAACGCGTCAAACAAACTAACTTTAGTGGCAATAGTCCGGTTCAGTATGTAATTTTTAAGAGGGCCGAAAATATTTGCACTATGAGCGTTACACGTAAGCATATGAGCATACGTAAGTGCGAGTATGTACCTATAAATTTGTCTACACGGTGAAAACTATAAGAAAACACACAAACCTATTCCTTTCTAATTGAATGAGGATTTTAATTTATTGTCATTTTCACTCCAAATAATTGTCACTTCAAACTTAATTTTATTTTGAGATTGCAAATTTCAGATATTCTACAAGAAAATTTCGGGGAATTTCGTACCGATTAAAATTAGGGTGACAAACTTTGCTGAAACAAGATATACGCTTGCATATCGAACAAAATAATAAAACCAACCGATGCGCTAATTTCCTCAGCAACTTCTCTGATAGCAATTCGACGATTCTCCATAACAATTGTTTACCATGCGTGTAAGGTAACGGTACGTGACGTGTTGGGATGTCCAGAATGGGCATCTTCGTTTAATTCTTCGCGGCCTTCTGTGAAGAGTCTGTACCAATTAGGAACATTTTTTTTTTCCTCTCGCCAAATATTGGTCAACATTTCAAGATTTCAAGTACGTTAAAGTACTTAATTTTATTTTTCACGCAAAATTTAATAAAAATTCTTTGATTAATTTTTTTTCAATAGCTAAAATTCGTCAAATACACATAAATATATTTAGCCTTAATATTTGAGTATAAATATTTACGAGACTAATATATATACATATATATATATATACGTAAATTATTGTCATTGCATGAGTATGGAGTCTGGAAGCGATCATGATGTAAAATCAAAATATAGTTTGCTGTCTTGCATTTGATTTTTATAATTATATAGGTAGTTAAATTTAATGTCGTCGATTATGCCTTTTTAGATATGAAGATCTAAAATAAGTTATCTGCTTATTCAAATTATCGACATCCAAATATAACCCGGAATATTTAAAAAAAAAATTTATTTTATAAAAGTGCTGATTAAAATCTTAGATTACTGTTAAAGTTGTATCTGTCAAAATGGCATATTCTTTCAACGATCAAAAAAAAATTGAAACACTGAACACCTGATAAGTCGTATGCTTCATCGTGACACATGTTCAGCCAAAAGTAATTGACTACATGTAAGTGATGATAGATATACATATCTAGCAGCCATCGAATCATTGAAGAAGAATAAAATCTGTTTGAATCGATGGTATAACTCACATTGTACTAAGACACTTTCCAACTGAACCCTTATAAGATTTATACCAGTCTACTTAAAAATATCCTGTATGATGCACTTTATCCGAAGCAATGGAAAATAGCAGTGGTACAATCCATGCTCAAATTGGACAAATCTAATTCTGATCCGGGAAATCTCCGTCGAAAAGTCATCTTCCTAATATCGTCAAGGTATTCAAGAAAAAGAAAAAAAGAAAATTAAAAATTTTAAGTAAGTCTCGGCACAAAACTTTTCTATCGGCCTTTTGACTTCATTAAAAAGATTTATTAATATTTTTTATTAATTTATTATTATTTTTTAAATAAACGTCGCCGCGTCGGGAGACCGCTAAGTAAATAAAATAAAACGAGAATACGAGGTCTCCTGTATTTCCAGTCTGTTCGAATCGAGTAGCTAAGCGCTGAAATGTTTGGCCAGTTGGCGCGACACGATTAGGAAATCGACGTCGAACGACACGCTCTTGCGAGGAATAGCGTTCTATTGCTTATGTCTTTGTATAATGCAGCTGTCTAGTTCACTAAAATATGATTGAGGTATGATACAATTTACACAAATTATAACATCTTTCGATAGGGTGATTAATTGTGCGTCACCTAAAAGAGCTGATGATCTGGAAACGCCTAAACAGATCTTCGTAAATTGTATTGTAGCTAAGAATCATCTCGATCACGTTAGCTTTTATTTATCAATGCAGTTTTAGAACGAATTTATTACCATACATGCTGCGTCTAAGCTCGTTTCTTATATTCAATGGAGCAAAAGCAAAAATTAATGCTTGGCTGCTTGCCTGATTAACCTGGAAACAGCCTTGACCATATGGTGACAAAAGGAACCAGAGGGATTTTTCTGCAAGCTGAGGAGGTTAAGAATAGTTCATGCTTTATGACATGCTGCCTGGTAGACGGTTCATTGTGAAAAACTGCAATATAACTTGTTCCCAGATAAAACTGTTTCGCAACACTAAATTGGCCGATGTTTTTCAATAATTTGTAAGTGATCTAGCAGACTTTCTTCGCTACGTAATTGCGTACGCAGGCGATTTGGTTGTACACAGATCAGGTCTAAAAATTGAAACTGTTACAAGTAAATTACAGCGTGACTTCGGAAAATCGGAATTTATTGGGGGCAAACATACATATGCTCCAATCGCATCGAAAACAATTTAAGAAATTAATTCGAAATTGAACTCGATTTTTTCTATTATTCTAGCTAAATTTGACGAACAAAAGCAGGCGAATAAACTTTTATCAGAGAAACTTTCTTAGATAGTAAATAAAGCACGGAAACATAGAAGCGAAAATGAAAAAGCAACTGCTATAGGTTGATCGGGAGATATTTTAAAGTAAGCACATACAAACGATTACTAAAGCCGATTTGGACGTACGGTATACAACTCAACAAACAGGAACTTCGTACAAGCTTTCGCAGATTACAAATTAAGGAAAGGTCGCGCAATAAAACAACTAGCATTACCTGTAGCTATTTTTAGTGAACAATTACCTATCAAACGTGTTTTGCAATTTAAACTGCTAGATAATATAAAATTGCAAGGAGAAAGAATCTTGACAAGGGAGGTATTTTTAGTGAGTTGAAATCTCACGCTACTATAAGCACGCGTAGCCGGTCCTTATAATATCAGATTTTCATCTGCCCTCGGAAAAAAAAAGGTAAGGGCACCATGAGTCAGTTAACTGATCTAAATTGTATTTCACGGTATTTCTCCTTGATTAAAAATGATACTGACAAACAATATTCCTTGAAACCATATATGTATATATGTACATATATTACATACATTAATATTTGTTGTTAAATTCTAACTGTATTCCGTTTTACAGCGCAAGTATATAGTTTCTGGTAAGCAGAAACAATGATCTTTCAAGTTTGCCTATAAACATAAAAAACAACAAGCTACGAACCACGGAACAATGTGTCAAACTTTTTCCTGAAAAGGAAGTGCGCAACCTATAACCATCATTTCAATATGCAAAGTAAATCGCAAGACTTTTGTCAACGTTTCATTGAGTAAATAGCACAGAAAAGCTCTTAAAAGTGCAATTCGATTACAAACTTTAACTTTGTAAAGCAGCTTTTGAAAAATTGGAATTAATTACTCCTCCCTTAAATCTGAACAAAAAGGTAAGATATAGAAGGATTAATGAACGACTTAAAAGACGCGAAAGAATTCTTGGCAGGCAATGAAAGCCGTAGCGAAAATGCAGTAAGCAGGATGAAGGCCAACGTAACCGGAATAATTATGGTGCACCAAGATACAGATGGTATTCTGGCGCATAAAATCGCTTATTTTCAAAAAAAAAATTATAATAAATATTATTTATTAGACTGGTGTGCAAAGAAGTAATAAACTTTTTTAACTCTACTATTTCATTTACAGAATAAAAAACAAAAAATAAAAAAAAATATTTCCTTAAACATTCATGAAAAAAATTGCAAACAAGTTTTTTTTGGGAAAATTAATAGGACATTTGGTGTATCGTTTGGATAAAATTACTTCCCTTAAACATCGATTTAACCAACTTGTTCGTTTCGTGAGGAGTAATTTTGTCTCACTCTTCGATAATGATCTGTTTTAGTTGTTGCCTCTTCGTTCCAGTAAATCCTACAAATGCTCAATCTGTATTGACTTGCAATTGTAGATCAACCAAGTTCGAATTACTTCGGAGTTGTGCCTGGGATCGTTATCTTGCACCAACAGAAATTTGTCCCTCAATCCAAATTTTTGCGCACTGGGTTTAAGATTCTCTTTTAAAATCGACAGGTGGAATCTGTTCATGGTGGATTCAATAAAAGTTATCTTTCCACACAACCAGCCGCCATAGCACCCCAAACCACTCGGCGGAGTCGACGCACTGCATAAACAGTAAGATACTCGTAGACAAAAATTCGGTGAATTTTCCAACAGTTTATCAAAGAAAATTGCAGAATATCTGCAAGTCAGCATTGAAAGGACAGAACACTGTAAAATGCGATAGCGCAAATTTGTTACCGCAAATAAATAAAATATTAAGGAGAAACAAGCAGAATGACATACAGGATCTGAATCTTCCGTGAACGTCAAATAATGAACCCTTGCTAAAAACAATCAATATCGATCCAGAGAGCTCCTTGCTAGATGACGATTTCTCCGTGATCGAAGATCCTTACGAGAAAGTGGCGACAATAGGAGCTTTATTCCCGGAAATGATAACGTTCGCTTGTGCAAAGCCACTTTACACCCTCCCGAATAATGTATATTATCCAGTGCATTGGAAAACAGTGATGATACAACCAATCCCCGAGAATAGTAAAGACACCTCTAACCCAAAAAATGTCCGGTCGACAAGTCTCCTTCGGAGTATTAAGCAGCATTTTGATTGCTGGAAATTGAAGATCAATTTCTAGAAATCAGAATCTATTTTATTCAGAACGTCCTTGTCTAGAAACTTTCGACACCAATATAAATTGCTGTTGATTCTCAATATTTGGACCCGATGGGCGTCCATTGACAAAACAGGATGTAGTCACTTTGGTATTTGACTTGACCAATATCTACATTTTTGAGGGCCCGGGGCGCTTTCGCTTTTATAAAAGTAGCTAAAGTAATCACAGAACTTAATATATTATATTTATCGATTACTTTTCCTCATTTTCGTTTTATTATGTTCCGTATGCCTCCTTTTAGGTAGACAATTAAAAATGCTGAGAGTAACTCTAAAACCTAAAGTGCGTCGATTCCAATAATGTTTAATTTCAAATTCGTCAGTATAGGAACCACCAAGGTGAAGTAAAAACGGGCAATTTAATCTTCCATAAATAATCTGCTTCTTTACGATCTTTACTTGCAAGGTGCAATTCATACAAATTTACTAGACCAAATGCGAAAAATATGAAACGTGAAGAACCCATATACGAGTAAATCATAAATATTTTATTTGTTTATTTTATTATAAAGTTATTTTGGACGGCATTTTATTTTCGTGCCAGTCGTGAAAGTTCCACGCTTGAAAGCAACGGTAACGACATTTTTCCGGGGTTGCAAAATGATAATTGTTGTCGTTACGTCTGGGGTTTAAGCCAGTAATGTAGGAATTCGTGGAGATATTTCCATACATGCTAAACATATATGTATGTACATATGTTTAAATTTATGTTGTTTGATGCTACCAGGTAAATTAATATTATAAGTAAAAACTCGGAGCTTAGACTTAAACTAAGAGAGCGTTTGCTCTTATCAAATGAAGTTCTAGAGGGCATGCGTCGAATGAAAAGATGGCAAAACCGGAAAATGAGGAATTGAAACATGGCATATTCGAACACAAATAGTGTGTCAACAACCCTTCACGGCTAAACGAGTTTCATCGTAAATATAAAAAAAAATGAAAATTCGTACACTAGCTCTTAAAATTAAGTTCAGTTTTTTTTTCTTTTTAACCCAATTTGAAATCTCAAAAATAGAGTGATGGTTGCTATTTAAGCTTTAACTTACAAAATCAGCTTTTTATTAGTGCTTAAAAAAAATAAATGGAAAATACCCCTCTCATTATTACTATTCGCATTGTTATGGAAATGTATTAATACGAGTACATTAATGTACATGTTCTCGTATGTGCTTTGAATTTTATCCAGATGAATAATTCTTGTTCCTAGAAGAAGCCACGGTTATTACGGTTATCGATCTCCTCGGGAAAATACCTAGAGATTTAGTTTCTTCATCCCACGCTTCCGATAGCTGTTGGCAACTATTATCTATGATAAGTGCTCCAGTCTCTATTCCACCATCGGAAAAACTATTTTTCCTTGCAACAAAGTTTCACTTAGTGCTCGATTGTATGTTATATTCTCATGTCAATATTCTATAATCACTGTATATGTCTGGCAATTCATACAACTATACCTATGTAGATATAAAACTTAGTTGAATACTGTGCAAGTATTGACTCAGAATCAAAACACCCAACAATGCACATCAACTTATTACCCAGCATGATTTCGTGCACAGTACGTGGAAACAAGCAACTTGTACTTTCAAGAACCTAGCACCCATCACTTCTACAGCGCCTGACTCGGTAAGCTTCATAATGAACTTACCTAGATGATAAAAACCGACGAAGTAGAAGTACTCGTACATGTTACGTATAGGTACATGGTAGAACGAAAACGAATATATCTCTTCTGAGGTTGATGCTGACAACGGAGTTTACCTTAATCCGATAAAATGAAGGCAGCATTTCAGAAAAAAAGAGCATTAGAAAAAGCAGGAAAAAGTCAAATTCTATTCTATGGTGAATGCTTAACAAATGCTGTAAATTGCAGACTAACACAAGCTCATATAAATTTTCGATAGCATGAGCAAAGCGACCTTACGGAAAAGATATTTCTTGAAAACATGCATTGCATCCATTGCCAAGATTGTAACCCTTCTAAAACCAATGGTTCTACCGCATGTAGTTGGCATTGCTGATAAACCAAAACAGAACGATATGTTACCCCATATCATGTTTTTGTTTCAGCATTTTCCACAAATTTTATCCCTTACCTTTAAGACCTAAAGTGGACAAATAATGCAGTTTTTTTGAACTTCAATAGTCATAACTTCAACCACACATACTTGTATTGTATTGGGCATATGGATGTTATATAATTATGAAATATATATTTTATAAATATATATAAATACATTCAATCGCTAACTACTCAATTGTCTGTGGGTAATACTAATATTGAGTAATAACTCGGCTTAATTTTTGATGCCCGAATATAAATCTGATTATTATGTCCGGTAACCATGGTTTCGTTTCGAGTTAATTAAGGGATACAAAGTCTGTTCTTACAGACTTGGGTAGTTCATTTATGGCGAGCTTATGGTTTACGAACAGGGCATCATCGTTTGAAAGCAGTGAGACAATTCAAATGGTCGATTTTGCAATTTCCTTTCGATTGATATTCGAAATTGCGGAAATGTCATAATACCTCATTAGAATACAGACGCATCCATAGTTGGTGTCATAAACTCCTTGAAAATATACGTTATACAGTTTAGGAAAACTTTATCCAATTTTGAATCGATTTATCCCAAACAGAGATATTGATACCTTTAATATGCGTCCACACTGTAGGACGAATCAACTCGGATTCCGAATTAAAATGAAACATTTTAAAGAGCGTACAAATTAATAAAAACAATTTAAATTTGTTAATGTTTATTCATAAAAGTGGTCCTCGAGTACATCATAGGCGTCTAAGCCAATGACCTGCTAGAGATAAACGCAACCAATTACAAAAGGGTGCAAATATGTTATTCTCTGTATTTTCTTATTTGTACTATAATTAAGTTCGAATTAAAATTGAATATCAACATTGGTCACTTCGTATGTCATCATCACTTGTGATGTCATCAATAGGTTTCAGTGGCAAACTGCCTCCCAAAGAAGTATAAGCAAACTATTATATATGTAAGTACCCTTACTTGGTTGTAATCTCCGATTTATTTCGAAGGGTGGTCTTTATGGGTAGACATTTCACATTATTATTACCACATTCTGTGGCAGGGCTGTCTTTAACCTATTGGAGGCAATGAGCATATTAGGATAATGGGGCCCTCATGACTTCGAAAGAACACTATTTTGTTAGAAGGCACATTAAATGAATAGGTAATATAATATAATCCACAAAAGCATTAGCATTCGCAGGTAAATGCTTAAGAATCTATGTTGATTGAAGGGGAACTCTTGTTTTTTTTTTTTTTTTTAGTTTTTAATTCATTTTTATTCATAATTTCTTAGATCTATCCTACCCTAGACAAAAATGCTTAAAAACTAGCTTAACTATCTTAACAATCTAGATATCTTACTGGCCCTAGGCGGACACTCTAAAA
The DNA here is from genome assembly GCA_958301585.1 of Merodon equestris. NCBI lineage: Eukaryota > Metazoa > Arthropoda > Insecta > Diptera > Syrphidae > Merodon > Merodon equestris. The sequence goes on along the minus strand of OY284414.1, from coordinate 43,321,994 downwards.
TAGACGTAACAACTTAAGTCTATGTCTTTCGACTACTATATCAACTCACCACTAACATTACTATATCTAGCTTAAGCTAAGAAAAATGTTTTTTATTAAAAACTTAGCATATGATCATTTTTTGTATTATATATAAAACGTAAGCCTACCTTAATGTAACTAAACCTAACTTATTCTACCTTAACTAAAATATATATATATAAATTATATACATAATATATATTTAATATATATATCTTTTTTTTTTTTTTTTTTTTTAATACATGCTACGCTACTACTACCTACCCTACCCTACCCTACCTTACCCTACCCTAGCCTATGTAAGCCTGCCATTGGTGTTAGGCAGGCCATGCCTTGAAGAGGCTGAAGCTCTCAAAGTGTCCACTGACGTAGCTCTCTCCAGCCACCAAAAGCGTTGATGCTGTCGGACTACGTCTCCTCGATCCCGGCGTGAGACCGATCTACAGAACCTGAGGCGCTCGGGCTCACGGAGCGCGACATCGGGTTCGTAGAGGAATCGCCGTTCCACGGAATTGCGACCCACGTGGAAGATTAGCGGTACCGCCAATCTATCCTGGATCAGCCCACATCTATCTAAATAGTGGAATGCTTCTGGCGGCACAAAGCCATTTAGGCGCACTCTCTCGTGATATAAATCGTTGGGGTAGTAAGCCCCGAAGATCAGGCTATTGACCGAAGTCATTGCTCTCGCAACGTGGCTTCGAATCAGTTTGATCAAAAAATTATCTATCCGTACAATCCTGGCCCTATTGTATAGGACCTCGTTCGGGTAAAATTTCGTGTACTCAGATTCGGGTGTCCTGTGTAGCCCCAGACACATCCTGAGACATTGTCTCTCAAACACCCGAATCCTTTCCATTAAGCTGGCTCTCACATTGAACCAGACGGGACATCCATAGGCAACCATGGGCCTGATTAAGGCCATGTAGCAGATTACCTTCACCCTAGAATCAAGTTGGCTGCTATGAAACAGCCATCTTGTCAGAGCGAAAGCGCCCCGGGCCCTTGCCAGAGCAGCATCTACATGTTTGTCAAAATATAGATACTGATCCAGCACCATCCCAAGATATCTGACCACACTTTGTTTCGCCAGTGGACGCCCATCCGGTCCTAAAATTAAGAACCTGTGCCAGTTTTTTCTAGTGTCCCGAGAGGCCCTAGACAAAGGCGTTCTGAACAATATAGATTCTGATTTCTGGAAGTTGATTTTCAACTTCCAGTCATCACAATACTGCTAAATTTTTTCGAAGTCACGCTGCAAGAGAGTGACAATGACGTCGATCGTTGGACCTGATCTGTACGCGATTAGGTCGTCTGCGTACGCTATTGAATGGTGAAGAGAAACTATCAGATCGCTTAGGTAAATGCTGAAAAGGATCGGCGAATTTACCGTACCCTGTTGCAGTCCATTTTTGATTTCAAATGTTTGGGTAGAAGTCACGTTGGCAATTTTCACTACGAACTTTCTACCTGTTAACATGTCAAAAATCATATATAGCAGTGGTTTACTTATGTCCAGCCGACTGAGCTTATAATAAAGACCTTCTAACCATACGGTATCGAAGGCTTTTTCCAAGTCAATCAGACAGGCACCCGTGCATTGGTTCTTGCATTTATTCCATTGGACATCCGATACAAGCTTCGACGCGGCATGAATAGTGTCATGCCCCGCTCTGAAACCGAATTGGTTATCCGGGATGATTTTATTGTCCTCAACCCATTTAGACAGGGCCCTATGGATCACCTTCTCGAAGACCTTGCTGATACTCGGAAGGAGACTTATTGACCGGAGATTTTCCGGGTTAGATGTGTCTTTACCCCTCTTGGGAATTGGTTGCACCACCGCTGTCTTCCAGTGCACTGGATAATATGCATTATTCAGTGCATTGTTGAACAGGATGGTGTACCTCTCTACAGCCACTGGCGGAAGGTGCCTAAGCACAACATTGGATATACCGTCGACTCCCGCGGATTTTTTCTTCCTCAATGACTCGAAGATCATCTGAAGATCTTCCGTGGATATGAACAGGGTATTAACCCCCTCATTGGCGATGACATTGTTTGCCATGAAATCTTCATTGAACCCTGTAAAACCAAGGTTCTCTGATCGCCAATGATCGATATCATTTCGTAAATAGAAGTGATGAAGCAGGGCTCTACCTTCCAGGTCGTGGTTCGGGCGAATACTATCATTCACCTTGTACACTTCCTGGAAGACAGTTCCCACTGTCGCCACCTTCTCCTGAGGATCCTCGATCACGAAGAAGTCGTCATCCAGGATGGCGCTCTCCGGATCGATGCTAACTGTTCGTAGCAAGCGTTCATTGTCTGACGTTCTCGGAAGCTTTAGATCCTGAATGTCATTCTGATTGTTTCTCCGAAATATTTTATTTATTTGCGGGAACATACTCGCGCTGTTGGATTTTACAGCACGAATTCTGTTGTTCCAATGCAAACTTACAGATATTCTGTAATTTTCCTTGATTAACTGTTGGATATTTTTAATCAGTGACTTCAGTGTCCTGACCTCCGAGTTTTGTCTGTCGGTAAACCGCCTGTACAAGAGTTTGAGTCTTGTCAGGAGTCTACTTTTTTGTCTGTGCAGTGCGTCGATTGTCGCGTTTCGGTATACGTTTGTGGTATCGTGCTGTCTTTGGCGTGGTATCGTACTGTTCATTGTCTGTTTAATGACATCGTCCATTTGTTTGAGATACCTGTCAATCTCGTAGTTTGACAGGTTCCTATTAGGCGGTGGAAAGGAGGCGCTCGAAGTGAGCGCTCTCGTCAGGGAATTGGCAAAGCGCGGCCAGCACACCCTACTGTAATCGTAGGGGTGCGTTTGGACACACTCTGCCATCTCCGCGAACTCGTCAGGTACTGTGATCACGGCACATAGTCCGCAATGGTCACTGTCGTATACAATGGTCCGTAGACAGTTAATAGACCATTCGTTCGTGTCTGCCAGTCTCAGTCGAGAGTCCATTAGCATGAGATCCAGATAGGAGCCGCTCCTAGGATACGACGGACTATCCGTTGCGAGCAACTTGACTCTATATTCAATGCTGCGAAGAACCCACCAATGGCTTAGTAGGCTCCCCCTAGTGTTGGGAATGTTATTTCCCCAATCACTATGTTTGGCATTTAAATCGCCGGCCAGAATGTAGAAGTTTTCTACCGAGTTTAAGCGCAGAGATCGAAAAAGTGTCTCGAGCTCTGCGATAAAAATATTGGGTTGAGGTGCTTCAGGTGCATAGGCTGATACAATGTACATTCTCTTTCCGTTTCGGAGAGGAATGCACACAATACAGGCCTCTAGCACCTGGAACCTCCGCACTTCACCGCTATATATGACTTTATGTTTAAAATTGTTTTTAATAAAGATCGCAACTCCCCCGCCTTGAATAGCGTTGGGTCGGTCCCTTCTAATTATTTTAAAACTGTGCCGGATTTTGTGCTTCTGGCTTAGCTTTGTTTCGCTAACCAAGAGTACATCGGGGCTTTCGTCCTGCAACAGGTTAAAAAGTACGGCTCGTCGCTCGATCCTTATCAGTGAATTTACATTCACCGACAGGATCTTCAAGGGCCTCTCTACCAGCGTACCCATCACGACCTTAGGTGCGCTAGGCCCGGCAGAAGCGAGTAGGTACTATCTACTCGGGTCGCCGTCTCCAGGATCTGTTGCTGGAGCTGCCCAATCTGCCCTTGGATTGCGAGCAAGATCGAACAGACATCCACCTCGGCCACCGGTGCCTTAGAGACAGGCACTGGGGCTTTAGGAACAGTCATGGGCTTTTGTACCGTCTTTCCCGAACCTGCCGCCATTTGGGCGTAGGTCAATTGGGATGTGACGGCTGGTGTTTGGAAGCGACCCGAGGGACGCTTCTCCTCGACCTTCTGCTTACGGGCCAGGTTTTCTTTCTTGATGTCCTGGAACTTAGGACATCCCCGATAGTTTGCAGGGTGCCCTCGGTTCCTACACAAGACACACTCGAGCTGCTCTCTATCCGCCACCTTGTCTTTCCCAAGGTCGCATTCCTCGTTCTTGTGGTTCTTTGCACACTTAACGCATCGAGGCTGCATTTCGCAGTTCGACGCGGCGTGCCCGAACCTTTGGCAGCGGATACATTGCAAAATGTTTCCGCTCCTCTTTAATGTTTCCCATGTGACAGTCTGGGACGCTAAGGTGGTGATAGTCCTTAACCTCTCCAGCTTGCTGCTGGGTGTGAGCTGTACCAAGAAGAAGGGAATAACTCGCTTCTCCCGTCGGGAGCTCACCGTAGTGAATGGCTTAACCCCCACGAATTTGAGGTCGTCACTCTCGAACTCTTTGAGCTCTGAGAGCATTTCCTCGGGGTCTGCAATCGACTCCACGCCTTTAAGGAGCATTGTCCGCAACCTCTCGGCCTTCGGCGTGAAGGAGAAAAACTCCGTTGTGGACTCCTTTAATAAGCTTTTTATACGCTTATGCTGCTCCAGTGTCTTCCACCGAACAGCATTGCGTTTTTGGCCTAAACATTTGATTTCAAAATTGCCTATACCAATAGCATACTTACAGAGATCGATGGTCTCTCGTAGGGCCGTGGTATAGGTGAAGATGGGTGGCACTTTCTCCTTTTTAGGACGTTGCTGCTGCTTCTGCTGCTGCGGCTGTTGTTGTTGCTGCTGCTGTTGCGGCGGCTGTTTCTGCTGCTGTTGTTGCGGCTGTTGTTGCGGCTGTCGTTGTTGCTGCTGTTTCTGCTGCTGTGGCTGTTGTTGTTGCTGCTGCTTTTTCTGCGGCTTCTGTTGTTGTTGCTGCTTTTGCTGTGGGGCGGCTGTTGCCTGCTCTAAATCCCTCTTCTTTATTTCCTTCAGCTTATCAACTACGGCCTGCAGCTGGGCACGTAGCATACGCTCTTTCTGCTCCAGTTCGCTACGCTCTTCCTCCGTAGCCGAATATAAAAGGGGGGCGAAGGGGTTATTGTCTCCCGTGTAGCGACCTTCCCTACCATAGGAAAGGTAGGCAATATCCGCTTCCACGGGGATCGCTGGTTTTGGTTGTTGTTGTAGAGCTGCTTCCGACGTTGATGGTGATGGCGCCCCTTTCCTCGCTTCGACCTGCAGCTTTTCAGTCGAAGTAGTGAGGGAGGGGCGCTTAGTTAGATTGGGCTTCGGGTTGACCCTTCTGCGCCTCTTCATGACGACGGTCGGTGTTGCGAAATCGGATGATAAATCACCCGATTCCGACTCCGTACGACGTACGGGTTTTCCCCCGCCGTCTCCCGACATCCTCCTCCTGCTACTTCCAACTAATTGAGAAGCAGCAGAAAGAAACAGAGAAAACACACACAAAAAACTTTCCTCCCGACTTGGGATCCGAACCGGCGACCTTCCGACTGCGGGTCGAGCACTTAACCACCGGGCTAATTGGGGTTCCGCGAATGTTTCGCCTAAATGCGCACTTATACCTTTTTATTGTTTTTTGTTTATATCGCAAACAAGCCGAAACACTACCTTCCACTTCACTGGTCTGTGATCAACTGAAGAGGAACTCTTCTAGATTTGAGATGGACAAAATCGTTAATCACTTCTTGAAAATCCATGTTTTTGAACACATCACATTCTTTTTTTTACTCTTTTCAATTTGGAAAAAGAAAGTCCCCTAATTCAGTTACTTACCATCATACTTAAAAAGATTCTCAATGCAATGTCTACATTAGGAAATGTGTCTTCAATTTTGTTTTTTTTTTCAAAAATTGATATATTTCCAATATACTATTAGTTCCTTCATTTTCAGAAAAAATAAATCAAAACGTTTACTAATGTTCTTATAAGAACCTAACCGCTGTTTTAGATGAACGCTTAAGGTATCAATTACAGGAAGAAAAGTTTCTAAATACTTTGAATTTCTCTCATCCATTCAGTTGGACTGGCGGCGTATATCCATCAAAAATTCTCTGGCGAGAGCTTCTGCGTTTTGTTCTTTGAGATAGGTTCTTGTAGTCAGATTCCGGATTTCTTTCTTGGGCGGACGATTCAAATTTATCCCTGCGGCTAATTATAAAATCATAAAATTAAATAAACATATTAGTTGCAACATCCAGTGTTGTTTTTATCTGAAGGTGGTTACTTAATTTCTCTATTCTTTCCAATATAGATTTCCAAACATCCGTAAGTATAATATATTCCAGCTTTTTCATTTTTCTGGACAGACTAATGGCTGTGTCTCTAATTTCACGTGCTTGTTCAGTACCATTTGCGGTAAATATAAAAGCTTCTATATATACGAGTATTTGTTTATGACCTTCATGCAAGGCGCTTATTGCTTCTGCTTCAGCTGACCATCTGTTTTGTAACATGTTTTAAATTTTTTTTTAACTTGAATGTTCTCCCTTTATAGATAGAGCCCGAAAAAAAGTTGTACACTTTTTGAACCATTTCAAAAAACTTTGTTGTCACCGATACACACTCAACAGCCTGGACACCTAGGTGGCAAATTCACATTGTCGTAGCTTTGTTCTTTCCAATCTGTTATTGGAATATCATGATTCTCTAAAAAAATCAAGATAGTTGGCACTAAATGCTCAAATTTATGCTCTTCAATAAGTATACATTTCAGAAGACTAAAATAGGAACACGTCACATTATGTCAATAATTTCATTACAAATATTCGCTGACAGATAGGAAATGTTATCTTTTCCAAGATTCCCAATTTTTTTTTAAGTGATCTGCAAGAAATGGATCAAATTCACCCAATTATTCCAAATAATTTCCATCATTAGGAGATCCTAGGATCTCATTGTTACAATACATGCTAACAATACATTTAGGAACACGATAACAATTTTACAACAATAATCCACTTCTTTTTGATGTTGAGATAATACGTGAATGTCAACACTACCAACCGCTTTGCTTCGTCATCATAGATAGCCTATGTGTTGGGCTATTTTCATGTGTTAAAAGAATGTGTTTAACGTGCTTCCAATCATTACATCCATTCGGAGACGCATAGATTTGCATCAGAAAGATTAAATAAGGAGCATGAAAAACAAAATACAGAGTTTTTGGCAGGCAAGTCGCTTTCATTGTTCTTCAATATCCGAATAAATAATGATTTGTTTAAATACTTAGTAACTGGTTTATGGCCATCTTTGTAGGTTCTACATAGATGTTTCTGAAAAATCAGAATCCTTATTTTGAAATATGATGGTCCCTTGCGAATCAAAATTTCGCGATTTTTTTCTGTAAAGTTTTCATGAACATAATCGGCGTGATCGTGTGACATTTCTTCTGAGCTGGAAAACGTTTGTTGTTAGACTGACACAGTTGTCGCTATTCGTGAAGTTACCGCACTTTCGTCATAGGGACGGTCGCTTTCTGATTCAATTTTTCTTTTTCCAAAATTGTTAGAAATTAGTGTAGAACATGAGGATTTAGAAATTCCCGCGATTTGTGATCGACAATATTCTTCATGTTGGAGATTTTTTGTTTAATTGCTACTTACAGAAGTTTATCCAGTCTGACCGTTTCGATATTTTATATTATAATTCATTAGGTATTTATTTTTACACCGGAAATAATCGCTAAAACAAAACAGAACGAGTAAACAAGGATTTAATCAAAGAATACCTCAGAGCACAATCAATAAAAACCACAAACTTAACCAACGTCACAACACCACAGACAAATATAGAAGAATTCCCGATTGTCGAGTCGGTTTATTTGAGACATTGGGACACGATCAGTTTCCACAGTTTTTACATTCATTAGAAAAGGAGGGTAAAGAACTATCAAACTTAGCATTATTTGTTTATTCGTTCATAAAAAATATATATTATAGTATATTAAATGTTTCAAGTTTTTAGAGAGATCTGGTGTTAGTGTCAACCGCAGTACTGAAATATTTTTTTATAAACATTAAACATTCACTAAACATTAAATTCTGTCCTCAAATTAAAATAGAAGGGTGTTGTGGAAGTTTTTAAAGGGCTTGATTTCTTTACAAGAGTTAATTAGTAAATGAGTTAACAGTATATTGAAATAATAATAAATAAATGGCTAAGTGAATAAAAAATATATAAATAAAAGAATATATAAATAATTAAATATATAAATAAATAAATCAATATAAAAAGATAAAAAATAATGACAAAAAATCTAAATAAATAAATAAATATATAACCAGAAGTAAAAAAAGTTAACAAGTAAACGTTTGCAAAAATATAAAAAATACATAGATATACATATGTATATTGTATTAAGAGTTCAAACTAATTCGGTCCATTTTTTGTTACGTCATGATATTGTTCGTAATTCGGCCGTTTTTCCCTTAATGCACGGGTCAAATGAATAAGTTTTAACCTGTACCGATCGCCCGTAATGTATTCGAAAGGTTGTCGTAACTCATTGTGCGCAAGACCCTTTTAGTCCCACCAGATACACAGCATGGCCTTCGAACTCAAATTGATTGATGTTGAGGTCGATGGTTACGATTCACCACTTCTTTCTTCTTAGGATTATCGTAGAATATCAGTCTCTTATCCCTAGTCACAATCCAATGTAAAAAAATTCTTTCTTTTTTGCCTTTGACTCAGCTGCTGGCAAGTGAAAAATCACCTTTACATATCTCAGTTTCAAGTCATGGAGAACCCAATCGCCTTGCTTCCGAATCATTCCTAGGGATTTAAATCGTACAGGAACTGCTTGCTGAGTTACTCCCAATGAATGTGTAGTCTCCATTTGCGTTTGACTCGGATCTTCATAGAGTATTGCCTCCAATTCTTGGTCTTCGATTTTTTTTTTTGTAAGTAAACCAAAAAATTCTGCAATTTTTTTTTACAATAATTAACACACATTGGGACGTAATCTGAATGTAATACATAAATATCCAACGTTTCCGAAACCACCGAAATCAGCTGTCATTATCTGTTGCACCAGATAATATCCCACCTTTGCTTCTCAAGTTTTGTAAATTTAATTTAGCTAGTCCGCTTTGTTTTATATTTAATTTATCTCTAAAGCAGGGCATATTTCTAGACTGTTGGAAGCACTCGCTCATAACTCCTCTTCATAAGTCTGGTCCTAAAGGTTCTATTACCAACTACAGGCCTATTGCCAAGCTTCAACTAATACCAAAAGTGTTTGAGGCAATTGTAAAAAATAAGTTATACTCCATAGTACACAATCATATATCGGAGCACCAACATGGTTTCGTGAGAGGTAGATCCACCACTACAAACTTATCAATTTTTACGAATTACTGTCTTTCTAATTTAGAGAAACGCCAGCAAGTTGACACCATTTACACTGATTTTTCAAAGGCGTTTGATCGCGTGCAACATAATCTCCTTGTTAAAAAATTTGAACTACTGGGATTTCACTCTGAATTTTTAAATTGGCTTAGAAGTTATCTTGTTGGACGTAAACAGTATGTGAAAATAGGTAGTGTCATGTCGGAGGAGATTTTAAACTATTCGGGAGTTCCTCAAGGAAGCCACCTAGGACCTCTCTTGTTTCTTCTTTTTATAAATGATTTACCATTACAAATTTCTTTTTCGCATTGTCTCCTATATGCTGATGACCTCAAGATTTTTAAGGCCATAAGATCCATGTCGGATTCTATTAATCTTCAAAATGATCTTAACAAAACTGTTGACTGGTGTAATCGTAATGGATTATATTTTAACACTCAGAAATGTAGTGTTGTTACTTTTTCAAAAATTTCTAATCCCATTCAGTTTAGATACTATATTGAGAACACTATCTTATTACGGTCTAATAACCAAAGATATCTTGGAGTGGTCTTTGACTTTCAAATGAGTTTCTCTTTACATATCGAAAATGTGGTATCCCGCGCTAACTCGATGCTAGGATTCATAATAAGGAATTCTAAGGAGTTTAGGGATCCCTACACGCTAAAATCATTATATTCGTCGCTTGTTCGGCCTCTTCTCGAATATTGTTGTGTTATATGGAATCCTTATCTTCAAAATAGTATCTCTCGGATGGAAAAAATTCAGAAAAGGTTCACAAAGTTTGCACTTCGTAAGATCTTTCCTAATTCAAATTTCCCCGTGTATCAGAGTAGATGTAGCTTAATTGGATTAAAGCCTCTGGTCTCTAGAAGAAAATTATATTCAATTCTTTTCGCGTTTGATATTTTAAATTCTAATATTGATTGTTCATCGTTACTATCAATGTTTAAGGTTTATGCCCCATCTCGTTGCTTACGTCCAAAAGAACTTGACTTTTTGCATATTCCGTTTCATAGTACAAATTACGCTAGGTTTAATCCAATCACTTCGGCTTGTATTGCTTTCAACGAATTTGAGTATGCTATATACTTTAACATGGATAGAAATTGTGTTAAAAAAACCATATTAGAGTTATTGTAATTTTAATTGAATTTTGTTCTAGTCTCTAAGAAAGTATGTACTTGATGGAGAATAAATAAATAAATAAATAAATAAATTATGAAATATAACAGTCAGAGCCATCTTTTAATAAAAAACCGGGCAAGTGCGAGTCGGACTCGGCCACCGACTGTTTCATACAAATTTGTAGGTACATATTACACATAGTTCTGGAATTGAGTCTCGTGGTTTGTTTATTACCCTCTTAAAATATAGTATGTATAATACGACTAGGTACAAGACACTTAAGTGGGTAGGTATCTATTTAGGATTTAATTACGTAATTAAAAAAAGTGCTAAGTAGGTACGCAAAAGTAGGTACAAACTGTTAGGTAGGACATACACCAAAGTTATTAGGTACCTCTACATGTAAAAGAAGAAAAAGATATTTATTTTGTTAATTCTTCCTCATAAAAACATCATAGAAATAATTAAAAATCTGTTTAAGCTTGTGCCAATTAAGCCCTTTTATACGATACCCCACATGACACGGTTAACTCACTTCAAAATTTAGACCTCCATTCCTTGCATAAAGACCCGGGTTTTTTTTGTGATTTAATTAAAAATATACGGCTTTCAGTTTTTCTCTTCTGCACAAATTGGTAACAGTTGAAAAAAACTACAAAAAGTTTTAGTCACTCAATTATTACCGCACATACCGTTGCTTAACATCAATGATTGATTACGTACGATTTAATTACAAATACATATATAGCATTCCGACGTTTCCCTGTACTTGTAGTATATTACTTGCCAAATTTCATAGTACAGTAAGAAAGAAAGTACCCTATACAGTTTTTTCGTATAAAATGTTTACAAAGGCTCGTTACCACACGTTTTACAATTCAGAGATATGATAATTTGTATCTTTCTTCTATAATATTATTATACAATTGTAAAGATTGAAATTGTTTACATGTGAGTTAGATTTTTGAAGAGAATTGCGAGAAAAAACCCTCCAATTTAAAGGCAAAAAAAATAAAATGAAATAAATAATAAATAAATAAATAAACAACTAAAAAAAGTGAAGAAAAGGAGAAGTAAATAAATAAATAAACAAATACATTAAAATGTTATCAATACATATATATATACATATACACATATATATATATATTGTGTATAAATAATAAATAACAAATAGGATAATAAATAAATAGATAAATAAATAAATTAACTAATTAATAAACAAAAAAATAATAATTAGTAACAAATGGAATTGTGAATAAATAAATAAATAAAAGATAAATAAATAAATAAATACAATAATGAATAACAAATAAAAAAGTAGATCAATAAATTAATAAATAAATTACACGAGTCAAAATTATTACAATATAACCGAAATAAGTTAAATTATTTAACACAGAAAATAAATACAATGTCAACTATCGAATTGAACATAATTATCACTTAGTTTATTCACTAAGGGATTATCGGCAAAATTACAACGAGCTAGAAAACGTTGATTTAATTCCTTTATTCTATCGAAGATCAATTCAACATTTGTCCTTTGCCTTGGTAAGTTTAGCATCATTTTTAATAATTTGTTTTGGGAGACTTGCAATTTCTTAAGATGAGTTTTTGCGCAACAACCCGACACCTGGCAACCATAAAGCAGAATGGCCTGGAATATAACTTTATGAATGATCGTCTTGTTATCATTTGACAACTTTGATTTACGATAAATAAATGGATATAACATACTGATTGCAATTGCAAGTTTTTATGGTGTTTGTTAAAATGAACAATAAATATAAGTTTGGTATCCAAATAAATTCCTAGGTATTTGATGAAAGATTCCCAACTATATTTGCCCCATTTACCTGTAGCTGTCCACTAGGAAGAACACATGCTTTCTTTTTTCTAGTAAAAAAGATTGTTTGTAATTTATATTCGTTTAACTTGATTTTCCATTTTTGAAATGAATTTGGAATATTCTCAAGCTATATTTTAGATTCTTCTTGATCTCGAGAGCGAGTTCATGAGACGAAAATATTGTCGTGTCGTCTGCAAATATTGCTACTTCACAGTTGGGCAGTGATGGTAAATCGGACGTAAACAGATTATACAAAACAGGCTCCAGGACCGAGCCTTGGGGAACACCATATTGGAAGTGGACAATGTTAGAGACATCATTATTAACGTACACTTTAAAATAACTATTGGACAAGAAACTACGGACAACTTTGCAGATACTCTACAAACGATACTCTACTGAACGAGACGACTTAACATGGTTGCAGATCCTTAGTACTTGATGAGACGTACTATGGTTGCGTCTGAAATAAAATTGTTCCTTAGGAAATAAATTATTGTCGGCAATGTGTTTTGAAATTTTCTCCTTTAGGACCTTTTCGCAGATTTTACTAATACAACTTAGTAAACTAATTGGTCGGTAACTGGTAATCATATCAGGGGGCTTACCTGCTTTGAGTATAGGCACAATTTTAGCACATTTCCATATATTTGGAAAGTATTCCATTTTAAGGCAAGCGTTAAGTATAAATGTCAAACGCTCGAGACCACATTTAGGCATTTGTCTTATATATATTTTTTTAATTCGGTCGAATCCTTAAGCTTTTCGTATACATAGTTCTCTAACCACGAATTCAATACTTCTACGGTTACATAAAAACTTGAGGGTGGAGGACCGTTGTTATTGACTAAAAGATTTTGGGTAGCTCGGTTTACTAAATCATTTATTGCGGCATCCCCTAAGTAAGAATACATTTAATGGGTTTTAAGAAAATTTGAAGCGAATGCGTTTGCCTTGTCAAGATCCGTACAGAATGTACTGCCTGAGTCCTTAAGAAAAGAAAGCTACCTGTTTTTGTTTTTAACCACTTTAACAATGTTTCAAAAGGGTTTCGAATTTACGTCAGGGGAACGTAAATGTGTGTTCCACTTTTGGTTGTTGTAATCAAAAATAAGTTTGGAAATCATCTTGTTTAGATGGGAAACTTGACGATGGTAGTACAGCTGGCGATATCTTTGCTAGTGTCTTCGACAAGTGTTTCTTACTTGAATGAGTTCAAGTAAGTATGAAGCAAGCTTAATTACATGGGTTTTTTAGGGACCTATGGAACACTCTTGTCAATGGTGTCTAATATTTGTTCACCAAAATCTGAGACAATTGAGTCACATCGTTTCTCACGATCTCACAACGATTCTAATTTGGATTTCTGAGATCTAACACATATTGCATTCTTTGTGAACCTGGCTTCATGAGCCGACATAAAACGGAGCTATGATCCCAGCTTAGATCGTTAACCTGGTACATTGTACACAAATATGTCAATAACGAATGGACAACGATTAGAACTGGGTTGTAGGTCAAAATATCTCAGATATTGGGATAGTTAGACATAAATCCGACAAAATAGTACCGTAGGCTTTTGCTCGTAAGCAACCCCGATTCTATGCCTAGAATTCAGGTCTCCACCGATTATAAACTCACCGGGGAGTAAGAACAATTTGCGGAGATCATTTTTGAAAACCATCTTTTTTTCCATGGTAATTTTACCACCTGGAAAGTAGACACAATACATTTTAATTTCCTTTTGATTAAGCAATTTTAATTCCTATGTTTTCTATGTACCGCGTTTTCACAGAAGGTAACAGCGAATGCTGAATTGATTTTCTTATTACAATTACAACCCCACTATACAGCTCTATCGACTCTATCAAATCGATAGCATCTGAAGTCGGGCGTGGATAGTCGCAAGTCTTGTTTAAGCCAGGTTTCAGTAATTAAAGCAACGTCGACGTTTCTTGTATTTAAAAAGTTAATAAATTCTGTGATTTTACTTCGGATACCTCTACTATTCCAAGTAATAATATTTAAATGCCTATCATGGCACAAAAACTTAGTGACTAAACGTGTGATAACGTTAAATTTATCGAATTTGTTCTTACATGAAGATAAGTACCCTTTTAATTCTGATTCCCTTGAGAGTGTCGAAGGGCATAAACGGCTATACGAGTATTTGTTTTTTTTACGTTAATTTAGAAGTGTGATTTTTCACAGCTTCAAGGGACTGTAGATCTGAGTATTTATGGTTTTAATTTCAACACGATACCCCTACATGTTGCTGAGATAAAGGGTCTTGACAGATGACGATCAAATCATTGTGGGATGTTTGACAAAAAGTGTTATAACGCTGATAGAGTCTAATTATTCTGTCAATGGATCATCAAATATTAGCTTGATAATGTCTTGCAATGCTGACTTGAAGATAAGTAATTTATTACCCATGTGCATCTCTGATTTCCTGCAGTGAATAGATAAAGTGTTCTAATGGAGAGATGGACCTTTCTTACAGTGGTAGTCATGTGAAGGTTAAATGTTAGGCGCTTGTCTGAAGGTATCACGAGATTTACACTCAAATTCTTTTTCTCACAAAAAAAGATAACTACAGTTTTAGGGCCGAGATCTGATCCTTGCGGGACTCCAATACTAAGGTGGGTAGTTGAAGATACCTACATTGTTAATACAACAGCTTTCAACAGCGATCTGACAGAAAGGATTGGACAACTTTATTACAATATTTATCATTTAATGTAAGACCTCTTGGTGCCAAAGTGTGTCGGAGATTTTTTTCACCTCTAAGAGTGCTAGGCCGGTACGTTTGCTCATATATATTGTAGACTATTTTTAATAGTTTAATAGTTTAATTTTTTATTTTGAATAGCAATGTAGAAGGCTCTACAGCCGAATTGTTCTTATGGTTTAGGTTAGATTAAGTTAGGTGGCTTCCCTCCGTAAAAACGGTGGGGATCACTTAAACCAGGAATGGTACATTTTGCTACCACTTGAGTCGGCTTGGTCACTGTTACTCTTGGAACCATTTTGAGTGATGAATAAAAGTCGATATTTTGCAGATCTCCGTATCGGATAGATCAGTTAGTTCGTTGAAGAAATATTCTCCCAGTAATCGTCTTCTTGAGGCTCTAGAGCAGGGCAATTGCATAGGAGATGGGATGGAAATTCTCCTCTTCCTCATCATGACACCTACTGCAGTCTGCAGTAGTCGTTGTATGGCAGTCCTAATCTTGCGGCATGTTTCCTTAAACCGCAATGTCCTATTAGGACTCCGATTAGGCTGCTTATAATCTGCCTGTGTATTTTTAGCAGGCTTGTGGTTTTACGTTGACAGTACCTGGGCTAAGTTTGTCTCGCATAGTTGCATGTTTCAAGGTCCCGCCTGTTGTCAATTGCCTGTTGCGGTGCATTTTTCGACATTTTGTATTTTTTCGTTTCCATTGATGGGTGGATTTCCCCTTAAACAGTCGAATTCTTTAAGCCGCAGCGCCGATTTCTTTGCCTTTTCCTTGCCAAGAGATCCAAGGTGAGTAGGTGATGCATCGTTTCGAGGGCTGCAGTGGGGGTTGTTCGCAGTGCCCCTGTTATCGCGATACACGCCATCCTTTGAACTCTGCTTAGAAGCTTGCAATAGATAGATCTGCACAGTGCCGGCCACCAGACAAGGCATCAGTACATTAGCATAGGTCTGACAACCGCGGCATATAGCGAGTCTGAAATATGGGGTTTGATACCCCATCTGGTACCCAAGGCTTTTTTATAGTTGTATAGCACAGTTTTTGCTTTCTTTATGCGTTCTTCCAGTTGAACTTCCTGTCGAGTATCACGCCAAGGTATTTGATTCTGCGAATCTAAGGTAAGTCTCATTGAGTTTTGGTGGAGTGATTTGAGGAATCTGCCGTTTTCTTGTGAATAAGACTAGCTCCGTTTTCGAGGGATTTATTCCAAGCCCGCAGTTCTCTGCCCAATTGGCCAGTTTGCCTAGGCCTGTTTCTATCAAATCCCTGATTGTTCGGAGATGTTTCCCGCTAATTGCCAGTGCAATTTCGTCTGCGTACGCAATGACTTTACACCCGCTGTCCTCCAGGGATAGGAGTATTTCATTTACAACTAGCACCCACAATTGCGGAGATAACACTCCTCCTTGTGGTGTGCCACATTTTACTGCCCTTTTTGTTTGGTAGCAGCCGAATTTCGAATGAATCAACCTGCTTGAAAGCATTTGTTCGATCCAAAATATTATATTATCATTAACCTCTAGTTTGCTTAATGCATTGATGATGGCTAGTGGCTTTATGCTGTTGAAGGCTCCTTCGATATTGAGGAAGGCAATCATGGTGAATTTTTGTTGGAAAGTGATTTTTCAACGGTTCCAACTATCGTGTGTAGAGCTGTGTCTAATAATTTTCCCTTACAGTAAGCATGTTGCGATTTCCACCAGTCTCTCTAGCGTCTTAAGAAGAAAGGAGGAGAGACTGATAGGTCTGTAGTTTTTTGCAGTTGTGTGGGAGGTTTTTTCCTACTTTGGATATAAATGCAAATTGCTTCACTCCAGGATAGTGGTATATATATAGCCCAAGTCTAGACTGGATGAGAATAATACCAAAAGCCACTGTTCGAGAATGCCGTAAGCACATTGAATCTCAACCAGGTAGATTCCATCCGGACTTGCAGATTTGTATGGAAGGAAGCTATTTACTGTCCATTGGATTTTATTTTTGCTTACTACTTCCTTTGAAGTAAACGGAGGACGCGGTATGAGTTGTTCGAAATTATAGTTACTAGCCTCTGCGTTGTCGAAAAAGTGTGTACTGAGCAAGAGATCTAGTGACTCTTCGCTGGTCACCGTTGTGGTACCATCTGGTTTGTTAATTAAGACAGGTATATTGCGAGCCTTTGACAGTATATTCTTCACTCTACTGGCCTCATTATTTCCTTCTATTTCTGAGCAGAAATTGCGCCAGGATGTCCTTTGCGCGTTTTTTATCTCACTTTTATATAGACTTGTAGCGGTTCTAGTACTCTGCTCTGTTTTGTTTTTTAGCTTTGTTGAAAAGAGTTACTTAATTGAGCGGTGTCAAGGGCGCCTTTAAGGTTAGCCTCATATTTATCCCAATTGATCCGTTTAGAGTTCCTAAAGGATGTTTTAGTTGGGATCTCAAATTTTAGATCAGAGTTTCCCAAACTTTTTTTTTCTCATAGACCGAAATCAAAATTATCCGATTTCGGTGGACCCCCCGCTGCTACATTTTTACCGTACTCCCAAAACTTGTTAAAAAATGTGAAGATTAGATCTAACGATGGACATTTGCATCGCGGCTGAGTTCCAACCCTAAATTCGGAGTGGTAAAAATAAAAAGAAAACTAGTATATTTTCTTATGTTCTATTTATTCAAATAATACGATTACAGACTTCATAGAGCTAAAATAAAACATTAATAATGCATCGTAACTTCAACAATACGAATTAAAAATTAAAAAAAAAAATCATAAGTGAGCGAAGCGAAGCGGAGCTTCCCTCGGGAGACTTCAATTGCGATCTAAATCTAAGATAAATTGTTCCTTAGCCATTTCTTAATCGATCCTTATGATTTTTGGACCCTCAGAAAGTATTTTAAAATATCTAGGTTATTATCGGTTATTGTAAATTTTTTGATTTTGGTCATTATTTAAAAAATTTGATTGATGAAAAAAATTTAAATTGAAAGTGCAAAATTTTCGCACGCGCTATTTTTGTCTTTTTTGAAGATTCTTTCTTTTCGAACGATTTTAGTCAACAAAAAGCACACATAATCCGTGTTTTAATAAAGAAATCACGAGTTCAAAATATTGAAGCTTTGTATATTCTTGTTTATTTCGGCCTTCTTTAACACAACTACAATATATTATTAAAAACTAATGAACGTAATCAG
This sequence comes from Merodon equestris, assembly GCA_958301585.1. Classification (NCBI taxonomy): domain Eukaryota; kingdom Metazoa; phylum Arthropoda; class Insecta; order Diptera; family Syrphidae; genus Merodon; species Merodon equestris. Next base: position 43,303,844 of record OY284414.1, on the reverse strand, counting down.
TAATCCCTTAAATTAATAAAAAAAATCCATTTTCTATCATATTAAACTCGTGAGTCTACATATACATACATACATAGCATTGCGCCCATCGGATTGTGTTAATTAATATTAGTTTTCACATTTGACATATGTATGTTATCAGATTGTCTTTTACCATAAGCAGCATAGATGAAATATGCAGCATGAAAGTCCGCAAGGAGCATTTTTCTAAACGTGTGAACAGATTTAAATCATTAGTCTCAAATTTCAACACCTGAGGGCCGATTGATAAAAAAACATTCAAAAAAAGCATTTGAAATCGGACAGAATTTGAAAAACATCAATATGACTTATGACAAAATTGTTTCATTTTATTTGTTTTCGCTAAATTGAGATCAATTTTACCGTTTTACGTCTCTTCGCTCAAACACATGCTGCAGCGAAGCGGTACGACAAGCGACTGCGGCCTCCTAGTTATAATATAAAATAGAAGTATGCATAGCAAATGTACAAATAGGCAGGTACTTATGTACCTTTTCCGGCACTGGCAAACACTTACATCGATTCGCTCACACTTTTCTTTTCAAAATTCAGGAAACAAATTAGCGTTTGTCCTTAGCAGCATTCGTATTTATATTGGTGAGAAATCAGACAAGTGAATGCAAGATTGCAAGCAACATATTTATAGGTATACTGGGGAGGAATCAGACAAGCACAGCACAAGTCGTATTTCGTCCCTTTGCACGTCGAGACCAGTTGCACTGATTATCAAATATCTGGGGGCACGGTAGTGCCCCCGCTAAGTCGAGCAAAAAAGCGACACGGCCGTACCATCCTTTCTCGAAACAGTTCAGGCCATTTTCGACCTCCCTATAACTTCGTTGTGGATAAAACTAGAAGCCTGAATTTTCAGTAACCAAGCAGGCATCGCATAAACACGGCATATTTCAAATTTCATTCAATTTGAACTAGAAGTTTAAGAATTATAACTAGTCAAAGTTTCTTAATTTTGTCACTCACTTACTCACTCACTCACTTACTGACCGATCATCAAAACTCTAAGGCACTTCTAGCAGACATAGAAGTTTCAAATTTAGAATACCATTAGTGTTTAGTGTATAAATTAAGGAACAACTAAAATATTTTGCAATTTCGGTCCAGTTTTCTAGATATACCAAATATTATTATTAATAGGATAGTGTCTGTATATATCCTTTTTCAATTTATCTAGATAGCGGATTTAAAAAAGTATCTCCTAAAAATATGCAACAATCAACTGGCGGTTGGGGAATTGGGTTTAGTGGTCAATATGGTTCATGAATTTGACGGAATATAAAATAAATATCTTTATTATGTATATTTAATAACCATTTGATGAACTTATAATTTAATCACTTTTAAAACAAATTTTATGTTCGGTGTCCGGCCACGGGTTTTCTAGTACATAGGATTACAAAGTTACATTTGCAGTGAATGAATCAGGATATCTGTATAAGTATAATATAAAAGAATAATAGGTGTATAATAGATAGTTACCCAAATATAATTATGTATGTTCAAAGGTAATTTGTAAAATGGTCAATCAACGGAATGAAAAATCAATAATGGGACATTTCTTATGAAGTTGTACCAAAATCCGGCAACGTATTAAGTAGACTAAATTGCCCGAAATTGCCATGAAAGAAAGAACACTTATAATCATAACCGCGGCCGGCGGAGGTGGCTTGCCCGCGCCGCGGCTTCCATGCTTCCCGTCCGTCACAGAAAGGCGACTACTTTCTTCCAGGTAATCTTTGGGTCTTACTGCGGTATTGCAGGTATACACACAAATCACGTTTTATTTAACTTACGCAAATTGTATCAGTCAGTATGGGTATAAAAATTCAAATAATCTTTATATAAATCTAGTTTTATAGAAAAATAATGGGATGTCAATAAGGTTTACCAAGCCTTACAATATTTAAAAGTTGTAAATGCTCTTTACTCTCAGATACAACTTCCACATTCACCTCAGCAATTGATTGGTTATATTAACGAAGAGGACAATATCCATCATATTCGTATAGTATACTAATTAGAATCTCAAGTAGATAACGTTGTAGAAGGAAACGATGGGCTACTAACACAAGTTTCATCAGAAAAAGAGGCTGACTATGAACAATACACTATTTACCCCTTGCATGAAAGGAGGAGAAACGCTCCTATTTCAGAACTCTACCAAATGCTCAAAGTCGACGCTGCTCCAATTGATTCTAGAGACAAAGATTTAGATGTAAAGTACTTTCCTGATCTTTATGTTGAAGGTAAATATGGGCAGTTTTATGTTCGGCAGCAAAAGTTAACATCTAGTGAATATATTAAAGCAAGACTAATGTCAAAACACTCTCAATTCCACCTAAATCAACAACATTTATTTTTTCTACTTAATGATGCTAATATATGTTACGTCAAATAAATTCAGGAATATTCTATAATATTAATTGCATTAATCAAAAGGAAAAAAATTACAGCTGAACAGTATTATGAGATGCTTAATAAAGATGAGTTAGAAGGTGACTTAACAGCGATATTTGGTAGATTAAGAAATACTTAACAGTTTTGGAAAAAACCGAGAAATGATGTCAACTGTATGACACAACACTACGGGCCAGCAACCTGGTTTCTCACCATCCATTCTGATGGACAAGTCAATCTATTTATTCAAAACATAAAAGATTTTTGAAATTAATATGGTCACTATAAGATGTTGTTAGGTTAGCTAATTACGTAATAACTTAAGACAGAAGGTCTCTTAAGTAGGGACTGAATAAATTAACCGACTTGGTATTACATACATAGATCTCACAACTTTTTACGGTAGAAGAACTGAGTTGTGAGACTTGGTTTTTTTTTAAAAGTTATGTTTTTGATAGCATACAAGTTTTTACAAGTCGCTGATCTTCTTAAAAAAGGGAATTCATGCTAAATAAACAGGCTATCTGATCCATAAACCAGCCTAACATCATAACAGGACCGGTGTTTTTGTCCGTTGTTCTTATAGTATTGTAGTATGAATATTTAGTTCTAATTACAATTTTCAAGTATTTTCTGAGTGAACTTAACAAGCTTATCGATCTGTAACTTGATGGTATATTCACATTTTGCCATGGTTTTAGAATAGATATGTATTTAAGCAGCCTTTCACAGAAACGTATAGAAGGTATATTATATTGTAGCTGAATGTGGGAAATGCTTGCGGCATATATTTGTAATTTCATGAAAACTAGCGGAACTCATTTCTTTAATATACCTTTCAATTCACTTGTTGAACCAGGGGGAACAGGTCCGTCGTAAGTTCGTTCTCTCTCTCTTGCGAAGTACTCATATTCCTGGCAGTTGACTGGATACTGGGTAATTATTCAATAGAGTGTTAGCTTTTATAGTCCAGGAACTACCGATCTTAAGTTTAGGAATGAATGTGTGTATTTTTACTCTTAAGAGGTTCTACATAATAGGGAAAGAACAGAGTGAACAAATTCCTTTTAAGGTTGATTCGAAGCGACATTGCAAGTAAATCTGCTCCCCGATGCTTGCAGCACCAGTTACAGGTACCATGAGAGGGTGCGCCTTGCCGGCCTTGCCCCAGCAAAGGCATTGCTATATTGAAGTAAGTCAAAGTTAGCAATGGTGTTGGATAAATTAGCAATAAAATGTATGTAAAACAATACCAACAAAAACCGACAAACCATTAAAATATAAAAAAGGAAATATACAATATACAGGGTGTCCCACGAGCAGTGTGCCAAAAAGCTAGAGCGTGTAGGTCTGGTCAAGACAAGAAAAAAATCGTATGGGAGGGGGGGGGTCTATTCCCCCCCGTTTAGCCGGGAGGGGCAATTTTCTAAAAAATTGACTTAATTTGGAAAAAAAATTATTAAAAATCAACAGTTACATCCACAATGCCGTGATATACTTTTTTGTAAAGCCAGAAACCTCTTCTTTCATCTTGTTTCTAAACGAAGCTGTTTTAAGGAATAGTTTTTGAGAAATTAATTTTCAAACTCAAAATTTTGAAAAAAAAATGAAAAAAAAAATTTCGAAATTTTTCAAAATTGTATGTAATTAAGTACTAATTTTTTGTCCAAAATTCAATTCTCTTATTAGTTTTTAGTTAAAAACAGAAAACCGGATGCAAAAATGTTTTGTAGTTTTCGAGAAATTAAAAAAAAACCCGAACCATTTTTTTCTAAGAAAAACCTTTTTTTGGTTTTAACGCGGCTGGACTTGTAGGCAAATTAATGTATGAAACATTGACATCTCTTTTATTATTTTTAAAAAAATTTGTAGTTTTATGAGGATTCAATAAACTGACACAGTATTGAAATAACCCTGGATTAATCCTTTTTTTTCATTGATAACGCCTGAAAACTGACCTGTCAATTTCGTCTGGGTCCGCCCGCCGCCAATGGGTTCAACCGGCTAGGACCTTAAGACAATAAAACCGCAATTTTTGGATTTGGTCTGACGTAATCCCTCCCTTAGTACAAGGAGGATAGCTATTATGCTTTGGAGGTTATACTTTTTGTTTTAATTGGAATAGAAGTGCATCGAATGCTTGTGGTATTTATGGTGAATGGTTTCATCGTTAAAAGAATGGTGATTTCAGCGTTGAAGGTAAGTCTTGCTTTGTATAATAATAAAAAATAGAAGACATAAAATTGAAAGCATTACCCGATGAAGATCCAAGTCAAACAAAAATGGAGCTTGCAGATTCATTGGGAGTGACTCAGCAAGTAGGTTCTGCATGATTAAAATTATAAAATCTACGGAAACCTGACCAATAAGATGTAAACTATGGGTTGATACAACTTGGCGAGTCCATTAGGGACAAAAATGATTGGCTACAACTGACTCATTCCAGCGTCTCAATTATAAGCAGATAAAAAATCAAATAAATACATGGAAAAAAAAAGGTAAGATGTTAAACTAAGTTTAGAATCAATTCATTATCGAATCATGAGCAAGCGATATTACATTGACGATAGAGGTTTTCGAATTTAGTTGCCATTATTTCGATGTTAATAATTTTATAAAGTTCTTTTGTTGAGAATATCTGGACTGATTTAAAATCATTTTTTTTGTGGCTACAATGCAATTACGAAATTTATTTGTATCATACAAATGACAAAATAATATTTTGTCCTTACTTTATTATTGCAATCTAAATCATTTCACTAAATCAGTAGGCAGTACTAAGTGGAACTGCTACCAATTACTTGTGCCGGTGCTTAATTCTCAAAGAACGGTAGATATAGATGTTAACTCATCCAAAAAGTCATAGATCAGAAAACGACCAATAGATGGATTAAACGCAAAATATATTTCTTGACCAGAACCATATTTTTACATTCTTAAGACTATTAAAATTCCCTTCTGTTGCGACATCCACATTTCTTTAGATTTATTCGATTCAACTCATGTCCGAATGCACATGAGCTCTTCGATGTAAATAACAAAATGTGCAAGTATTACTTTGATCCATCTAAATTCGCATGGATACTAAAAGTGGCTTGTATGCCCGCATTCTATTCGGCAGTCGAGTGAATAATTTATGGCTTTCATTCAGGTTTATAATACAACTGGGTATTTCCCCTTCACCCGGAAATACTACGGTTGCATGCATGGAAAAGTCTGAAGCATTTGACTCACAAGCTTAACGAAATGCGAAGCAAGGCAATTTCGTTGTTAAACAATAGGGGTTGAACAGGTGCACGCATCTGAAGTATCATGTAAAAGCATGGATAGACTTTGAAGTTAGATTTACATATGAATACATAAGTATCTATAATCTGGGTATATGCTTGCATATAGGTAAAATAAGCTCAGGCTTTATTGTTTGGTTGGTTTATCATATTGTTAGGTTTAATTATCAAAAAAAGTGATTTCGATAAATTTGATATTCAAATTCAGTCATTCTCGGAAATCCAACATCTTTGTCTACAGCGGTTAATACTACTTTCTTCCTAATTATTCTATAAAACTCGAACGGACATAGCTCGCCTGGGGACCAACGTAATAAAAGAAGCATTACTCTTTATCTGCTTATTTGTTATCGAAAAACTACCCAAACATTAGCTCGTTCTATAAATTTGAATGTTTTCATTTGTTTTTTTTTCCCTGTAAGTTTAGTTAGTAAAGGGTCCGCCAAATAATTTTTTTTTTTTGAAAATGCTATAAAAAAACTACTGAATATTTTCTCAAATTTCTTTTTTTATTTGAAAGTACAATCCTTCCGGTTAATAATGGAAAATAATTTCATTCAAATGGCTGCCTCGGCTGGCCATGCAGTAGCCTACACGATCGGTCCAATTTTTAAGCACATTATCGATTGTGTGCAGCTGTATTTCACCAATGGCTTCACGAATATTGTCCTTTAAAGCGTCAATTGTCTCTGGCTTGTCGGCGTAACACTTATCTTTGACGGCACCCCAAATAATAGTCCAACGGTGTCAAATCGCAGCTCCGAGGTGGCCAAACGACATCAGCTCTGCGGCTGATAATGCGATCTTCAAAAACAGGGCGCAAAACATCGAGTGTAGCTTCGGCTGTGTGGCACTTAGCGCCGTCCTGTTGAAACCAAATGTTGCCAATATCCTCCTCTTCAATTTTTGTGAACAAAAATTCGTTCAACATGGCCCGATAACGATCGCCATTGACTGTAACGGCCACTCCTTGCTCGTTTTCGAAGAAAAGTGGCCCAATTATGCCTCTGGACCAAAATCCGCACCAAACAGTGGCTCGTTTTGAGTGCACCGGCTTTTCAATGTATGCGTGCGGGTTTTCTGTGCCCCAAATGCGACAATTTTGCTTGTTTACATACCCGCTAAGATCAAAATGAGCTTCATCTGAAAAGATGATTTTTTTGGCAAAATCGGCATCTTCTGTAAGTCGATCGCAGGCCCACTTAGCGAAGCGAAAACGCATTGGATGGTCAGTTGGCTTCAACTCCTGAACCAATTGGACTTTGTATGGCGTCATACCAAGGTCTTTATGCAAAATTCGTCTCAATGATGTCTCCGAAATGTTCAATTGTTGAGAACGACGGTGAATTGATGTTGATGGCGCTTCACGCACACTTTCTGCCGCAGCAGCAATATTCTCAGGTTTACGCACTGTTTTTGGCTTTTCACGCTTTGGTTTATCGATGAGGATGCCAGTTTCTTTCACTTTTTTCACAAGATAACGAACATACGGAGCTGACGGTGCTTCTCTTCTTCCAAAATCCGTACGCAATTTTCGTACACATTCTGCAACATTACCATGATTTTCAAAGTAATGTCGCAATATTTCCCAGCGTTGTTCAAGCGTATACACAACCATATTCGTTCAGCGGAAGGATAAAACTAATTGTCTGTTAAATCAGACATGAGCTAAGTGTTACCATTCACGAAATAAGCACAAAAAACGTTAGATGGCGGACCCTTTAGTATACTTTATATCTTTCGTGGAGCTAAGACAGTCTGTATTTACGAATTATTTTATATGCTACGAACTCTTGACGTAGCAATACTGTTTATTAAAGCAGTCGTAGTCAACTACATAAGGCCTTCAAGCCAAAATTCTTGAAAAGACTGTTTTTCCAAAGTGGAGGCAAGACGCTGAAAGATGTACCAGTACATTAATGGAAGTTTTATTGCGGAGAAAATTAGTTCGCAGTTAATGCTTCTAGAACTAGCCCCCAATAATTCAGACACTATTAAAAGGACAGATATTGAATCTTTAAGGACAAACAAAGGTAGCTGTTATCCATAACGTATATGTTAAATTCTAAATTAGAGAGAACTAAAAAAATAGTAAATGTTACTTCATCGTTAGTTTAATGAACTGTTCAAGACAAATGTGTGTAAGAAATTGAAAATCATCGTAAATCAATAACTAGGAAGTAGCACCATACAATGAGAATAGAAATAACATTCACTAATAATTTAAAAAAAACAAATATTGGAATATTTCCAAAACCCTAAAGAACTATTGCAATGAAATACCTTTGCTTTTTGGTAGATTAATTAAAGTTAAGTCTAACTGCATCGTAATCTCAATTTTAATATAAACCTGTACTCACAATCGATTGAGCATAAAGAAAGACTCGGAGCTATTTAAGATCTTTATGTGGTGAATGCATGAAACAGTTCATGGGAAGTAGACTTAAATCAGCAATTTGGTCTACTTTTTTTATTAATTCGTAAATAAAAAGAACTCACTTTAGGAATTATAACACATCGATGGCCAAAATTACATGACATTTGCCTCAATGGGTTTTTCTCTGTATATAAATTGACAAATTGTCAGTTATATTAAGCAACTACGATAGTCAGGTGGTACTGATTTATTTTTTCAGACTAAATCTAAGATACGCAAAGAATTGCCTTAAATTATTCTACCTAAATAAGCACTTAAGGTTTTGCAATTAAAATTGTATGCTTTTTTCATATTATTATTTATTGTGGCAGAAATATTACAATCTTTGTCCAAGATATTATACAATATTACTTTTACAGAGTTATGGCTATGTATCTTAGTACCCTAATATAGTACGTTGGACAACTGTAAAAAGTCAGTAGGAAAGCCACTAAAAGCCTTCATTATTCATCTGACTGTTTGTCCACTGTCCATTTATTGTACGTGTCCTGCCCATCTTAGTCTTCGCGTTTTAATTACGCGGACAATACTTGAGACTGAATGGAATTTCTCGGGCTCATGATTGTGTAGTTAGACATAGGTTTATTTTCATATACCCGAAACCTATTTTACCCCTTCTTAGTCAGTGACCAGGTTTCATATCCGCAAAGTGTCACTGGCATAATTATCGTTTAATACATTCTGATTTTAAAAAAGCAAGATAAAGGACTTGTTATGAACAATTCTTTCGCCGCAAAGTAGCACGAGTTGCGCATATGCAGCGTTTAATTATTTCGATATTCATGTCGTCTTTGGTACCCAGATATTTGAATTCATCCACTTTCTCAAAGCGCTTATCGAGTACTGTCAGGTACAAGGTTTGGATCAATCCAATTCCGTCAGTGCCCATATATTTGATTTTCTCCTCATTTTCCTGGAAGCCTACTTTCTCTCTTGCCATTATTAGATTTTCTACATTTCTATTAAGTGTTTCTTTACTATCATTCAGCCGGTTCAAATGGTCAGCAAAAGCTAGAACGGATGATATTCCTGTAAGGGTTATTCTTTTCTCCTTTTCTTTAAGTGATCTCATTACGAATTACAGCACCAAATTAAAAAGAAGTGGAGACAAGGCATCTTCTTGTTTTAATCGTTCACGCATGTCGAATGTTTCCAATAAGACATATCCTACTTTAACCTGTCCTCTGTTTCCCTTTAGGCATACTTGTAAGAGTTTTCCCAACTTTTTCGGGATTCCCAGCCTTATAAGCAAGTGAAACATTTCCGATCGATTTTTAGAGTCATATGCTATTAACCATAAAGTTATGATGAGCTTCTGACTTCTCTGTTAATTTTTTTCCTGCATATTTTATTTTATAAGTCGATGGATTGCTTCTTTTACTTCATCAATGGTAGTTGTACCTAAACATCTGCTATGTGGATAACACCGTTTTCAATTCCTGCTAGCTCTCCATATACATACAATCAGCAGTTTATCGATATATCTTCTCCATTGGGCTGCATCTCGTTCGTTGTCTGAAACGAGTTTCCCATTATCGGTACGGATAAATCCTGATATAGCCTGATATCCTCTCGTGTTTTTAGCCGCACATCGGCAAACTATTTCCTTTTCCATTGTCTTTTTTTTTTATCCCAATAGAGTTGGTTGACTTCCTTTCGTAGGGTATGATATCTTGTACGTGTGATCTCTGGCTAATTTTCGGGGCTTGAAGTCTTAGAACAGTACGGGCTCTCATTTTTTCTCGCATTCTTCGTCGAACCAAGGCTTTTCTTTGGGAAGTTTGCAACAGTTTGCTTTTAGCTGCCTCCTTTACAACACTTTTTAGTGTTTAGAATACTGTTTCTACCCGTCTTGTATCGTCGTTAACTTCTATGCCATCTAATAGGATGAACCGGTTATTAATTTCGTCCTGGTATTGTTGCTGCAATTGAAGGTCCTTTAACTTATTAACATATTTTTTTTATACCTTGACGTGATCCGCTTCTGCTTATTTGGATTTGACTTAATTTTCCTTTACGCACCTCCGTATGTTTTAACGTGTAGTAGGTTGGTGTGGTGTCTCATATCTATATGAAAATTGTCAACTTGGTTGCGCGTTACTCTATCCGGTAATATACATGTAATCTTCTGTAAAAGTTTTAAATTTATTTTTATTTATATTAACACTGTTGGGACTCAGCCCCAACAAAACAATTTCAATTAAAAAAATATTTAAATGAAAAACCAGAACTCACCATGATTAACTTACAATATTTAAAATAATTGAACCACTTAGGCAAAGAAAAGCCTTGTGTATTATCTTGTGACGGTGACGGTAAATAAACAAAATAATTTATAACGTTAACACGATGGTTTAATTTCCGAGCCAATGGAAGGTTTGATATTTTTTTGTCTTCTTAGTGCGAGAAGATTCAGCTTATATAAAATAATCAAATAAATTAATAAACAGATAAATAATAATCAATTAAGTTTATAGATAGCTACGTGAATGTATAGCAAATATGATAAGTTTAAACTTTAATTAAAGTTTATTAAAGTTTATACTTGAATAATATCTTAGACATACTACAAATAATATACAAACCACATTTGAAAAATAAATAAATATTTACAGAAAAAAAACAAAATTGAATTCAACGAGTAACATAAAAATAGCAGCACTTAACTATTGTGGTAATTTTTTAATACCATATTGCTTAAAAATTGTTGCGCATACTAATATTTCGTAGAGCTGCCTTTACACTTTAGAACTGCCTTACATCGTCGAGGCATGAAATCCACAAGGTGTCTACAGCGGCAAGAGGTATGCCAAGCTATGGTTCGCGAACAACTTTCCATAATTTTCTTACGGTCGATGTTACGGTCGTCTTGTGGCGTAGTTTTTTTTTTGCTCCCCTTTTCACCGGTTTTTGTTGGTTGAATGCGTTGAATTTTTCGATAAGACTAGCTTTCATTATGTATTTGAAGAATTAATTTTTTTTCCTCGGCACCACAGATCTGGCCGCGGACCAATGTTGTGATTAAAAAAAAAACCAATCTTATGCTTATTACATTAAACAACTCACTTCTGTTTCTATTTTGGCTAATTGGACTTCACAATATTTTTTTTTTCACAGAAATAATGCGAGTGCTACTATTTTATTGTTCGCGAAGAAGAACCACATTTAAGGATAAAATATTACCGTTAACTTTTTCTTTGACAGATGATCTTGTTCATTTCCTGTATTATCTTATCTACAATGTGTGAGTTTGCTCGGAAGGCATTCATTTCGATGATTGAATTCAAATTATCTTCTATTATCTGCTGAAGCATTCAGACGCAAATATTTTGTATTTTTGTATTTTCCCCGTTGTCCGCAGAAAAGTGAAGAGGGTCTTCAATGATGTAGAGCTTAGAGATTCGGCACACACACCACGTCGGCCCAAAGGGTGCGAGACCGTGCGCGAGCGAAGGCGGAACAGTCGCAGAAAAAGTGTTCTGCTGTCTCATCCTTCTCGCAACGTGCAGCACAACTAGACGTCTCACTGATGCCAAGCACGGAGAGATATTTGCCAAAAGTGTAATGCCCTGTAATGACGCCCGCAAGCCTTCCGCAATAATTTCTTTTTAAGGATAAGAAGAATGTTGCGGGCTTCTTGCAGACACCCTTCTACTGAGTTCATCGGAGATTTCATTTCCTGGGACCCCAGAATGACATGGGACCCATACAAGCCTTAGTGAATTTAGTCTTCCCACTTTGTTCCGAAAGGTCTTGAGTTCATGCATTAATTTGGAGTTGGACAGTGGGCTGGACAAAGCTTTGAGCAGCTTGGCTGTCACTACAGACGCATATACTTTTTCCCTTCCACCTGTGTTTCACAACATAGTGCATGGCGATTAGGATTGCTTAAATCTCCGACTAAAAGACAGACGTATATTTTCCTAACGAGAAGTGTAGTCGAATGTTTTAGCGCTCAAAGAAAACTCCAGCGCCGGATCCCTGCCCAATCCTGGAGCCATCTGTGAAAATGCGGAGACATTCCATTCCAGGTTCAGTGTCTGACCAAAGCCAGTCCTGACGCCATGGAAATGTGACTGTGAAATTACAGCGCAGTAGGATAGCAGGTGTCATTGCGTCAGAAGGCATCTCCATGAGGCAGTGCTCGTAGGATATTTCTCGCGCAAGTACACAGTCACTCCAATGTGAGTTGTACCCAAGACCATTTTTCTTAAGGCGAGACATATGTAGCTTTCAGTGCGCACCCTCTGATATATATAATATGTCAAGGAGTGAAAGATTCATCACAGCATCTAAAGCAACTCTCGGTGTGCTGGGGAAAGCCCCGTGCAGCTGAAAAAGACCGCTCTTTGGAGTTTGGTGAAAGAGGCCAAACGTGTTTGCGTGTTAGCCTGTTCCACCAAACAACCGATGCATATGAGATTATCGGTCTTATCATTGCCGTGTAAATCCAGAAGACTTTTTGCGACGATAAACCCTACGTTTTGCCAAAGGCACATTTGCATTGACAAAAAGCTGACAAGGCTTTGGTGGTTTTTGACTTAACATGTTTTGACCAAAGAAACTTAGTATCTAAATGACTCCAAGGTTTCTTGGATATCGGGATGGGAATGCCTCTTAGCACCAGCTGACTAATGCCAGTATTTTTCATCCTTCTCTTGAAGAGAACGACATCAGTCTTAAGAGGATTAACCGACAGCCCATTAATCGTGCACCAGTTCTAGATCAAATCTAGCGCCACCTGCGCTTTGAGACAGACAGTCGCTAAACATTAGCCGACAGAGAGAACAGCAACCGCATAGGCCTGGGCATAGATTCCAGAGGCATTGAGAGCATGGAGCAGAGAGTCGACAACCATGTACCATAACAGCAGAGATAGGACACCACCTTGCGAGCAGCCCCTGTTTACTCCAGACTTGACACATTGTACGTGGACTGCATCAGCGATCAATGGCCTGCCCACAAGCATTGCTTTGATCTACAAAACCAGCGCTTCACCTACGTTATGCCGTCTAGCAGCGTTACACGTGCTGTCGAAAGTAGCGTTATCAAAAGCTCCCTTAATGTCGATGAAAATGCCCCGTACGTATTCTTTCCATTCAAGAGCGCATTCAATTCTCCCAACTAGGTTATGAAGCGCAGTCTCGCAGGATTGTCCGTGTTGATAAGCATGTTGCATGTCCGAGAGAGGATGCATTCGAAGGGCAACTTTGCGCACGTGCAACTCTACTAGTCTCTCCTTGCTTTTCAGCAAGAAGATGTTGGACTAAAACTCTTGGCGAGTGAGTAATCTTCTTTCCCTATTTTGATAATAAGACACCTTTCACCGCGCGCCAAGGGATAGGTATGTAGGCAAGTGCCAGGCTAGCAGTCAAAATTATTTTCAGAGTAGGAAGCAGCCGTCTTATACCTTTTTGTAGCATAAGGCTAAGGCCACGCACTGAGCGGCAAGCGGCAAAAAGCTGAGCGGCAAAAAAATTTTAAAACACATGAAATCGTATGGCTGTGGCCACACAGTCTCTGAGCGGCAAGCGACGTTTTTGAGCGGCAGAGCGGCGTCGCTCAGCTTTCAATTCGGTTCTATTATTTTAGGGTAGTGCTGAGCGGCAAGACGGAATAATGGCAAATTTAAGAAATATTAACAGCAAATCGAATAATTGTATTGACATACGTAGGTATTGTCTGAATCGGTCTTCGTGTTGTCGAAGATTATTATACAAATGGTGAAATTCGCCATAACCTGATCTTTTTCGGTTTATTGGATGAACTCCAAATCTTCTTTTTTTAAGCTTAAGATAACTCTGTAAATGTTAAAACGACTTTCTTGTAAAATATTGCGGCGAACAGCACTCGTTAACGACATTTTCAGAACTAATCGCTAAGAATTGCCGCTCAGAAAATTGCCGCTCAGTAAATAGCCACTTGCCGCTTAAGTTTGTCGCTCAGCTTTTTGCCGCTTTGCCGCTCTGCCGCTTGCCGGTCAGTGCGTGGCCTTAGCCTAACAGGGTATATCCATCAGAGCCCGGCGACTTGAAGTCATCGAAAGATGCCACAGCAAATTCAATGGCCTCAGTAGTTGCCACGCGTGATGCAAAATACCAGCTACGCCAAGTTGTTTTCATCGTTTCAGTCGCAGCTTCCAATGAAGGAATGTGCAACGAACCGATGACAGTCTGATTTCCGGGGTATGGGTCTGCAACAGTAAACTAAGAGTTTCTGCTTTAGACTCGGTACCGTCAGACTTTCTGAGCACATTCAGCTTTGTCGATTTTCCTCGCTTGAGAACATTAACCAACTTGCTGGTCGCGCTCAGAGATTTGATCTCTTCGCAGAAGGACTTATAGAAATCATTCTTCGTTTTACGAATAAACTTCTTATATTCCTTTTGCTTCGATCGATATTTTTTCCAGTATTCTTCCGAGTTCGATTTAATAGATCTCTTCAGGAGACTTCTGGCTTTTCTGCGAAGACATTGGAGCTCAGCCACCAGTTCCACCAGGGAACCGACTTCCTGCTGGGAGTTTTTTTTTGACAGGACATGCGAGTTCGAAACAGTTGGTGATGGCGCTGCTCAGGTTATGAACGGCATCCTCGACCAATTGCTTTATCCTAAGTTTAGGCAAGGCTTAAGCTCCTCTCTGAATTGTACCCAGTCCGTCTTTCTCGGATTCCGCTTGGGCTGCGATAGGGAGATCCCATACTTCAATTGGAATTCGATATACATATCTATGGTCTGACAACGTAACATCTGGTGAGACTCTCCAGTTAGTGATGGCCTTCACAAGGCTACTGGGCATGGTTAGGTCAATCACTTCCTTTCGTCTCGCCTTCACAAAAGTTGAATGAGAGCCAACATTGTTGATGATAAAGTCAGACGAAAGAGTGAAGTTTAAAAGATGGTATCCTTTCTGGTTGCATTTGCTGCTGTCCCAAACAGTGTTTTGAGCATTAGCATCGCAACAGTTGATGTTGCGATCTGTACAGTACTGAGTCGTAGGCGGAGTAAGCAGACGCAAGGACGAAGTGTTTAATTTCTCCGTGCGCTTTATAGCTAACTCTATCAGTCACCAGATCTTGTCAACAGAATTGACCAAGTTTAGTTGCCGATAGTGTGTTTGATATGATGAGGTAGACCCTAGGCCTTTCGGATCGCTCATCATAAAGAATCGTAGCATGACGTATACTACCAAGACCACACAGGCGTTTTTTCCACACCCATGGTTCCTGAATGGATAGAAGTACCGGACATCAAAATTGAATAAAATTCTACCAAGGCCGAGATAGGGACGTGAATAGACAATCAAGACCCTGGTGTCAAGTCGTGTCAAGGTTTTGCGCACGTAGTCGTAGTCGCGTCAGCACTTTCAGCTTGTTTCCAGGTTTCCATGGGATCCAGCAGATGACGCGCGTTCAGTGTTGGCAACTGCGCTGGTCATTCTGCTGTCACTGCCAGCTTTCCTTTTCCTGACTTTTTCAGAAGAGATGGCTGCTTCTTTGTAGGAGAAGTGCTTGTCTCGACTCTTTACGGTCATTTGATCGGTGTCGCCTCTGTTGGTTGCACCAAGCTCAGTCCAACCAGGTGGTCGGTCAATTAGTCGCAGGAGTCGGATTCGATGTGGGACCTCCAGAATTCTTGCTCCGGCCGCGATCAAGGAGATGGCGGGTGGATTTCCGCTATTGCGGGTGTCACCTGGAGTATTTCCATTATTTCGAGGTTATTGCCCTCTTATATATCAAAAAGAATTAAATAAAGGACAGACCCTTGGTTATTTACCTGCCTGAGTGGAAACGGTTGAAACAGAAAGATTAAACCACCGAAGGATAGGAAAGACTGGATTATTTTAATATGGGGAATGAGAGAATAAGGGAATGTGAAGACCCACTAACTTGTGTATCAATTCATAGTGCACGTTCCAATATTTGCATATCCTTAGTGCCCCTTAATTAGATTTGGCCATAATATTTAACAAATATCAACAGATCTCTACATAAAGCTCCCTTTCATTATTGCATCTAATGCATTAACAATACACCGTTCAAGAGTTCTAGCTGTCTCTTTCTTACATTCATTCTAATCTACTACGTGAAATACAACTAATTCCAATAAATAGGATTATCATTTACGACATGCCTCAAAATAAGAATGGTAAACCGAGAAGTCATTAAAGCTCCCTATTTAAATCCTATAAACAGAATAAAGCTTACCTAAACACTTGCGTGCTCGCGCACACTTCAGAAAAAACAGGCAAAACTTACACTTGAGTATTTAATATACTCGTACGTTCGAAACCTGCGTACTTGATTGACTCCCGTGCATTTAAATATTTTTTTTTACAAAACCTCAAAACCGACATTAATGACCGCACTTAAGACCTCCCACATGCCTATACACGGGGGAAACCACGAAGGCGTTTAAACGTTCCTTTAAGTAAAGCGCCCACAAGAAATTGTTCAAAACATTACCAGCACCACAAATTTCTTTTGGTATTTCCCTCCAACATGTGGCGGTAAATGCCAGGTAGACATGCGATCTGAAAAGAATTCACGGACTGGCGAAGGATTAGTAACAATTAAAATGGTATTAATAAACAAAGTGCTTTTTCAATAAATGAAATAACTTCTTTAAATCGTTAGCTATTTGCTGAGTTAAAAATGTCGGTTTTCGGAATCGCTAGGAGGCCATTGAAATGATATGGCCTTAGGAAAGTTGATACAATCAATATTTTTAAATAGGAGGTGCGAGCTTTAAGAAACACTTTAAGATTTCTAAGGAAGTTGTTAGGAAATGCTGTTCTATATATATAAAATGACCGGTTCGTTATATAATTTTTAATGCTTTTTAATTGCTTTTACTTCCTTTCTATGAGTAAAGGCCGTTCAACAAAATCTGCCCCAACAGGTTTTTGAAAAAAGGAAAAGAAATAAACAAAGAGGAAGGAAAGGTCAACTGGGTTTACAGAATGACTTACCACGGACTTAATAACATTTTCAATTTAAGTAAGCACACAAACTTTCTTATCTGCCCCCAATTTCGACTCTATATCGATGTGTACATATCCTGTCGCTTCTGTTGGTGGTTTCCCAGAGAAGTAGTATACAGAGAATACTCTGTCGAATCTTAAGGGCATTTGGTTCGTCGTCCGTTATAAGTTAATATCCGAGCATTGATTTTCGTTCATAATACGACGACTTCTTGGCATTCTTTTCAATTTGCTTTATCCTTTTGGGGACAATTTCAATCCTGCTGATTTCTATTGCGTTTGGGGCTTGATTTCAGAAACTATCTGGTTGCGAACAGTATGTATTCGATAAGGATTCGCTTATTATTTAGCCAATAGAGAATTGGTCAGGTTCAGTCGAAATATGGACAGCTGCGGAATCAAGAAACATAATTTATTTACTAGAAAATCGAATACATATTTATATAAGACCGAAGATAAAGTACGATCGATCGATTGTGTGCAAGTACGATTATTTTTTATTTTCGTATCATAATTTACATTTGGTGAGCCACCACACAGTTTACATACAGAGATATCATATCTCTCGTTTATACCTTTCTACTGAACAATTATTTTATACAATTATTTATGACAACAAATGTTTGACAATGATAATAACCTTTGAAGGAAAACTACGACAAAAACCTTCAATGCAAAAATCAAAAAAAAAAAAAAAATAATAATAATAATAATAATAAACAATAAATAGTACTTATATAATTAATAATAAGCAATCAACAATAAATAATAAATAACAAGGTAGGAAATGAATAGTGTATTTTCGATCGAATAGATGTGGGTTTTAACAAAAGAGCATAAGGAAACATGATTAAACACTTAACTGATTTATAAGGGGGTTTTCGGAGATTTCACAATTATGGAGAAACTTTGTGGTTAGTTTTAAAATTCTATCACGAACTAATTCAATCTTTATTCTGCTGTGAAGATCAGCCGTTGAGTGATAAGGTGGAAGATTTAGCATCATTTTAAGAATTTCATTTTGGGAAACTTGTAATTTTTTTAGATGGCATTTTGCTGAATTTCCCCAAACTTGGCAACCATATAGAAGGGTTGATTGAACAATTACTTTAAAAATTACAATTTAATTGGCATTGTTCAGTGTAGACTTCCTGTTTATAAAAGGGTACAGCATGTTTATCGCAATATTTATTTTATGTATAATTTTTGTAATATGTTCTTTAAATGCGAGTTTTTTATCAAGTTGAATGCCCAAATATCTTACAGATGGAACCCAGTTGACACCGGTATTATTGACAATTAGTTGGTTGCTTGGGAGGAAGCAGGCTTTCGTTTCCTGCTGAAAAAAATGGCCTGCATCTTCTCAGTATTTAGTTTAATTTTCCAGGATTTGAAATACCTTAGCAATAACTGAATCGCATGTTGTAAGTTTTCCTCCACGTTGAGGTTAAGCTCATGCGAAGAATATATTGCCGTGTCATCTGCAAAGATAGCTACTTCACTATAAGGAAGTCTTGGGGTATCAGACACAAAGATATTATAGAGAATTGGCCCCAAAACGGATCCTTGAGGCACACCAGCAACAATAGTGTGACAAGCAGAATAACATTAATTGACAAAAACTCTGAAAGTACGATCGGAAAGAAAGCTTAGCACAAGCCTGGTGAGGTATGGGGGAAAACGGAGTGTCAATAATTTATAGATAAGGCCCAAATGCCATACACAATCGAATGCTTTCTCAATATCCAGCAAAACAAGACCAGTTGATTTACCCAAGGAGCGGTTCATTTTAATATGTTGGCACACTCTAAGTACTTGATGGGATGTACTATGATTTCTTCTAAAACCAAATTGCTCATTTAGTAGTATATTATTTTCTTCAATAATTGTGGTTAATTTTGCTTTTATGATTTTCTCGAACACTTTACTAATACTACTTAACAGACTAATCGGTCTGTAACTGTTTGGTTTGTTAGTTAATACAGGCATTAAAAATAAGAGTTAAGTATCCAATAGCCGATTTGGGAAGTTGTTTTAAACACATGTTTCTAACTAACACAACGACACCATCTATACCACCAGTTTTTTTTTGGTGATAAGGAACACAATATGTCTTCAACACACTGCTGAGATATAAGTTCATCTCGAGGTGTTTCGATAGGTTGTGCAATAAAGTTATTAGTAGTTACGCTAACAATTTGGTTGGTAACAGAGTCGCCTAAATGTTGGGAAACAAAATGATTTTTCAAAAAAATTGAGGCGAATAAACTAGCCTTATCATCGTCCGTTAAATGCACATTTCCGGAACCTTGAAGTGTTGGAATTCTTCTGTTCTTATTTTTAACAACTTTCATAATATTCCAGAAGGGCTTGGAACTTTTGTCTAGAGAAGGTAGCTTTAAGTTCCAATTAATATTCCGTTGCTTTTCTATTTCCTTAGAAATAAGCTTATTGTAATATTTAAGGTATAATCTATAGACTGGTAGCCTATAACGTTGCCAATGTCTCTTAATATAATTTCGGATGCGGATATAATTTAAAATGTAATCAGGCATTTTAAAGACTTGTGTTTGCTTTCTTTTTTTAGGGGTACACGAACTCATTACTTCCAGGACATTATCAGTGAAGTCTTTGACTGTTATATCGATTTCATCCTTTGAGCTCACGTCATTAATAACTGTCCGGAGATTACTGTATATGACGTTAAATTCCGATCGGAATCTAGCCCAATTGGTTCTTTTGAAATCGGGTACAAACTGTTCGCACATTAGGGAAGATTTAGACATTTTGCAACAGACAGGATAATGATCTGAACTCAATTCTTGTAACGATATCGGCTGCCGAAAAAGTTTGGGCACATTTGAAATGAAAAAATCAATAACTGATGGACAACCTCTTGAACTAGATGGTACATATGACGGACTAAACGGATAAAGAACAAAAAACGGAAGCAGATTGGAAAAATTCGAAAGAATATTGCTCCACGCGTTTGCTCGATTACAGCCCCAATCGCGGTGTCTACAATTTAGGTCGCCTCCAACTATGTAATCATTGTTTCTGACTAGAATGTTTCGTAAGTCGCTCTTAAAGTTATTTCTTTTTTCTGTAGATGTAGCTTTACCTGGAAAGTAAACGCATACTATGCTCAATTCACTTCCATCACTCAGAATAATCTTTATGCCCACATTTTCTATACGACGTGTTCTAATAACGGTGAGTATAGTGTGGCGAATAGTTTTTTTTTTATAAAAATCGCAACACCGCCACCTCTTCTATTGGGTCTATCTATACGATAGCACTTAAAATTCGATGAATTCAATCTAGTTTCAGAGTTTAACCATGTTTCCGTTACTAGAGCTACATCTATATTTTTAGTGGTTAGAAAATCAATAAATTCTATATATTTATTGTTTATGCCTCTGGCATTCCATGTTATAAAGATAAGATTGTTAATCACCATATTATTTAACATTAGAATATAAGAATTTAGTGGCTAATTGCGCTATGGCAATAAATTTATCTATTTTAGTTTTACAATTACCTAATTTGGAGATCATTTCCATTACCAGGGAATTGATTTCTTCCATAGAAAATAACTCACCACTAACAGTGGTCGTAGAGTAGTTATTGTTGTTGTTGATGGTACTCGGTTGGTTTTTTGCATCATCATGCACTGGTTGACTTCCCCATGCATTCCGCTGCTGGACATTGGTGTTAGTGATTTTTTCTGCTGCCTTATTGTTACGCATATGTTAGAGGGGAGGAAAACCTTTCATTGACAATAAATATGAAGCTGGCGTTCTTGCATTGTTGGTGTCGTTGTTGTTGGTGATTAACTTTGAATGCAGCTGCTGTGGGTGGGAGCGATTTAATCTTCTTGCCATATTCGCTCTCAATTCCATGTAGTGGCTTCGTACTGCGCAAGCGCTGTCTGTAGATTTGTGGTTTAGGACTGCAGTTTGCGCACTTTTTTTGTCGCATTCGTCTGTTTTGTGAGAGCCTGCACAGATGGAACAATATGTTTCACTGAGTCAGATGATTTTTTTGGTTACGTTGAAAATTCCACTTCACTTGGGTATGAAAGATCGAACGTATATTTTTTCTTAGGTCCATTAATTTTACTGATCCACTCACAAACGATACAATGTAGAATGTATCCGTAAAATTATCAAATTTTTTGGTGATCATTTTAACATCTTTACACTGGAGTCCAAGTTTAGTTAGTTCGTTTTTCAGTTTAGTCGCATCTATTTGGCTCAAGCCGTATAAAACAACTTTGAAAGCTTTTTCACTTTTAAGTTCATGGGTAAAATATTGGCAATTGTCATCGAGTAATTTGTTTAACACCAGTACGATTAGAAAATTCCGAAATAATATGAATATATTTTATGGCCTTCCAAACGCCACGTGTTTATTTAAAAAAAAATATATGTATATTATGTTTTTTTTATTGTGACGGACTTTTATAATCTTTGTCAAATATATTTATAGAAATATGGTTCTTTTACCGTATTACTATAATATTAATATAATGAAATAAAGCACAATACATATGTATATTGAATAAAGTTATGGTATGAAGAAAAAACCACTACAAAACTTCATGTAAAAAATATATGACAGCAAGTAATTATGAAGGCTAACTCAAGTCATGTAATTTTGAGAAGGGATATTATATGTAAAATCGGCGCATTCATTATTGCACTCATGTTGAATTAAGTTTTGTACTTCATTGTTTTTTTTTTTTATATTGTACGAGTATTTTGATGGATGCTTATGCTATAAGAGGCAATCTTCTTAGAATTCAATAATAAACGTAATGTTTCAAGAATAATTGCACAAAATGTCTCAGCTGACATCCAAGGTGCGTCCTAAAATGATAGAGCCATCCAAAAACTTGGAAGTACAGACAATAAATCAGAATTATTAATAATATAATAATAAAAATTCTAATGTCTCGATTTTCAAGAATAAAACGTATTTTTTTTTTCAAAACCGCACAGTGCACAGTATTTAAAAAACAAATAAACTAATTTTGATGCCCCAAAATCATAATGCCACTGATTTTGTCTGTATTTTGTGGACAGTTAACGTCTGATGAATTCTCTTTTTGTTAAATTGTCTCGAAGACCCTCTTTGTCAATGAGCCTACTAATTTTTGGTTTGATAAATTGCCGTCCTCCAGCATACACAAGGCTTGCTAATATGCCCCATAGGGTTCAAGTCTGGCGGACGTGCTGGAAATTAAATAATTGGAATATCTTCTTCGGAAAAGCACTTTTTAGAAGAAGACACCACCTGAATTGGAGCATTTGCGTTTGCCCAATTGACTGCAGTTAATACTTCGAAAAGTTGGAATTTCGAGTATATTTTATATTTTTGAGTATCCTTCAAAGAACTGATTTAAATTTTTACTTGTGTCACATTATTTACACAAAACATTTGAATCCTTCACTTTTGGACGCACCTTAAATAAATTGAATTAGTTTATATAACTTATTAACATAAGGAATGTGATTTGCTGATTAGATGAATAATACAATAAAACATCATTTTCATTTGTAAATCGAATTCAGCGGATTGCATTTAAATTAGGTGCTTGTAAAATAGCTGCTGTCAGCATGTTCAATGTTGATCTAGGAATACCATCCAGGGCAGGCTTAAAACATAAAATTGTTATGTGATATAATACATCTGCGTCGTTTTTTCTAAAATACTGAGTTTCACTATGTTGACTTTGAAATATAGATAATTTTTTTCTTTCAACAAGATAACAATTCGAAATACATTAGCCACCTAACCATTAAGGGGCGGTTTCCAATCAAATATTTCAATTCATTCACCTAAACTCCATGCGAAATGTATGGCGCGACATGAAAACAAAAACAAGAGAGCCCAAGAATTGTCATATGTAGGTTATTATTTTCGTGATTAGCCCTTAACTGCAGTCGTGAAAAATATGTCTCATTAAAAAAAAAATAAATAAAAAAATTAAACAAACATTTTTCTCCACTAACAAACTTCAAAAACAGGAACTTAAGAACTTTTCCAAAAAAAATTCTCACACCGGTCAAAAAGAACTAAGTTACTCATGCAAGCACAATTGATATACTTTTCTTAAAGGTCAAACAGATAAGTTTTTGCACTTATTACTCTAAGGTAGAGCTTACCAAACGCCAATGGGTTGTTAAGGTTTAGCTTAGTTTAGTTTTATTTTTAATGCACAAGAAAATAAAAAAAAATTATAAAGTACGAAGTAATATATTTGCTACGAATATGTATTTCAGTTAAAATAGATTAAACCAGTTCAAGAGGATCTGATGTTAACCTGTATTGTAATTGTTGTTTTTTTTTTTGTTTTTATTAATTCTCATAAGTTAATTTTAAGGCCGAACGGCATAGTTTAAATTGATCTGTGTACTTAAAAGTACCGTAAGGTGTTTAATTAAAAATAAAAATTAATTTGAACCTAAAAAAACTAGCACATAAATGGTCAGTCCTGGCTCTTTTATTAATTGAATATAAATAATAACTTTTTCACTTATTTTTTTTTTCAATTTAAAGTAGTCTTTGAGTCTTATATAATAGCAAAATTGACTAGACAATGTGATAAATTAATCACTTTATCCAGATATTATTCATAATAGCGGGTCAAAGTTAGCCAAAGTAATAAATACGGTCTAACTGACTTGTTACCCCTCCCGCTCCTCATCCCGCTGCCGCGTGGCGTGATCACCGCGATCTTGTGGCCAGTCGTGGCTGACGCAATAGTGTTCGTCGTCGTTTTGTAATGAGAGGTCGCGCCGTATGTGCCGCAATTTCCGCGAGTTTTTACATTCGTATCAGTGTTTGATGATGGCAGATGAAATGAAAAAACGTTTCTATGAAACTATCACTCTACTTATTGCAAGTAAAGGAAAAAATAATCAGTTGTTTACAAATGATCAATATTTGTCTTTAATTTTAAAAGTAAAAGAATCAAAGAACAAGATTACTAAGAAAACACCTGAAGATTACCAGCGCCTAGCAAGATACGATGTCGTCAAAATTGGAGCATCAGAAAAACTAATAATTCCGGTGAAAAACGAAGGTGATCCCATTATGTACTATGCTCACTTAGGCGAAACTTTTCAAATAATTCACGACTGTCATATTAGTATTGGACACGGCGGTAGAGTCAGAATGATGAAAGAGTTAAAATTAAGATATAAAAATGTAACTGCTGAACTCGTCACAGTGTATTTGAATCTGTGTGAATCTTGTCAGAAAAAAAAAAGTTTGCCAAAAAAAGGTCTTGTTGTAAAACCGATTATCAGCAACGAGCTTAATTCAAGGTGCCAAGTTATAAACATGCAGTCGCAAGCTGATGGTGATTATAAATTCATCATGGTGTATCAAGATCACCTAACAAAATTCGTGCAGCTGCGGTGTTTAAAAAGCAAGCGAGCAGAAGAGGTAGCGTATCATTTACTAGACATTTTTACTACATTCGGAGCGCCTAGTATTTTGCAAAGCGACAATGGTAGAGAATTTTCTAACAAAGTGGTCAAAGAAGTCTGTGCGATGTGGCCGGAATTAAAAATCGTACATGGTAAACCCCGACACTCTCAATCACAAGGGTCTGTTGAAAGGGCTAACCAAGACGTAGAGAAGATGCTTTGTACTTGGTTGGAATCTAACAAGACGACGAAATGGTCAGAAGGATTACGCTTTATTCAATTTATGAAGAACAGAACGTATCATGCAGGGATAAATCGTAGCCCTTACGAAGCAATGTTTGGCTGTAAAGCTAAAGTCGGATTGAATAGTCTTCCTAAAGACGCGCTAGTTGAACTGTCAACAGAAGAAGAGCTAGAATCTATATTGAATGAAGACGAAAACCAGTTGAATGAGGAGAGGGAAACCGAACCCAATATTACCGACGCTGTGATTAATGAAGATGAAGAAATAGAAAGCAATATTTTAAACACTGATTCGCAAATTAAATTCCAGATAATTTAACAGGAAAACCTGATAACGAGACCGAAAATCAAGGAAATACTACAGATCCGTCAAATGTAACGCAAAGTGACCAAGAAATAGTAATTGCTCTCGATAAAAAGAAACAAGATATTGGAAACATCAGAAAATTAGTTGGACAATCTCTGAAAAAGCAAGCAGATAAAATGTTAGCTCTATCTTCGGTAAAATATCCTGCTGCTAATACAGGCGATAATCTTCTTCTTCTTCTTCTTTTCCTTTTTTCTCCGGCGTTGTTATGGTCAGAAGTGTAGGACCATAACCTTTCCACTTAACTGCATTCCTACTGGTCCGCTTGTGGGGTCTGCCGGCGATAATGTAGTGGTAAAAATTCCTGATGTAGACCGCGCCAAAGCCGATGATAGAAACATTATGGCTGTTATAATTTCTCAGGAGACAGAAGGAATGTATAAGTTAAGCACTAAGCATGGGATTCTCAATCAACTTTACGCAAGGAATCAGTTCACTGTCTGCAAAGAAACGTTTATTACAGTTGATATCGTTCCCCAACATGAAGTTACCATCAGAGAATGTGCAAAAAAAGAGTCACATCTTGGCGGCCAAGGATTTCAGCATTGCAACTGTACCGGAGAATGCGTTTCTAATAGGTGCAAATGTAAAAAGTCAAACCTCATGTGTAACTCAAAATGTCACAGGAGCCTTACTTGTAAGAATAAATAATAGTTAATACCAAAGTTATACAAAACACTTGTATTGATCTCTGTGTTTCTTTTTATTTTGTTTTATAGCTAGTGAGCTTTAAATTTACTTTATAAATTAAAGTTAAATAACTTTATAACAATGTTAATGACGTAGAATTATTATCTATGACAATGTTATTTTAATTCTTATAATAAACATTATAATTATTACTTTTCAAATAACAGTATAATATTGCTACACATATAGTTAGGTATGCTTAAGGCAAATTGAAATATAATTTTATAATCTTTACCTATACCTACTTGTTTTATTACTTTATCTAAGCCTTCGAAGATATTATATAAAATTGCTAGTTAATGTGATTAATTCTGTGTCAATTATCACTTTATCTAAATTGAGTAGACATTATAAATAATGGCTAGATAATATATATAATATCCGGATTTATTACTTTGACCGTAACATATATACTGGTAAGTATGCAAATAAGAGAAAAACGTAACTTGTTCTTGTTCACGAACGAATTACTTTAATATAAAAGAAAATGCTCTTGTTCTGCGGTGAATGTTATTTGTTTTTTGTTGTTGGTGGTTATAGATATGTAAAACTTTAATAATTGTCCTCGTTATAAGCGTACCTCTTTTGGCTGATTGTGAAATATTGATTTATTGTCCCTTTGGTGTTTGTTCATTTTTATATTTTATGTGTTTTGTATTTACATAATTCAAATGTTTGATTTTTTGTGAGAAGTGTTAAACTAAGGTGGGCATCTGCGTTTTACCATTTGGTATAGTGTTTTGTCGCCACCGCAATTTATATACATGTGCTTCAAATGTGCAAGGTATTGTAATGAACCTTGTTTTGTTGTGTAGCAACAAATCTCATAGTCAAATCTCATAACTTTGGTGACCAATTCACATCACCTCTGCGTGGGATAATCTTACCCTCAAATCGTTCACACGGAATGTCGATCGTGATGTCTGCTGCGTGGCGTGTGGCGTCATCTTGCTGGAATCACAGGTCCATAAGATGTCTTTAATATGTTGGACCATAAGAAATTATCTGTTATCATTGTTTTGTAGCGCTCGCCATTGACGGCGACCGTCTCACCAACGTCGTTTTGCCCACCAAACGGTAAGTTTTTGAGGATGCATTATTACCTGGTAAACCTTGTGTGGGTTAGTGTTGTCCCATATACAACAATTTTGCTTGTTAATACAATCATTCATCAAAAAATGCTAAAGATGATTTTTCGGTCATAATTGGGGCCTAGGTCATTTGGAACCATTATACGGGTGTGGGCTCAAGTCCTGACGCGAAAATCGTCAAGTTGAAATCTGCAAAGTGCCCGGGTTCTGCTGTACACTTTTACGTACCGCAGAGATGTTCTCACCGACCTTGCGTTCTTTTGACGTACGAATATTGGCTGATTGATTACCGACGCGTCGTCTCAAATTTGGCCACTAAACAATGAAGAGTCGACTGTGAAAGGCCATCACGTCCAACGTAAGTTTAGTGCAAAGGAATTTCATTCTGATAATAAATATTTTACGGAATCAAATTTAGTTATTCTACTTATCGCTATATCTCCTTTATCTTTCAACATATTTATGCATTCATTGATTTTTTTGTCTCAATTTAATTTTTTTTTTTAATTAAAATTCTTTTTTTAATCTTCTTTAATTTTACCAACCAAAATCAGGTTGACAATTCCGTTTGTTTACTTTATTTTAGTTAGTGCGGAGCTTCTAACCTCACTTTCACGTAATAAAACCTGGGCAAAGTAATCAAACCTCACAATAGACCTTGATTCCTGAAAAGAGAGAAATGAAAACATAGCAAAAATAGAGCTATAGATCTAGCAATTGTGAGCGTTAGTGTGGTCGAACAAACTAGCGTCATACGAGCTTCACGGAAACTGGAATAATAATAGTAAATAAATAATTGGTTTCACGAATCTGGTTTAACTAATAAGAAATGCTATTGATAGGCTATGACGCTGCGACTATTTGACATTTGCGTGTGCAAGAAAAAGATATTAATTAAGAGTACACATGGCATTTGATTATACTCTATTCATACTTCCGTAATTTGAGTAAGTCAATGAATATAATATTACAAATGGAGGTAAATGGATGTAGAAGTGAACTACAATGCCTATGTAAATTCTGTGATGAAAAATATGAATACGAATTGAAATGACCTACGTTCCCATTAATACAGCAATTTAATATTCAAAAGCAAATCTATGCGTATTCGATGCATTTAAACATATTATTTATCACTAACAAAATATTGTGTTATTCATTTACTAAGAGATGAAATGAAACTAACTTGCCAGATATCCTATTTGAGAAAAGCATTCTGCATAAAAAGCAACACGAGCAAAACGTAATTTGATTTGTGTTGCATGTGCTGTATTGAATTATGCTCGCAAGTAAATTGTCGAATTTCTATAAATATCTGGTTAATGGAAAACGGATGGACGAATAGGTCTTTATATAAAGAAGAAAATCAAAAATCGATAGTTTTGAGCCTACATCATGGGTAGAGTCTACATATCGATATGAAATATACAAATTAATATCTTATGCTTATAGCGGAAAAGGGGGCATCCTTTAACTAATACCATGTAATATTACTTTTCAACTTTGTTTATATTATGAGGCAAACATGTTCGGACAAGCGCTTTGAACACTCTTCCGTACACATCAGGTCACGATTTTTACCACGTTGCAAGAGCAATGACTTCGGTCAATAGCCTGATCTTCGGGGCTTACTACCCCAATGATCTATATCATGAGAGAGTGCGCCTTAACGGCTTTGTCCCGCCAGAAGCATTCCTCTATCTAGATAGATGTGGGCTGATCCAGGACAGATTGGCGTTACCGCTAATCTTCCACGTGGGTCGCAATTGCGTGGAGCGGCGATTCCTCTACGGACCCGATGTCGCGCTCCGTGAGCCCGAGCGCCTCAGGTTCTGTAGATCGGTCTCACGCCGGGATCGAGGAGACGTAGTCCGCCAGCATCAACGCTTTTGGTGGCTGGAAAGAGCTCCGTCAACGGACACCTTGATAGGAGCAGCCTCTTCAAGGCAAGGCCTGCCCAACACCAATGGCAGGCTTGCATAGGCTAGGGTAGGGTAAGGTAGGGTAGGGTAGGTTAGGGTAGGCTAGGGCAAAAACGAAAAAAAAAAAAAAAAAAAAAAATACAAAATGAAAAATCACAAAAAAGAATAAAACTTAAAACAAAAAAAAAAATTAAAAATAAAAACATAAAAAAAAAAGATATATATATAAAATATATATAATGTATATATTTGTGTATATATATTTTAGTTAAGTTAGAATAAGATAGGTTTAGTTAGGTTTAATTAGTATAAGGTAGGTTTAAGTTTTATATAAAAAAAATGATCATATGCTAAGTTTTTTAATAAAAAAAAAAACATTTTTCTTAGCTTAAGTTAGTTATAATAATGTTAATAGTAAAATTGTGTAGACGTCGAAAGACATAAGTATGTTTCAATTGTTCTGTTTGTTTTAGAGTGTCCGCCTAGGGCCAGTAAGATAGTTACATTTGTTAAGATAGTTAAGCTAGTTTTAAGCATTTTTGACTAGGGTAAGATAGATATAAGTTAATATGAAATAAAAATGAATTGAATTGAAAAAAAAAAAACCATGTAATATCCCGTGCGTTAGCGATACCAGGTCGAAAACGAGCAACAATTCTATACAGATTGGTGAAAATAAGAGCTGTACATTAGTAAATCTGTAGAATACATGTTCATAACCAGTGGTTTGTAATCCTGAAATAGTGAAAAGAATACCATATATACACGGTGTATTATTTCCATATTTATTTCATAGTTATGCAACCTTTTTCAATATATGTACATATAATGTTTTAATAATGTAAATCTAATGTAATATATGTATATACAGGGTGTCCCACGAGCAGTGTGCCAAAAAGCTAGGGCGTGTAGGTCTGGTCAAGACAAGAAAAAAAATCGTATGGGAGGGGGGTCAATTTTCTAAAAAATTGACTTA
This sequence comes from Merodon equestris, assembly GCA_958301585.1. Classification (NCBI taxonomy): domain Eukaryota; kingdom Metazoa; phylum Arthropoda; class Insecta; order Diptera; family Syrphidae; genus Merodon; species Merodon equestris. Next base: position 43,273,978 of record OY284414.1, on the reverse strand, counting down.
ATTTGGAAAAAAAAATATTAAAAATCAACAGTTACATCCACAATGCCGTGATATACTTTTTTGTAAAACCAGAAACCTCTTCTTTCATCTTGTTTTTAAATGAAGCAGTTTTAAGGAATAGTTTTTGAGAAATGAATTTTGAAACTCAAAATTTTGAAAAAAAAAATTTCGAACTATTTTTTTTCAAAATTGTATGTAATTAGGTACTATTTTTTTTCAAAAATTCAATTCTCTTATTAGTTTTTAGTTAAAAACAGAAAACCGGATGCAAAAATGTCTTGTAGTTTTTGAGAAATTAAAAAAAAACCCGAACCATTTTTTTCTAAGAAAAAACTTTTTTTTGGTTTTAACGCGGCTGGACTTATAAGCAAATTAATGTATGAAACATTGACCTCTTTCTTTTTTTCTCCGATTTTTTTAAAAATAATAAAAAGAGGTCAATGTTTCATACATTAATTTGCTTATAAGTCCAGCCGCGTTAAAACCAAAAAAAAGTTTTTTCTTAGAAAAAAGTGGTTCAGGTTCTTTTTTAATTTCACAAAAACTACAAGACGTTTTTGCATCCGGTTTTCTGTTTTTAACTAAAAACTAATAAGAGAATTGAATTTTTGAAAAAAAAATTAGTACTTAATTACATACAATTTTGAAAAAAAATAGTTCGAAATTTTTTTTTTTTTAATTTTTTTTTCAAAATTTTGAGTTTGAAAATTAATTTCTCAAAAACTATTCCTTAAAACAGCTTCATTTAAAAACAAGATGAAAGAAGAGGTTTCTGGTTTTACAAAAAAGTATATCACGGCATTGTGGATGTAACTGTTGATTTTTAATATTTTTTTTTCCAAATTAAGTCAATTATTTTAGAAAATTGCCCCTCCCGGCTAAACGGGGGGAATAGACCCCCCCCGTACGATTTTTTTCTTGTCTTGACCAGACCTACACGCTCTAGCTTTATGGGTGTCGTGGGACACCCTGTATAAGGACATAAATATATACATATACGTATATGTAAATATATAATATTACGTTGGTAAGTAAGTGTCTTGTTAAAAGCCAAAATGAAATAAATGGGTCCCTTCTTTTCTCTCGATTCATGCTTTCCTCATACTTCCACAAAGTCGACAAACTCCAACAGGCAATCAGGGAAATGCAATACAAGCAAAGCACAAGGTTCAAGCACATGGCTGCACCCCACTGTAGCAAGTTCGATCCGCATCACACTAGAGAGATGTGTACAGTGGCCACCTGTAAGGTTTTAATTATGGAGATGATACAAAATTATTCCTTTTTAAAACAAAAACCGAACAGTTCCAAGTTATCTCACATTTGTAACTGAGTTATTATTATCTAATTATAAATAATAAGGTAGATAGTAACATAGAAATAATAACATGGAATGCTGTGTTGTCCCGGCATTATATAATGTTGTTTTTTTTTAATGCATTTTTCTAAGACAATGACTTAAATGACGCTGCACCCGGGTTTATAAAAAAAATAGTATCATTAATACCTTTCTCTTCACATACTGAAGCTAGCTGAACTAAGAAACATCCAAAGAAGGAATTGGCAAAGATATCAGCATCTAGCGTATTAGAATACGTTTTCTTATATATTCCATTTGATTACCAAGCGTCTCGCATAATGCGCAACCAGAAATGAAATAATAAGCTAGAAAGCTTAGATAAAAATGCAAAACTTTTTAGGAATACATATAATTGAAATAGTAAAAAATAAAAATAAATAACTCCCTTGCTTCCGAAATGGATCAAATCTTTGTTAAACCGATGATGAAAACGGTGCACTGGATTTAGGGTAAAATATCAAATCATCTAAAGCCGTCACCACCAGGCTTCGGTGACCGAACAACAAATACCTTGGTTAACAACTCTTTTTATGTAGGTCTCTAATATACAAAGGACTAGTACTTTCTTGAACTCCTTCCCTACAAAGAATGACCTTATATTTCACTTTAATAATGTCAAGGTTAAAAAATCGAGTGGAAAAAAGAACAACTTAAGCAGCTGCTGAGAGCTGGAGCAAAGTTTCTGACAGTCATCCGCAATGTATGTATGTCTGAAAATCGAGTAGTTTCCTATTGCTCCGAAAATCGCGAAAATAGTACCCTTATTAAGGGCAGTAAAACCTCCCGATGTCCTAGTAATTGAAGCACATTATAACATTAAATAAATCGACGTGATTAGCTCGAAGTGGTTCTAGACTATTCCCAGATAGATATAAATCCATCAGATGAAAAACTGACACTTCTAAAACGACGGAAGATAATACCTACTTTTTTCTTTTTTTGTTCGAATCGGGATTAGGTAGAAAGTCTTAAGCTTTCGATATGAGAGCGAACGAATTTGGCAAAATTAAACAATTTCATAAAGGATAACCCAGACTTGAACTAGACCACTAATATTTGACTTCGCTGAGTTGTACTGACAAGAAGCTTCCAAAGGCCTTGCCAAATGTGTATATCCAAACTTTGCGAATCCTCTAACTTCCAGGCAAAACTCATGAGACCATTGCCAACAAGCCATCAAGAATGTTGTTTGTTGTGCAAACACCTTTGCCCCCTCTTCTTTCCACAACATGTCGAATTTAACTCAAGATGCGTCCAAAATGATAGTGCCATCCTTCAGATGTTCTGTGTAAATAATGCGACATAAGTAATCAGGGAAAAATTTACTTGGTATATCAAAGTATTGACTGTTATTTGCAGTAATTTGGACAAACACACATAAATGTATTGTCCCATAGAGATAGAGCCAAACTCCGACTGCAGCCGTTTAATTTCTCTAACGGTAAAATTTTAATATGTTTTACAATGTGTACTCTGTGGCTGTATGAATAACTATATTTTGTTCTTGATCAGTGTCGATCATTTCACGTTAGGCATTGTCAAGGTGGGAAGAGGAAAATCGTTGAATGAATTCGAAAAAGGTAAAATAATTGAATTGTTGAAAAATGGTAAATCTACGCGTGAAATTGGAAAGCAGCTAAATCGTTCCCATCATTTCATTCAATATTTCAAGGAATTGGGGACGAGAAGTAACAAGACATGTTGGAAGAAACCGTTATACCATTTCTCGAAGAACTGGACCAACATTTCATGGAATTTCAACAGAATAATGCTCCAATTCACGTTGTAGCTTCTTCTAAAAAGTGGTTTTCCGTTCAACAAATTCGCCAGACTTCGCTCTATCTGTTTTTCCTTTTTTTTTAGTAGGAAAGATGTTAGGCTGATAGGGCGATAGGCGATAGGATTTAGGTTGCTCACTTGGTTTTCCAATCTTATGGATGAAGACAAGATTGACCAGATTTGAGGAATGTATCCCAAGTTGAATGTATAGAACATAAAGTGAGCTATCATGATGTACGAGTATGCTAGAATGATGTCTAGGTCTCTCTTGAGGATAATAGGAAAGACACCGTCTGTATTTGGAGCCATTGGCCCATTTAATTCTATCAATGCTTTCAGAGTCTACCAGAAAGGATATTTGTTATACTATCGAGATGTAATTTGAGACGTTCATAAGAGCATCGAGAAGTGATGCATGGAAATGTACCTTATGCCAAGTCTCTAAGGTTTCCCTGTAATTGCTAGTGAAATTACCGTCTGATTTGCGAGGCAACTCGACCACATTGGTGTGTTCCTGGGATATTGCTATATAGAGTCGGGCCGCGGTTTGCAGTGAATATTTCCTTCAAGACCTTCTCTTGGATTTCCTCAAGACGAGTTTGTATTTTTTTAGAGCAGATCTATAATCAGTTCAACTTTTCGTTCTTTTTGCTCTCTTGAACAGAGATTTCACCTGTTTCCTCAAAATTTCGAGCTGTGCATTCCATCAAGGTACGCACCGCCTGTAGGTATCTATCCTGGATGAGCAGCTGTTTTTGAAAGATGAGATGAGTGCTTCGTTTAATTGATAAACCGATAAATCTTCAATGCCATCCGACGATGTGATGAATTTAAGAAACGTTTCTTCCTTGGCAGTAAATTGAACCTGGAAGAAAATCCAGTAGGTTCTTTTGGGCTGATATGTATGGTCAGCTTCTCCAGCCTCACCAGTGATTTTAAATCTGATAAGTGAGGCCTCATGGGAGACGTGCCAGTCACAAATTATATTTGAGACAAAAGTGCTAGAGATTGTAAGGTCAAGCACCTCTTGTCTAATTGAGTTTATGAAAGTGGGCTTATTGTTCCTATTGGCAACGGTGAGGTTATTACTAAATAAATATTCAATAAGTGGCTCACCTCTTTTGATTGTATTGTTGCTACTCCATCCCACAAGGTGCGCAATGGCTTAGCATCTGATGATCAGATGTCGTTTGCAACGGTGACAATAAGGTCTTGTAGGTCAGGAGGTGGGATTTGATAACCGTCTCCTTGGAAGTAAGCGGAGGTGCATATGATCTCCCTTTCTCCACCTTTAATGTAAATTTCCACGACGACGGTTGCCAAGTATTTTGTTATAAATTCTGGAATGGGTAAAAAATATATATTACAAACGATCAAATATGCGGCCCTAGAAGGAGATTCTCCAGTAGCATACTTTGGTATGGTGCAGATTACCATTCAGTGCACGCAGCCCACTCATTGCGACGGTAGACCGGGTTCTTCACGCGATGTAGCTTGCTATTTCCAAAAGGCCGTCATACTGGTAAATATTGCTATATTAAATAGTCTAGTAAATCGGTAATAGTTAAAATAATTGTTTCGCGTTTATTTATGGTGCGTATCCGTTTCAATCTGGGGGCACGGCAGTGCCCCCGCCAAGTCGAGCAAAAAAGCGGCACGGCCGTACCATCCTTTTCTCGATTTTCTTTTACTAGAAATATGATGGCTACGGATTTCTATTACTGAATGAATATTACCAGTCCGAAGTGTAGTGATTAATGATGAAACTATTTGGAGCTTAATGTTCGGAGACGATGACTAAAATTAACTTTACGTTGGAGGTGACATATCTGACAATGAAATGTATACTGGACTTTCAGGCATAGGCCAATAATTAAAGCTGAGAAAGTGTTTCTCTTTTAAAAAGAGCGGACAAAATGTTGAGGCCGATGACACTTTGATCCCGCAAATGCCAAATGTATTTCGAGACCTTTTTTTCTCAGCGGGGTAGAGACGGAACCTCTCGTGGAAAACTTGTTTAGACAAACCCCTTCAAAATTCGCCATTCGGAGTTGACAATAAACAATACTAATAAACAATCCAATAAAAAATTCTATTGGAAGGATGGTTGCGTGAAAAATATGGCTATGCCAAGCTGGTCTCACCAAATACACAACATGTGCTTCGATCCGTGGATGTTGTTTAATTTGGCCGTGAATATTGATGCATGCCTGTGCCACGATTTCGTTCCGTTGGGATTATCGTAATAGATCCACTTTTAGAAGCCGGTTACAATACGATGCAAAAAACCCTTCCTTTGTTGTCGCTGCACTAGCAAGCTTCAACAATGGCACCTGGTTTCCTTGGTTTTGTATCAATCTGAAGGTTTTCAAATGATGAAGAAGAGCTTATCTCTGGATCTGCAAGTTCATATTCTGTGTCTCTTTTGACGTTGATCTTGATCCAGTAATGCTTCCAATCTCTTCAAGCCTTTTTTCGATCTGGGACGGTTTTCGTCTTCCACGTCGAAATTACGAAATTACACTACCGTTGAAACCATTTGCGAACCATTCACTAACAGAACCCTCACCAAATATTTTTTTATAGTTATTCGACGCGCCCCATCTTCAAGGATTTACGAATTGAAGACGCAAAGCAAAACTTCATACAACTGACGCTTTCACCCACAAAAAAATATACAGCGCCGATGAAAATTCACAAATATGTGATAAGAAATTATTAACAGACGCCCAATCTTGCAATGGGATGTTTACGTTTTGAGCCTATTGTGAGTATATTAGACCAATTTGGTTTAATATTGTTTTCTGTTCCGGTTAATCGATTCATGTCCAATTACAGGCAATTCGTATTCAAATGTTCCTGTCCTGGGAATAGCTGTTAACGAACGTAACAGCTTACACGAGTAGGTTTTGCTGCCTAAAATTACAAAGAGGCAGATTTCACTTGTGCCTATTCTACTTATCTTCTACTACTTATTTAGCCGGATGTAACCTCGCTGAATAGTTCTTAAGTTCAATTAGAACGGGAAGAGGAATTTATAATACTTAAACCTGAAGAAATGCAACGAACGAAAATCAATAAGTTTCTTGATACTATTTGACTGATAAATACAATTTCCAGTGCATACATACATACGAGTATATATGTATTGTAGTATTCTCAAGATATCTGTTTCAGACAGTAAAGAATCTTCTTGAATCCAACACTTGACTTGTGTTGAATATGCAGTTTGTTTTTCAACATGTGCTGTTTCCAAAGAGTGATGAATGAGAGATATAGAAGTCTGGATTGCTTTAAACAGTAAATCAGCAGTAAAGCCAAATCTCATCTCGCAATTCTTGACTTCCATTTTCCGCCCCCAAGTTGTTGCCGTAATCTTCAATTTCATTTTCCGATTTGTTTGCGGAAATCTTGAGGGACTTCACTTGTGCTTGTATAAATTTTAGCGATAAATCACTGAGGTATACACAATCGTTTACGTAAATATTTTTTTCCTTAGCTGGGCAAAGCATAGTACGTACATAGTTAGTATGTTTTTGACTTCAAATAGGTAGATTAAACTTTGTCTTTCAGCTGCTTTATCCATACGAGCATACAATTTAGAAATTTGGGTTTAGACTCTAACATTATATATGTATTTCATGTTTCCATAATGTGAAACTAAGTATTATATTAATTGAGTTTTGTTTATCGAACGCGATACCACATAGAGTTTCACTCCATCCTTCTCTTTATTGCCGCGAAGATATTTAATGAATTTATTGTTTCTATTAAAACGTATATTATATACGGGTACATGTCACAAGACAATGTGAACATGGGCGTAGCACATCTGATACGGTTTCGTTTATTTTAAATTTGAGCCTATTGATAGCCTGATTGATAGTATTAGGTAGCACCGATAGTTTACCACGGCCGGGGAATCCTAGGTACGTAGATCGGTGACGATTCATAAATTAACAGCATTAAGTAATAAACAAAAATTAATTTTTTGAGGCCTAAACATCACCATTAACCTCCCTCTATCACAGGTTCCCAATAACATAATTATTTCCTTCTTAAGTCTAGTTATAAACTCTTCCACGCTATCCGCGGCTCGGAATGCCAGTGGTAAGAGACGATTTAATCCCTAATGGAATTGTCGCATGAAAAAAATGACAAAGGTAAGCGCAGAGCTGATGACCTGCATAACGAACACTCACATTCTAAAACAGTACACCATTACTACCTCACACTTAAAACAACACCAAAAATGGTTGACCCACCTTAATGTTCAACCTTAAATAGTACTCAATGAAATTGGATATCACAGTTGTACAAAAAGTACTACTTCAAATGGAACAGCCGTTAACGACGGTTGTACTTTCGTGTGTGGCGGTATGGATATCCACGATCTTGGAACTGTTTTCTTCATCAGCAAAACAGTGCAGAACGTAAAGGACGTTGTATTTCATAATACAACGACCGAATGTCGATCCGAGGTCCCCGCTATAAGTATGTACTGCTGAACGCACAGTCTCCAAGGAAAGATAAAGACGAAGTGGTAATTTTACGAAACAATGTACGTATGTATTTATTTCAACGCAAAAATAGGAAAACAAGCGATATACAGGCTAACGAGAAGAGACGAGAAGGCAGTCTTTATATCTTATAAGATAATGATAATTGTATAAGGACAATAAGTTTCGCCAGTTCACAAACTTCAAAAAGGCTAGGAAATACGCAAGGCTCCCTGAATATAACAAGATGGAGTAACGCGCAACCAAATTGACCATTGTCTGATATATAGTACTAGATGTTAAAGCATACAGAGGAGCGGATTGCGATTCCGACCACATCCTAATAATCGCCAAAATTAAAAGCCAAATCCATAGAAGCCGAACGCAAGGAAATATGAAAAAGTTCACCGTCGAAAAATTAATGAAACCTAGTGTGTAGCTTAATACCCGGATGGTTTGCCCTACAGGTGGAACAGAAGCAACCGACGAAACATAAGAGGTAAGAGCAATACGGGCAAGAAAGAGCATTAAAGGAAGCAGCGAAAAAGAAACTAGGATGTGGCAAAGCCTCCAAATGAAAGTCTTGGAAGAAGTGAAAGCTTTAATGTTCTTTTTTTTTTTTATAATTCATGCAGATTCAAGAGTGTACGCTCTTATGGTACTTGTCACACAGCCTGGAGGGAGTGCAGATGGTTTGTGTCAAAGATGCTCGTTCAAAGTAACTCTTTTGTTTCCATGTCATTAAGGTGTTATATTGGAAGTGCACACACAGAGTATGAATTTTGAAGTGATCTTATGCCTTCATCAGCACCTCTTGATCATCTCTCATTCACAACTGATGTTGTTGTAGAGTTCTTCCGTATATGAATTGTTTTGGACTGTTGACGGCCTTGAACTAGAGACATTCGGCTCAAGAGTCGGTGATGATTACCATTGCACGACGACTTCAAGCCGTGAAAAGATGTGAAGAGTTATATCGGTCATTTACGCTGGCAGCGAACTTTCCAATGTGTGAGCATATGAGGTTAAATTTAATTGGATCATCGCAATGCACCTCATGTTTTGCCCAATTTTTGCACTTTTAATCATTTCAAAACAAGTCATTGATCGGGGCTCGAACGATTTAAACAATAATAGCATTTCAATAGCTATTAAACTTATTGTGTAGGGTAGAAAAAGAAAATTGAATGAAAATAAAGTTAAGTCTTAAGACCACCACCAAACACAAAAGTGTTTTATTTCATTTAACTCGCTTACAAGATATCAGGTTTTACGAACAGAAGTAAGCCGTTTTCCTTTCAAAGCGACGATGACAAAGGAAAAATATTCGGAAAGCTAAAAATACGAGATCAGTTGTAGTGCTGAACGCTATACGGAAATCAAGATTTATAAGCAACGACAATACGCGTTCCGGACAACGAAAAGGTTGCAGCCCAAGGAGGATGTGTTTCGACGAACTGCTTAATATATAATGCATGGAGACTCTTCAGCAAATGAAACCGTTGTTATCCAAACCGATCATGTAGAACTGCCAACCATGGAGGAAGAAAAGAAACAATCCGTGGACTGAAGAACGATACGAAGAACCGCCGAAATTAATCAAAACAAAACTCGGCCATTTTCGTTTTTTTTAAAAGGGTGACTGAAAAAGAACAAGAATCATCGAGGAATATTGCTATTATCAAGTTGTTGCAAAATACTGCCAAATATTCTCTTAAAAAAACTAACATCACACGCTAAGGAAATAATCGGGGAACACTAGTGTGGCTTCAAAAGGAACTGCTCGACGAGTGACCAGATTTTTACTATACGACAGCTTTTAAAAGAGAATTAGGAATTCCACCAAACAGCCCAACTATTCGTAGATTTTAAAATGGCGTATAACTCTGTAAGCCGTATCATGTCCTTGTAAAGCTGGGAATCCCGAAAAAGTTGGTGAAACTGATACATAAAGGGAAACAAGGGTAAGTTAAAATAGGAAGAAGAATTAAAACAAGCAGGCGGCCTGTTACCAGTTTTTAATTTGGTGCTGGAATATGTAATGAGATCCCTTCAGGAGAATGAGAGGGGAATAGCCCTTAATAGAATCACACACGCTCTAGTTTACGCTGGAGATCAAGACCATCTGGGATATAAAGAACAAAGTAAATATAATAGAAAAGAAGTAGACTTAGAAGTAAATGAAGAGAAAATCCAATACATATACATATGATCACTGACCGACTTGGTCCAATCCAAACCACGCACCTGACTATACTCGATAAACGCTTTGAGAAAGTGGTTGAATCATAACGTATCTGGGTACCATATAGATTGCCAAAAACAACATAAAGATCGAAATAAATAAGGAACTAAAAACAACTTTTTGTCAGTCAATGTCAAAATCCGTAAACCACAATATTGCCAGTGACACTTTACAGATGTGAGACTTGGTGTCTGATTTAGAAGGAGGAAAATTGATTTCGGGTCTTTGGCAACTAGATCTATGGAGATCTATGGTGGAAAACAAGACGAAGACACACGAATGGAGAAAACTATTACTGCTCGTGAAAATCTATTCAGCCTCAAGCACTGTCCAACTAATAAAATCACGAAGACAAAGGGCAAGACACGTACATATGTCGAACGGACCGTAGACAGAATGGAACCACCAGGAAGGCCGCGCTGTAGATAAGAGGATAATATGAGGATACACCTAGAAGGGATGGTAAAAAACAGCGAAACATGAAAGGAATACACTGAGTTTTTTTTTTTTTTTTTTAATTCATTTTTGTTTTTATATTTTTAGAACTCACTTATACTAGACAAAAATGCTTAAAACTAGCTTAAATATCAACTGACATAAAATACCTTACTGGCCCTATACAGACACTCTAAAGCAAATAGAACAACTTAAGACTATGCCTTTCGGCCTTACGATTTACTTGTAATAATTAAAATAAATAAACAACTTAGGCCAAGAAAAGTGATATTTAAAAAAAACTTGGAATCAGATCATTTTTTTTTTAACAAAGAAACTTATAACTAAGAATAACTTAACCCTACCTTAACTAAAATACATATATACTCGTACATTTTTTTTGGTTTTCCTAATTGTTTTGTATTTTTTTTTTTGGTTTTTTTTTCTTCTTTTTTATTTAAATTAAAGCTAAAACTAAACTAAACCTACCTGCCACCCTAGCCTGCCTTAGCCTGCCCTTACCTACTCTACTCTAACCTAACCTACCTTAGTCTATGTAAGCCTGCCATTGGCATGTGGCAAGCTTTGCCTTAAAGAGGCTGACCTATCAAAGTTGACCACAACGCAGTCCGCTCCAGCCACCAAAAGCGTTGATGCTGTCGGACGACGTCTACCCGATCTTGGTGCGACACTGATCTACTAAACCTGAGGCGCTCGGGCTCGCGGAGAGCAACATCACGTTCGTAGAGGAGCCGCCGCTCCACAGACTTACGGGCCACGTTGAAGATTAGCGGAACCGCCAATTCATCCTGGATCAGCCCACATTGATCTAAGTAGAGGAATGCCTCTGGGGGGACAAAGCCGCTAAGGCGAACTTTCTCGTGGTACATGTAATTGGGGAAGTAAGCCCCGGAGATCAGGTTATTGACCGAAGTCATTGTCCTCGCAACGTGACCCCGGATCAGTTTTATTAGAAAATAATCCACCCGTACAATCCTGGCCCTATTGTATAGGACCTTGTTCGGGTAAAATTTCGTGTACTCAGATTCGGGTGTCCTATATATCCCAAGACAACTTCTCAGACATTGTCTCTCAAACACCCGAATCCTTTCCATTAAGCTAGCTCTCACATTGAACCACACGGGACATCCATAGGCAATCATGGGCCTGATTAAGGCCATGTAGCAAATTACCTTCACTCTCAAATCAAGTTGGTTGCTATGAAACAGACATCTTGTAAGAGCAAAAGCGCCCCGGGCCCTCGCCAGAGCAGCATCTATATGTTTGTCAAAATATAGATACTGGTCTAGCAAGATCCCAAGGTATTTGACTACATTTTGTTTCGCCAGTGGGCGCCCGTCCGGTCCAAGAATTGAGAACCCGCGCCAATTTTTCCTAGTGTCTCGGGAGGCCCTAGACAAAGGCGTTCTGAACAAAATAGTTTCTGATTTCTGGCAGTTGATTTTCAACTTCCAGTCATCACAATACTGCTGAATTTTTTCGAAGTCACGCTGCAAGAGAGTGACAATGACGTCGATCGTTGGACCTGATCTGTACGCGATTAAATCGTCCGCATACCGTCGACAATTTGGAACTGCCTTATCAGTCAATCGATGTCGAAATGATGAAGATATTGTACAGTCATTTGCGAGGTCTTCCGCTATCAAACTTGGTGAACGCTAAGCCGAAGTTACTTGTTGGGTTGGATCAAGCCAAATTCTTTTGTGGCCGTGGCCAACGGCATGGTAAAGAAGAGGAACCATGTGCCATCAAGACCCTCCTAGGATGAGTCGCTTATGGAAAATCAGCTCCAAATTTTAATGCATCGGATCTCAATGGAGCAGTCAAACCTTCGATGCGTTTTCTGTTCTATGGTGCAATAAGGTCTGAGGATGAATTGCATGAGCTAGTGAAACATAATTTTACCACGGAGAATTTTGGGGTCATGGCACCCAAGAACAATTTAGAAAGCCAGGAAGAACCTCGAGCAGCTGATGTCATGCGTCGTTGAATGGTGAAGAGAAGCTATCAAATCACTGAAGTAAATGTTGAACAGGATCGGCGAGTTCACCGTACCCTGTTGCAGTCCGTTGTTAATATCAAATGTTTGGGTAGAAGTCACGTTGGCAATTTTCACTACGAACTTTCTACCTGTTAACATGTCAAAAATTATATATAGCAGTGGTTTACTTATGCCCAGCCGACTGAGCTTGTAATAAAGACCTTCTAACCATACGGTGTCGAAAGCTTTCTCCAAGTCAATCAGACAGGCACCCGTGCATTGGTTCTTGCATTTGTTCCACTGGATATCCGACACGAGTTTCGACGCGGCATGAATGGTGTTATGCCCCGCTCTGAAACCGAACTGGTTCTCCGGAATGATTTTATTGTCCTCAACAAATTTAGACAGGGCTCTATGGACCACCTTCTCGAAGACCTTGCTAACACTTGGAAAGAGAGTTATCGACCGAAGATTTGATGGGTTAGAGGTATCTTTACCCCTCTTGGGAATTGGTTGCAGCACCGCTGTCTTCCAGCCCACTGGATAATATGCATTATTCAGTGCATTGTTGAACAGTATGGTGTACATCTCTACAGACAGTGGTGGTAGATGTCTGAGCACAACATTAGATATTCCGTCGATTTCCGCGGATTTTTTTCTCTTCAGTGACTCGAAGATCATCTGGAGATCCCCCGTCGAAATAAACAGGGTATTCGCCCCTTCATTGGTGACGGCATTATTCGCCATGAAATCGTCATTGAACCTGGTAAAACCAAGGTTCTCTGATCGCCAATAATCGAAATCATTTCTAAGGTAGGAGTGATGAAGCAGGACTCTGTTCTCCAGGTCGTGGTTCGGGCGAATACTATCATTCACCTTGTATACTTCCTGGAAGACAGCTCCTACTACCGCCACCTTCTCCTGAGGATCCAAGACGGCGCTCTCTGGATCGATGCTAACTGTTCGTAACAAGCGTTCATTGTCTGGCGTTCTCGAAAGCTTCAGATCCTGAATGTCATTCTGATTGTTTCTCCGAAATATTTTATTTATTTGCGGGAACATACTCGCGCTGTTGAAATTTACAGCACGAATTCTGCTGTTCCAATACAAACTTACAGAAATTCTGTAATTTTCCTTGATTAACTGTTGTATATTTTTAATCAGTGACTTCAGTGTCCTGACCTCCGAGTTTTGTCTGTCGGTAAACTGCCTGTACAAGAGTTTGAGTCTTGTTAGGAGTCTACTTTTTTGTCTCTGCAGCGCGTCGATTGTCGCGATATGTTCGAGGTATCGTAGGGTGTTTGGCGAGGTATCGTATTGTCCGTCGTCTGCTTAATTTTATCATCCATTTTTTTAGGTTCCTGTCAATCTCACTGTTTGACAGGTTCCTGTTGGCTGGTGGGATGGAATCACTCAAGGTGAGCGATCTCGTCAGGGAACTGGCAAAGCGCGGCCAACGCGCCCTACTGTAATCGTAGGGGTGCGTTTGGACATACTCTGCCATCTCCGCGAATTCGTCCGGTAGTGTGATCACGGCACCAAGTCCGCAATGGTCACTGTCGTATATAAAGGTCCGTAGACAGTTAGTAGGCCCTTCGTTCATGTCAGCTAGTCTCAGTCGAGAGTCAAGCAGCATGAGATCCAGATAAGAGCCGCTCCTAGGGTACGACGGACTATCCGTTGCGAGTAACTTGAGTCTGTACTCTATGTTCCGCAAAATCCACCAATGGCTTAGTAGGCTTCCCCTAGTGTTGGGTATGTTGTTTCCCCAGTCACTATGTTTGGCATTCAAATCGCCGGTCAGAATGTAGTAGTTTTCTACCAAGTTTAAGTGCAGAGATCGAAAAAGTGTCTCGAGCTCCGCAATGAAAATATAGGGTTGAGGTGCTTCAGGTGCATAGGCAGCTATAATGTACATTTTCTTCTTCTCACAATACAGGCCTCTAGCACCTGGAACCTCCGCACTTCACCACTATATATAATTTTATGTTTAAAAGTATTTTTGATGAAGATCGCAACTGCTCCACCTCGTGTGGCGTTGGGTCGGTCCCTTCGAATTATTTTATAAGAACTGTGCCGGATTTTGTGCTTCTGGTTTAGTTTTGTTTCGCTAACCAAAAGTACATCGGGGCTTTCGTCATGCAACAGATTGAAAAGTACGGCTCTTCGCTCAATCCTAATCAATGAATTCACATACACCGACAGGATCTTTAAGGGACTCTCTACCAGCGTACCCATTACGATTGTAGTTGCGCTAGGCCCGGCAGAAGCAAGTAGATTCTGTCCACTCGGGTCGCCGTCTCATGTATCTGCTGTTGGAGCTGCCCAATCTGCCCTTGGATGGCGAGCAGGATCGAACGCAAGTCCACCTCGGTCTCCGATGCCTTAGAAACAGGCACCGGGGCTTTGGACACAGCCGTGTGTTTTTGTACCGTCGGCCGCCATTTGGGCGTAGGTCATTTGGGGTGTGACGGTTGGTGTTTCTATGCGACCCGAAGGACGTCTCCCCTCAGACTTCTGCCTACGAGCCAGATTTGTTTTTTTTTATATCTTGGAACTTAGGACATCCCCGATAGTTTGCAGGGTGTCCACGGTTCCTACAGAGCACGCACTCGAGCTGCTCCCTGTCAGCGACCTTGTCCTGGGTCAGATCGCAGGAATACACTGAGTCTTTGCAAAAGGGATGTCAACGAGGCTCTGAATTTCCGAGTTCGAAATGGGGGGCAATAATAATAATAATTTTTATTAACTGATTCCATTTGTTAGTACTGCATACAGCACATAATGTACATTTTTGCGATTTTATATTATATTTAAGTTTCATAAGTAAACTCACATTTTGCAACTTATTACTTTGAAAATAATACTTCATAAGCCCGATAATTGCTCTCTTGATGCCTTTTCTCCCTACCAGAAACGGTGATTTTTTGACACATTCTTCATGCACAGTTAGGGTAGCTTGCTCTTTTGTTAGTATAGTGTATACAGTCTCAAACTATTTTATCGTCCTGTTAAAAATTTAGACATTTTTAGCAATTCTGACGGCCATTTCCTGCGGAGTATGGATTTTATACAATATTTAAACACATTTTCAAATGCTGCAAAAGTGTACAAGTGGGAGAACTTGTGTGTGAATTTTCATCATGATTTATGATAGCCAAGTACGTATTGCCTTTGTTCTCATGTGCTGTGTTTTCCTTACATTCGAACTTTTTTGCAGATTTAGGTGGACTTATACCCTTGAGCAGGGAGCAGCTCTTCACATGGAAGTTCCAATCCAACAGTGAAGTGTGGACGTGTTCGTATGGATGTGTACATATACCTATATGTATCTATCGTCTCGTATTTATGTTCACATTCTCATTGCAGTGTTGGATTCACCGTCTTGTGCTCAATTTAATCACTTTGGGAATATACATATACATATCTGTACATACCTTCAGTCATCACATGTTCCATTCCCAGTTTTTTTCTTGCATTTTGTGGGGCTTTTTATTCCGTTTTCCTGCCTTAGCTTATGGGCTGGTAAAGATTCTCAATGCTTCTGTCAATGCATTATCATCATCGTAAAAAAAATATACTCGTATTGCACCGGCAACATTGTGAAAAAGAGTAATCAAGGATCTGCCTACCATATATTTCTGAAGAAAATGGCCGAGCCTTTAGGTTTGTTATCCATTAGTAGAAGATTATTTCCATTAAACTAAATGAAATGCCGGATAAAAACTTCGATTTTTTCTCGAAGAAGATTGTGCTTTTGATCACTTTGTTGATGTAAGGACTTCATCGTTCCCAAACGACGATAATAAAAAAGAACTAGTAACAACTGAACTTAGGAAGGTAGGAGAGGTATATCCAAACTTAAGTTCAACAAATCTCCTGGTACAGACATCTTTCGTTGAAACATATTTCGTATTTAACGCGCCCGTTGGGGTACTTTATTGGTTTAATACAAGCCTTAACAAAGAACAAAATGACTTAAACAATCTTAACCTATATACTCGTAAGCTTATTACCTATAGTATTAGGAAGGAAAATATTAAGGAGACGGTTAATGATGGTGCGGACTATTTCCAAGACAGGGTTTGGTGAGATGTAGGTTGAAAAGTGTGGAATTTGCCTCGCGCAGCATTTTGGACATTGGCACTTGGTAGCCTTATTTTGTTGGGTAGGAATTGATGCGGAAGAGGGGAATGGACCCAAGATTTCGGAAAATTCGTAAAGTAGTGAGGCGCCTTCAATATTATCGGTAATTAAGTTATGGATAAAAAGTATATCTGCCACTTTGCGCCCTCGTAGTTTGATTAATTTAAAACCATCCTTATAAGGCGGTATATTGTAGGTATCAGACTAGTGTGGATATGGGACACTTGACTTGACTAGCATATTCAAGAAGGGGCCTAACGGTATTATATAAGGATTTTGAGACGAAAGGATTCGAGAACTCCTTGGACCAACGTACATATGTTGTAAATATGAATGCCATAACATATAACAGCACAAACATACAACATCTAAGTCAACCAAAAAGTTGACCGAGGGAACAACTTTATGAGAAAAAACGAAGGTTCTTGGAGGTGCAGGGAAGCGCTTACGAGAGTAAGTGATAAATGTACCTATGATAACATTCAGCACGAGGTGATTTTTTTAACACCAATAGGAGGAAGCAAGAATCGATAAAGGAAGATATTTGTTTGGAGATTTTCATATCATCAGCATGAACGAGAAGATAAGAGTCTTTGATAATACAGTCAACATCATTAATGGTTATGATAAATATCAATGAGGCGAGGTGAAAGTCCGAAAGTGGCATTAACAAGATCAGATAAAAAAGATCTGAAAATAATATTGTATTGACGGCCTTCGAGGTAGGATTTTATCCATGGGATAAAAACGGGAGAGGAACCAAGAACAGTGAATTTAAGAATTATATTTTCATACGAGACAAACTCAAAGAAGGGGGATAATTGTCGACTTTAGATTTTGCATTTACAAAGTAGTGGAAGCTCTTATAAAAAAAGATTGAACACCGTTCAGGTTTAGTAGGTTAAAGGGTCGGAAACAGAGGGGAATTTAAGGTAGGCCTGACCCTGTTTGTTTCTTTTGTCGCACAGCAAGCAAAATTATTTGATATACCAGGGTGGAGATGAGGTGCAGTTCGTTTTTGGCGAATATGGGATGGCTAGCATGCCTTTCGGAAATTCAAGCAATATGCATTTTCGGAGTGGAGAATGATGAAGTGATTCCCGAGTGAAAATTTTCTCGACAATGGTGGATGCAGTGTATCCACGGTAGAGAAGAAGTAATAACGCAGTTTTCGGCATCAGATAAGAAAATCAAGTAAAGTTGTTGATTCATGTTATTGATGATGTTACTGAGCTGGAGGAGGGTCAGAGAGACGATCTCTAAAGAGCATTCCGTCACCAGATTAAATGCAAATGTTTCATCATCAGATTTAATCGATTCCAAGTACGGAAGGTTGAAATCGCCATAGATGATGATAATGGTATTTGGATCAGCAATATCAAATATGGAAACTGTGAAATCGATGGCAAGTTCATAACAATAAGTAGACTATAAGAGACAAATATAGCAGGCAATGTAGAGTTTTCGTTTCGGGAAATGGATAAAGTTCCGAATAGTACTCATTTCCGATTTTTTTTGTATATATTTGTACGTATAGTCTGTTAGAATTTAAAATCCGAAACGGTTACTGGCTACTAGACTAGAAAGGACTGAAAGGATGTGCTAAGTTTGAATATCCTACAGAAAATAAACCGAAAGATCTTTAAAATTGGTATGGCTTTGAGTGAACTAGCAGCGATTTCTTCTGCTTCAAGATAATGCCTGCCTAGGTGTGTGTGTCGTGTACTGATGAGGCAGTTACAGTGGCACAGTATGTGCTCTGCTGTTTCTGCCTCTTCGTGACACATTCCGCAGGTGTCATCTTGTGTGATGCCCATGGTTTTAAGATGTTTGTTTACCGGGCAGTGTCCAGTGAGGAATCCTGTGACTATCAATCTGACTCCTAGAAAGTTTAAGGAGTTGTTTCGTTCTTTTAAGGGAAGTGGTTGATAGGAACATATTGGCTTTTCTGCTACCTTCCGATTGTGTTCAGTAGTGGTTGGCGGTGTTCCTCAACCATGCCTTTATGTAACATTTTATGGTGCTGATAGGTATGCCGCAGAATGGTTTGGCATCATGAATGGTGATGCAGAACCTTTTCTGCTAATAGGTCTGCTTTTTCGTTTCCTATATGGCCAGTGTGTCCTGGTATCCAAATGAGGTGAACTCTGTTTGTGTTGGCCAGCTGGCGTAATAGTTGAAAGCAGTCCCATACCAATTTAGAGGTGAATTCGTAGCTTTTGAGGGCAGCCTTGCTATCGGAGAGAATATGAATGTTTTTATTGGTTATAGCTCTGTTTATATTTTCTCTGAGGTAGAGTTCAATTGCAAATATATCTGCTTGAAATATGGAGTTTTATCTGTCTATGCTGTGATAGATGTGTGTTCCAGTGTCCACCTTCGTTCGTTTCGGATCCATCTGTGTACCATACATGGGATTGACGATCGAAGGAAGATCTATTTTGCTCCCAGGTGTGTCGAGAGAGAATTGCGATCTTCAAATTTTGGCTCAAGTTGGAAGACAATTGTCTATGTGGGGTATTTTTAGGATTTCATGCCTGTTTAGTTCATTAAGAATGTCAGGATGAAATAGCCTGGAATTAGAGTCATCCTCCGCGATAAGTTTATGAGCGAATATTATTACTTATTTTTCAAGTTGAGGGTGTGCGGGTCATAGCTCCTGTAATACAGATACAAGCTAGTCTTTGTAGTTTGTTGAGCTTGGCTTGTACTAATGTTAGTTTTGTTTTGCGCCACCAGACGGGCGCAGCATATGTGAGAATTGGTCTGGTAATGGCTGTGTATAACCAGCGAGATATCTTAGGATTAGCGCTGCAAGTTTTTCCAGTGAGACTTTTGCTGGTCCATAGAGAGATTTTGGCTTTCTCAATGGTTTTTGTGATGTGAGAGTTCCAAGTGAGCTTTTCGTCTAGTGTTGCACCTGGATATTTGGCATCGTTCGAGAGCTCTATTGTTTCACCAAATAGAATGGGATTTTTGAGTTTATGCCTGCTTCTTTGTTTGGCGAAAGCGACTATTGTTCTTTTTTTTAGGGTTGACATTTAGTCCAACTTTTATGGACCAGCTCGCAACAAGGTTGAGTGCCATTTGGAGGAGTTCCGAGATTGTGTCTTCGAATTTTCCTCTAATGAGGATCACAATGTCATCAGCATAGCCTTGGACATAGAAGCCGTTGTTGTTGAGTATACTAATCAGCTCATTGACCACGATGTACAATAGGAGGTGTGAGAGAACCCCGCCTTTGGGGCAGCCTTTGTGGGTTTTTATACTGATTTTATCATTGCCTAGTGAGGTGTTTATTTTCCTGTTACTATGCATGTGTTGAATCCATCTGCATGTGGTATTATCTAAGTTAACACCCTGCACTCGGGCCACGAGCTGTACGCATGGAGGCAAATCATCCAGACTTGCTTAGTCATCTTTTTTCATGTGCGAACGCGTTCCCACGACAAAAGTGCATACACATCGAATGGAGCTGCAAGTGCAAGGGTATCACATGACGCTTGCATGAACTACGGCGGACACAGGTATACGGGAGAAATGATGACACCGCAGCTTGGAAACGGGACGAAGGCCTCGAGTGCAACCGGGATTAGAATTAGAGTTTAGTTTTAGATCGATTGTGAAACGATTTGTACGTGCTTAATAAATATACCGTTCTATGAAGCTACTAACGTTTGTGTTGTTGTAAGTCGAACAGTTGGGGGGAGACAGAAGTCTCTCCGTTCGCGGTTATTTTTATGATTTCTCCAAGGAGAAATCCTTAACGCCCGAGCAGGGACCGGCAAATATTGTGTCCTTTTCGCCTGTGGATCAGGAAGAACACGCCTAATCGGGTGTGAGTCACTGTACCCATGGGAACACAGCTGACCATTTATTTCTGAATACCAACCTTTCGCATACCCATAGGAACATGCGGATATCCTTGAAAGCTAAGGGATACAATAGTGAAGATCGTCGTACCACGAGTAGGTCGCGTGCAACTATTAACGTTCGCGACTAAAAGGGATAAATACGACCCTTCCATTGCCGGTTCTTCGGAAATTATCGCAAACCCTAATAAAAAGATCTAATCCTATATTCTTCAGGAAATCGATAATTGGCAAAAAAATCCTTTAATCATTTGAATCAAAAATTACAAAATCTTAAAGCAGAAATACAGTACCAGAGTGAAAAAAAAAAAAGAAAAAATTTGCTTACAAAAAAACAAATTCAAATGAAAAATTTCAAATCAAGAGCTTTAAGCCAAGTCCGTAAAAAGAAATTTAAAGAAAAAGTCCATACCAAAAACGAATCCGAAAGAAAGTGAATTGGTGAATTAGAAAATATCATTACATAGGAGAGGCTAAAAGGAAATCCCAAAGAAATTACCAGTGCCAATTTTTTGAAGAATTGATCGAATATAATTTTCTAGAATTTGTGAAAGAGAAATTTGCTAGTGTAAAGGAAAGAAATATATTAAATAGGATAAGAAATAATAAAGTGAATTGTAAATAATATTAAGATAAGAAGAAATAAAAGAAATAAAAATTTAATAAATTAGATAAGTGAAGTTAAAGTATAAAAAAGGGGTAATCCGGAGGTTTGTGCGGTAGTGAGGTGAGACGAACGTTATTGACGAAGAGAGTGAGTGTTTTAACTTGAATCAATTTAATTACGAATAAATTTGTGAAGCTGTGAAAATGGAGTCCGTCCAGACATCCCTAACTGAGTTAACGGGGGCAGTTAATGTAATTCTGTCCCAACTCAAGGATTTGGAAGGTCGCCTTAAACGCGTCGAGGAGGCATCTGTCTCGGAAGTCGCCACCCGCGACGAGGTCAGCGCAGAACTTCCTGGACCTAGAACCGAGGCCGACCTTCGCGAGATCAGCCGCCTTCCGGATTGCGTTAAGGAGCTGCAAACGTTCGAAGGTAACCCGACGCATTATGTATCTTGGGTACATAATGTCGAGGGAATTTTAAAAGATTTTAATATAGTAAGAAATAAGCCCATATATCGTGCGATTCTGCAGCACATTAGGCAGAAGATTAGAGGTGGTGCCGATACAGCTCTCGTATCATACAACATTTTTGATGACGATTGGCCGGCTATCAAACACTGCTTATCGTTGCACTATGCCGACAAGCGCGACATTAGAACACTCGAACACCAACTGAATCAATTGACTCAAAGGAGTTCGAGGCTAGACGAATTTTACGCTGCCGTGAATCATCAATTTTCGTTGATTAATAATAAGATTAAGACGGAATCCTACACACAAGAAACCGTCAATGCTCTTGTAGAGACGTATCGAAATCGCGCCCTTGATGTCTTTATTAGAGGCCTTAACGGTGATCTATCGCGCATGCTCATAATACAGAAGCCGAAAAACCTACCGGAAGCTTATTCTGCCTGCTTGGAAGTGGATCGCCGGGAACCCGGACGCTGCTGATTGGAACAAAATTCTTCAAAGTGAGCAGCACATTGTAGAAAACAACAATCACCAATATAAGATTAACGACAAACTTTTTGGAGTCATAAACGATATCACGAAAAAAATCAATTTGATAATCGATGAATTTAAGAATGAGATCAGAGCGTCAAATACCGGGAGACAACTGCAAGACATATTAAACGAAATACTGATAGTCAAACAGGAGGTCAATGAAATCGTACGAGCATGCCAGATGGCAAGAAACGGCGTGGTTAATACCAATCTTCTCGATGGCGAGGAAATTAACAGAATTATTAACGAACTCGAAACTTTGCCATACGCGAACGAAATTGAGGCTGTAGAATATGGAACGCCGACCATATATTCTAACGGCTCAGTATTATTATACATTCTTTCGATGCCCAAGGTGAGAAATGAAGAGTTCAATCTGATGTTGACGCGTTCACCTATCATTAACGGAACGCAAGTGGATCTAGACTTTGGAACCATGTTGGTTAATCATCACGAAACATTTGGCGTGGCTACGAAATGTTTTTCACTGAATAATATGACGATATGTGAAGAAAAGGCCCTGGAGCGATTAAGTGAAGAAAGTTGCATACCCAGACTTTTGAAGGGAGGACATGCAGCATGCACCTTCCGGAGTAACAACCAAGAGGTCATTGAATTGATAAAGGAGGACACGATATACGTCACAAACTTTAATGGTAAAATAGAGTCTAATAAAGTGTCTAGGCCTCTAAAGGGAACTTATGTCATACGACTAAACAATACGATGATTCAACTAAACAATAGAACATTCTTCAGCCACAAGCCTTACCGTCTGCCCTTGTCAATATCACCAGCCGCAACCAAAAGATCGATGTGAGATACATTCATGACCTTAGCGTGAGGAACATAGAGCGGCTAAAGGCCCTAGACGACCAACTCAACGCCTCTTCAGCAGCTAGCGCCTTGACCCTGATACTGCTGATACTTCTTGCCTGCATCATCTGGCGAAAGATCAATCGCGGCGTTGTCATCCCCCCGATAACAGTACCATCCTTAGGGAGGAAACCGGAAGAGAGTGAAGCCCACCCGGGAGATCGCATGCCGCATCCTTGCTCATCGCAAAGACACGCTTTGGGCGGTGACGTCACGCGCAATCTACGGGACGTAGATATTTAAAAGGGGAGGAGTTAACACCCTGCACTCGGGCCACGAGCTGTACGCATGGAGGCAAATCATCCAGACTTGCTTAGTCATCTTTTTTCATGTGCGAACGCGTTCCCACGACAAAAGTGCATACACATCGAATGCAGCTGCAAGTGCAAGGGTATCACATGACGCTTGCATGAACTACGACGGACACAGGTATCCGGGAGAAATGATGACACCGCAGCTTGGGAACGGGACGAAGGCCTCGAGTGCAACAGGGATTAGAATTAGAGTTTAGTTTTAGATCGATTGTGAAACGATTTGTACGTGCTTAATAATTATACCTTTCTATGAAGCTACTAACGTTTGTGTTATTGTAAGTCGAACAGTTGGGGGTAGACAGAAATCTCTTCGTTCGCGGTTTTTTTTATGATTTCTCCAAGGAGAAATTCTTAACTTCTACCCCTGTGCTGAGGAATGTTGAGGATGCAGCGTTGTATTTGGGCATGATCGGTATTGTCGAAAGCACCCTCAATATCAAGAAAGCAACCTATCGCAATTTCTTTGTCGCGACGGAATTTATTGATCCGTTAGTTCCTGAAGAGTATGCGTGGTTGATTTCCCAGGTTCGTAGGCATATTGTTTGTTGTGGAGCGGTGATCTTTTGAGAGGACCGTCTCTTATATGTCTATGCAGTATTTTTCGATTGTTTTTAGAAAGAATGAGGTAAAGCTTATCGGTCGTTATGATTTTGACAAGTCCGTAGGTCTGTCGCCTGTTTTTGGGATAAATTTTACCATTACCTCGTTCCAGCTTGTCGGTATATACCCCCATGCATAGCTGGTGCTGAAGATGTTAATTAGTATGGTAGTGATTTTCGCATTTCCTTTCTGAAGGAGAGCTGGTATGATATCTTCCCCGAGAGATTTGAATGGGTCAAAGGAGTTTATGGCCAAAGATTGCCCTTGATCTCTTCCAGTCCTCTCTGTTGGGTCTGGTTGCCCTGATCCGTGGAGGCATACTGGAAATAGTGGAGGGGATGATGTTGGAGTCAGGGAAGTGTATATTTGCTAATATTTGTAGTGTTTCTGGACCGTTTTCCGCATATGTGCCAGCTGCTTCCTTCAACAGACCAATTTGATTAGTGTGTGTTTTGGCGAGTACTCTGTGGATGCGAGCACTGCATTTCATGTCTGAGAGACTGCTGCAGAACTTTTTCCACGAGTCTCTTTTAGCTCTTCTAATCTCTTGGTTGTAGTTGGTAAGTGAGGCGCGGTGTGATATCCAGTCTCCATTATTGAACAGTTTTCCGGTCAACGCTCTTAGCTTGGAGAGTTAATTATTCCACCATGGAGTGGTGCGGTTGCCAACCTAAGCTTTTTCTGGGCAAGCGATGTGGTAGGCAGATATGATTGTAGCATTGAGGCTGTCATAGCTAAGTTCTAGACTGTCTATGTCTCTGATGCTATTTGGACAGTTTCTGATCGATTGCTCGAGATCTAGGCTAGAAATATCCCAGTCTGTCGCTGTCAGTTGTCTGTATGTTTTAAGTGTTTTGGCGTTTGTATGGATGTCAAAACGAATCTGTTGATGATCCGACATCGATGTTTCTGCCGAGACATGCCAGTTCTGAATGGAATTGCCTATGAATGGGGTGGTTAGAGTGAGATCTAAGACTTCATCCCTGAATCTGTCGATAGGGCTATTTCCATGGTTTAGAATTTCTAGATTGTTTTTAAAAATGAATTCTAAAAGGTACTCAGCTCTTCTGTTGCTGGTGTGTTGGGCGTTGGCGTCACAGCTGTATAATGGCATTCTGGAATAGGAATGGCTTTAATGGTTTTATTCATCATTATGCAGGCTCTAGGTCTTCCTCCCTTAGTGGAGTCGTAGAACAGCTCACCTGATAAGCCTTTAATCTGATCATTTATTGTGCATGGCTCCTGGATAAAGGCTACATCTAGGTGCTCCTTGTTAAATCTATGGCCTAGTACCGCCGAAGCGGCCTTCGTATGCTGCAGATTTATCTGGATGCACCTTAGTCCCATCATTATTGTGTCTGAAGGGTACTGGCAGAGCTGCTGACTGAAGTTGCTGACCTCTGAAGTCTTTGTTGTCTGAGACATCTCATCAGATAATTTTGCCTTTTGGGGTTACTTGGTTGCCTCTATGGTGGACCTGCTAGCTTCAGCAGCCTTTAGTTTGCCAATCTGACTGGGCGTCTGCCCGCTAGGGTCCTCAATTTTCTTTTTGGGGATGGTGTGTTCGATTGGGGCACCGCTCTCGGGATGGGCTTGTGGCCTGTCCTTGGTTTTGGTGTCAACGATTGAACTCGCTCCCCTTGAGATTCCCTTGATTTTAATCAGAATCTGAGAAAAGTTGAAGAATAGTTTGTATTTGTGCTTTACGATGACGTCTTTAGATGCCTCATCTATGGCAATGGCCACTTGGTCCCCGCCGCTTTTTTCCTTTGTGATGCTGAGGATTCTCCAACCGTTAGTGCTAAAACCAACATTTCGTTTGGTTGTTCCCATAAGGAAGGTGTCCTTGGTAAAGTCGTCGGCTTCAGGGACGAATGTAACATAAGTGTATAGCCTGGGAATATCATTGTCCTGAGTTATATGTACGTAAATCTGCGTTTGCTATGAGAACTGTACGAGTTTACGTCATTCGGTAAAATACTTAGGCACGGTCTCCTACAATTCGTGAGAAAATATTCAAAACTTTTTTAGATCTGAACTTCGATGATGATATTAGAAAATATAGTATAGAAATTCCTAATAAATATTTCGAGACGATGCATTTTGGAATACCAGCCAAGTTGAAAACGAAACTATCATCAAATGACGGGCATTTTGGCCTAAACATACGAATTGACAGATATAATATCGAAACCAGTGCAGAAGGAAAACCCATTATTGCCCTTATCTACCGCTGTTGTTGTAACATCGAAAGATTATGAAATAGTGGAGCGATCCCTCTAAAAACCAAAGTGACTTAATCAGAATCTTACTGTTCTATTTCAATCCATGATTCATAAGCTACAATAAATAAGAAATAGGAAAAAAAAATCAACTAAAAACTGGACGGATTATGCAGCGACATCAGACCAGCTAGACCTCTACGCATCATAGAGGATCTGATGCTAAGTTTTTTTAAAATATCACTTTTCTTGGCCTAAATTGTTTATTTATTTTAATTATTTATTTATTTTGATTATTTATTTATTATTTAATTTATTTATTTTAATAATTTAATCATTTAATTTAATTATTTTAATTAAGAAGGCATAACCTTAAGTAGTTCTATTTGCTTTAGAGTGTCCGTATAGGGGCCGGTAAGGCATGTCAGTGCATTTTTGTGTGTGTGTTCTACAAAATTATAAAAACAAAAATACTCCTAAATAAAAAAAACAAAAAACCTCTACGGATCAATCGCTTGGGAAAATTTATTATTTTATATCATAGTATATTATAGTTTGACGAAAACTCTCAGCTGAATAACAGCCCCGAGGTTTCATGGTATTTTTTTGATAACAAGTGAAATTTCAACACTTGACGGTAAGTATTTTATTGAACGTTCAAGTTAACAAGCGATATTCGTTGCGTTCTCCCAAAAGACGTAAAGTTACGATTTGAAATTATATTTAATGCTCACACGACTAAAACTTTTAAATGTTAAACGATTTGGCTCTAAAATGTTTTTGGTTAACACTTAATTAATTAGTAAAAATTAATAAACTCAGAGGTTTTTCAAAATAAATAAAGACAATTATTTAACAGTCATTAGCAATATTTAAAAAATTGCGTCTCGTTGACTTTTGTATCCATGTTTGGTTTACAGGGCTACAATGCTCTAGAAAATATTTGATTAAGCAAACAAAAAGAAAGCATATATCTAACCCTGTTACTAAAAGCATCAAAAATGAAGTGATTTAAATCTGTACAATTGCGTAAGAGCAGGTTTTGATTAATTAGTATTCAGTCCAAGCTAATTTCAAACGGTTCTCTTACAAGCAGTAAAAATACTATTTTGTCGATTTACATAATGTATTTAAATCCCGAAATAGGAAATTACAAATAATTAAATTACAAAATTAACCACCCTTTGAACCTGAGCTATTCTCATTCTCCTGTTTTGAAGTTTCCGATAGAATTCCACCCAATTAGACGAATTTTATTCATGAAGGGGAAGAAAGGATCACGTCCGATAGATTTTGAGTAATTTGGCCTTAATGAAATTCAATGGCCAATTTGGTCACCATTTTACAAGAAAAGCAGAAAGACGTGTGCCTGGACTATCGATTAAGGTCTCCAGCACATTTCCTACGTGACATTTTTGAGAGCATGTGCCGGAAGGTCATTGCACCTCGTTGGTGGAATATGACTTTATATAAAGGGTTTTTTAATAGGACACTCAAAATTTGTTTGTTAATAACGGCTACATTGCTAAAGCAAATCTAAGCTGACGCTATAGTTCTCGGAGCTAAAGGTGAATTTTCGTACGCGGACATATTGGTTAACATAATAACAGATTCCAAACTAGAACAGGTATCAATGATCAGAACGGCACTTAAAGGGGAACTGAAATGCGGAAATGCGAGCCATTTTGCACTACATTGCATTGAATGCAATGCGATAAAAACGTTTGCCGATTTTATATCTCTACGCCTGAATGCAATAATTGTCTCTCGGTAGAAACAACCGAAAAAATGCTCGAAACAAATAGAGTAAAATATGATTAAATTGTAGAATCCAAATTGTTTGTGAACTGCAGCAAATAGTCCACACCTGTTCTAAAAGGAGAAGCAGGGTAAAAAAGGGATTCGCAGCATATGTGGAATAACACAGTTAAAGATTCGTACGAGTTCCATTTTTAGATATGCTAAGCGTGACTTTTCTGGAGTTTTTTTTCTTAGATGGCGTTACAGCTTACGGAGAGCGAGAGAGCCAAGCTTTTGTTTTTCACATAATGCCGATTCCGAACGGCGAGCGGGGGTTTTGCCAGTACCCCGCCGAGGAGAAAAGCCGCCTAATGAACATTCGATGGCGTTGCTTATCGGGATCCGAACTCGCTCATCGTAAGTCAGAGGCCGACACACTACCCACTGCGCCACTGCGCCAATATAAAGCAATGAGGAACAGGATAGTGGCCGAAACGTAGCACAAAACCGATGTCAATATCTGGAAAATTTGTTACACCAACTCACACAATCGTTATAGTCTGTGATGCAGTAATGTCACAAAGAGCCCTGATCAGTAAAGGCAGCCGGACCCTATGGAATTCCAAAAACGCATTGATCATTTGATGGCAGTGATTATGAGTTCATTCGTTTTAATACCGCAATAGCGGGCTGGGGTGTTGCCGATGTTGGTAAGAAACACGCCTCATTTTGGTGGTTGTCGAATGAAAATCTCCCTGGAGTGGTTATTATGTTACTCTGGTAAGATCCTCCTCTCTCCTTAGTTCGGAAATTAGGATCTTTGGAGGCTGGGCACGTTATCATGCTTAGATGGACCTGGAAACTGACTGAGGCCTTTCAGTTTGATAAGGTCCCTGGTAGGAAAGATGCAATCAGACGGATGATCAGTCGGAACGAATCACACGAGTGCTAGCCAACTTGATTATATTTAAGAACTAAATTATACAGCATAGAGTAGGTTATTATTAGAATAACAACAAACAAAGCGCGAATATAGGTTATCTACTTAGATTTTCCTGACAGTCCAATTTGAATATGAGTATATAATATTGGAATAAACAAGTTTGGGTCGAATGTCATTAGGAATTAAGTAACAAAGCTATAGTAATATAGTTAGACTTAGAAGGGTCTTGCGTGGGCTAGTAAGACACATTAAAAATTAAGATATTCTTAAGTTAGATTTAAATATTTTTGTCTAGGAAATAAGAACAATAAAAAATGGATGTTAGAAAAAAGTAATTTATCTCTCACTTTGGTGTACCGTCTGGCTAGATAGTGGGATTTGACGCCTTCAAAAAAATGTTTATGTAAATACTCCGAATCATCTATGCATATAAGCCAGTCTCAGTTCCAGCTTTAGAAGACAACATTATATGGGTCATTAAGAAACTTTCTCGGTATTGAATTCTCTCTACGTATCACTTTACACATAGTCATGATCAACATTTTCACAAAAAGTTCTTAAGAATCCGGATTTAGTTTTTTCATTCGTATACAATTTCATATGTTGTGTTCACCATAAGGGCATCGGTCGTTTATAGTTTATCCACATAGACCTGCTACTTCAGGAAACCCTACAAGGAAAAGTCTAGCGGGGTCAAATCGCATGAATTTGGTGGCCAATTCACGCCACCTCTGCGAGAGATAATCTTACCCTTAAATTGTTCACACAGAATGTAAACCGTGACGCCCGTTATGTGGCACATAGCGTACTGATTTGGCATCAGTAACTGAATAATAAACAATAGATATGGCAATTCTGTGGTGTTTAATTTGGACATGTCCGATTTTCCGTCTCTTTTTAACTGTGAGTCTGCTATGTTTGCCGACGATACATGTATTTACTGCTCCGATGAACTTGCTTCTGTAATAGAAGTTAACTTTCAATCGGGGCTAAATACCATTGTGGAGTTTTGTTGTAAATGGAAAATTAAAATCAATGCTTCTAAGACGCAAGCTATCTTTTTCACCAAAAAAAGAAAACGATGTTTCTTGCCAAGGAACGATCTAATAATTAACAATGACGCCATAGTTTGGTCGGACAGTGTCAATTATCTAGGTACCACATTAGATAAAAAATGAACATATAGTAACCACGTTTTAAACACCATTGGTAAAATAAATAAGACTATCAAAATGTTATATCCACTTAATAACAGAAAATCAATGTTAAGTCAGGAAAATAAACTTATAATTTTTAAGGTAATGTTTTGTTCCTTCATGTTTTATGGTTGTCCAGTCTGGGGAAAAAGTGCAGTAATACATATAAATAAATTGCAGATAGCTCAAAATAAATTCCTTAAACTGATGCTTAAGCAACCTTGGTACTTTTCTATGCGTAAACTTCACAATATAGCCGATATCGATAGTGTTTCTACCAGAATAAGCAAATTAAATGAAAATTACAGATTCAATTTTGAGATGTCTGATAACATCCTTATTAATACTTTAATTAACAATATATAATAATTTAGCATCCATGTATTTATTTATTTATTTATTTACTTATTTATTTATTTATTTATTTATTTACTTATTTATTTACTTATTTATTTATTTATTTAATTATTTACATATATATATCATTTTATTACTTTTTATTATTATTATTGTTTTTTTTTTTTTTTTATTTGTTACAAATGAGAGGTTTTTACTTATCATTTTCCTCTCGACTTATGATTTTGTTTTCTTTTCATCTTGATTAATGTCCAAACAAATAATTATTTAGATGTAAGACTAAGTCACAACTCTGTAAATTGAGCAATTGCGATGAAATGTATATATATATTTAAAAAGATAAACTGAACTGAACTGGACTGACAAATCTCATCGAAACAAAATGGCCGCCACGGGCCGTCAAAATCTACCCGCGTCAATTGAAAAACCCTTTATAACGCAAGATACAGGTTACTAAAGGAATTTGTTGGATAAAATTTATTTAATAATCGATTTCTTTACATCTAATATATGTATTTTTCTTTCAGGAAAACCATGTTCGATTCACAATTGTCATCGAGCCGTTTGAATTGGAAAATAAGTTGATTAGTTGCGAGTAATTTTGTGCTGGCAACGTCGTGGGGGAAAAACTGTCAATTTGAGCTATTTGAGTGATTTCTGAGCCATACGTCAAATGCTTCTAGAAGGATTTTTTTTCGCTTTGGTTTTTCGTGGAAAAAGAAAGAAGCACGATTGACAGTTTTTCTCCCACGAGGTTGGCCGCTGCGAGGATTTACCTTTTGTCTTCCCTACCAATGTAAGTCTGAAGAATTCTCATTTAAATTAACGTTTAATTGTTAAATATTTGTTAGCAAATAAAATTGGAGTCGAAACAACAATATTTATTTTGGAGGGGAAATCCCAAATTGCGCCGCGGCACAACATCATTTTATTTGATTGCTGATTCATCGTTCGCAACATCTGGACTTTCCGTACCACGATGCCAGTAGAACACAGCTGCACTGCTCCAAGCTGCCGCCTGCCCGATGACGACGATATGGTTTCGTGTGAAACTTACAGACGCTGGTGGCACTACGCTTGTGCTGAATTCAACCCCGATTTATTTGACACAGCTACTCCTTGGTTTTGTGGCTCGAAGGATTGCGTTGTTCAAGGGGGTCAGAGTAGGGAGGGTGAATTTAGCTTAGCTGTGAAGAGAAATACTGGGTCGGATGTTTTACCTTCTGTGGACGTTCTGATTGAGGCGGCGAAAACAGCTCAGTCGACTGTTGAAGAGAGAGAGAAGGAAATCGCCACGCTGAAGTATGAGATGGAAAGGCTCAAGAAGCAGTTGGAAAGAGTTTCCGTGTCTCCAGTCCAACAGGTTGCAGATGTCGAAGAATCCGTAGAAGTAAAGGAACTTACCAGTGATAGGCTGGAGGCAATACGACAAATAAGTTGCAGACACCGACAAATTTTGGCAAGTTCTCATCACGCTTCTCACTCCACACCCGAGGCAGGCAAGCCTAGAGATGAAAAGGGCACCCAGGCTAACGTTAAGTCTAGCCATCAAGATAATTCTGAGTCTAGTTTGTGCCATCAGACAGATATGGCGAAATTATTGACGATCTTGAATCGAAGCCAGGTGCAGGAGCTGCCCTCATTCTCAGGCCAGGACAAGAGGGAATGGCCTTATTTTGAATCCGTGTTTAAGTCATCCACGTTAGAGGGTGGATACAACGGGAGGGAAAATGTTGCTCGTCTAAGGAAAGCTTTGACAGGCGAAGCTTATCATCTCGTGAGCGATCGTTTGAGGTATTCGACGGATGCAGATGGAATCATGGCTTCGTTGCGCGCAGTTTACGGGAGGCCCGATGTTTTAGTTCACAATCTCACTTCGAATCTGCTTAGATTGCCAGCGTTGAGCTCAGGCAGTGATACAAGACTTCGTCAGTGGGCTGTGACGTTGAATGGGTTTGTCGCGGACATCAGGTCCATGGAGTTGGACAGAGAGATCGACAACAACTACGTTTTAACGGATCTAGCAAGCAAATTACCACCTACGCTGTACCACGACTGGCAGAAGCGAAAGCTAACGAAGTTTCATGCGAATTTAGCGGATTTTGCGGTTTTCCTCACAGAAAAGTTGTTTGATTTGCCGCCGGAGTTATCGAAGCAAGGAAGATCCTCAACTTGTGAGAAGGTGAACGGTTCAACTTCATCCCGAAGAGTGCTAACCCATCAACCAGTTTCACCAAGTGGTGCTTGTGTGAAGTGCGGGGATTGCCAACATGCGTTAGGTGATTGCCGAGAGTTTGCGGCCTTGACTGCGGATCAAAGGTTCGCGTTTGCGAAAGACAAGGCAATCTGCTTTAGATGTTTGAACGCGGCCCCACATAAATGGAGAGGTTGTTCGCAAGAGAAGAAATGTGGTATTGGAGGCTGTGCGAAACACCACCATCCGCTACTTCATCCAGCAGGTCCTAAGCCATCTTTGAATTCATCAGCTCAACCGTTTGTTCCACCACCACAGATTCATTCGTCGCATGTAGGAGTCAATTCTCCTGTGATGTTCAAAGTTGTTCCTATACGTTTATACGGGAATAACAATAAATCTTTGGACACGTTTGCCTTTTTAGATGACGGGTCCTCAATTACGATGGTTGAGAAGGACGTCTCCGATCAATTGGAGTTAGAGGGGGAACCAGAGCAGTTAACACTCCAATGGACAAAGGGAGTCTCCAGAGTTGAGGATTCTTTGCGTTTAAGCGTTTCAGCCGTGAACAAGCGTAAGCGGCACGTGCTAAGGGACATATATACTGTGAAGGGTCTGGAGTTGCCGTGTCAGAATATCGACACAGCCGTTTTAAAGGAGACGTATCCACATCTTAAGGATTTGCCGTTGACAGATCTCCGTGATGCGCAGCCGAAGATTTTGCTGGGTTTAGATCAAGCCAAGTTCCTTCTGGGCCGTTGCCAGCGGTCTGGGATGGATGAAGAGCCACATGCTATTAAAACAATCCTCGGTTGGACCGTTTTCGGAAAAACAAACTCGGCAGCCAACGTTTCTTGTGTTAACCCGCCAAGAAGGCCCTCGCACTTGTACTTTCACGACACCAAACAACAGGGTGAAGAGCTACATGATCTAGTCAGACGTCACTTTACCACTGAGGAGTTTGGAGTGCGACCTCCAAAGGGTAACTTCGTGTGCCAAGCAGACGCTCGGGCTTTAGAGGTGATGGAGCGGACTCTGCGTCAAGTTGGAGACCAGTATGAAATCGGTTTACTATGGGAGTCGGACAAGGTGAAGCTGCCGGACAGTTACCCCATGGCTGAGAAACGACTCGTTAGTTTGGAAAAGTCACTGCTGAAGAATCCTGAGTTGCTAGAGTGGAAGAACCAGCACATGCGCGAATTGGTAGCAAGGGGATACGCAAGGATTGCGTCGGATGAGGAGTTAAGCCGAAAATGGGATAGAGTTTGGTATGCACCGACATTTATCGTCTTGAACAGGAACAAGGTTCCCCCAAAGCCAAGGGTCGTTGCTGACGTTGCCGCAAAGGTAAATGGAGTTTCTCTGAATTCGCATTTGTTAAAGGGTCCAGATAACTTGGTACCTCTTCACGCTGGACTGTTCAAGTTTCGCGAGCGACAAATTGCTGTAAATGCAGACGTTCGAGAGATGTTCCATCGGATAAGGATCAGCGAAGCAGATCAACAGTGCCAGCGGATTCTCTGGAGAGATGGCGATACTTCTCGAAAACCCTCAGTTTACATCATGCAGGTGATGATGTTTGGGCCTCGTTGTTCTCCCGCTTCGGCACAATTCGTCAAAAATTATCACGCCAATCTCTTCCGAGAGCAGTGCCCTGAGGCGGTGGATGGGCTGGTCAACCGCACGTATGTAGACGATTACTTCAATAGCCACGACACGGTAGAAGGAGCGGTGGCTGTGAGTAAAGACGCCATTAGAATCTGCAGATCAATGAATTTTGACCTGGTGGGATTTCAGTCGAACAGTCGCGCGTTTTTAGATCAGATACCGGAAGCGAATATTAAGACAGGCTTGGTCAGCATTGATCCCAACGAATCTGAAAGTTACGTGACCAAGGTACTGGGAATGTTCTGGCATCCCTCATCGGATCATCTGATTTATAAGCTGACTGACGACGAAAGCTTGAAGAAGATGGCGCAGCCGGGAACTGAAATTTCAAAACGAGAGATTTTAAGGACTGTCATGAGGATTTTTGACCCTCTTGGCCTAATTTCCTGTTTCATCATTCGAGGCCGGGTTATTTTGCAGGAGGTGTGGCGTGAAGGTTACGACTGGGACGAGCCAATACTCGGTCAGTTGAGATGCCAGTGGCTGGAATTCATGAAGTGTTTGAGGCAAATTGAAGAGGTAGAGATTGCCCGTCGGTACACATCTAGGAGCCCTGATTCCTGTAGGGTGAGTTTGGTCGTTTTTGTTGACGCCTCTGAGAAAGCCTTCGCTGCTGTATCGTATTGGCGTTTCGAGCAAGAAGGGAAGGTGGAGATAGCGCTCGCCATGGCAAAAGCGAAGGTGGCACCAGTTAAGAAGTTGTCGGTGCCCCGCTTGGAGTTGCAGGCCGCCGTGCTGGGTGCGCGGGTTGCAGAAACAGTTAAAAAATCCCACGCAATCCACCCTGTGGAGGTGATTTTCCTTTCCGACTCTAAGACGGTTCTCTCATGGATCAATTCGTCCAAATTCAAATTTCCATCCTTTGTCGCAGTTCGTGTTGGCGAGATTTTGGAAACTACTGATCCGAATCAATGGTGGTTTGTTGGCACTGCGGATAATGTTGCCGACGACGGAACTAGATGGTGTGAGCTGTCGGTGAGCCTTGACAGCAGGAGATGGTTTGAAGGACCTGAATTTTTGAAGCGTCCCCGAGCAGATTGGCCCATAAGTCTAGGCAAAGCTGTTTCCAACGAGGTAAGCGAATTTGTTTTGAATCCTAAATTCTCTGTGAACATGCACCAGCGGGACATTTCCTATGGGATTTTCGATGACTTGCGGCCGAGGTTTCGTTCAAGATGGTTTTCGGCGGTCAGAGTGCTGGCTTTGCTACTTCGTTTCAAGGACATTTTAAGAAGGAGGGTAACCGAAAAGGAGTTCTTCGCAACACCATCAGAAATTATTCGCGCTGAGAACTGGTTGTTTAGGAAGATCCAACAAGAAGCATTTCCGGCTGAAGTTGCCTGTATGCGTACCAAACGAGGTTTAGACCCCAGGAGTCCCTTATTGAGTTTGTCGCCGTTTATGGATGAGGAGGGCACATTGCGGTTAAGTTCGAGGGTGCAGAAGGCGAATATTTCCTACGCCGCACGTAATCCAGCTATCTTACCCAAAACCCATCCGTTAGTAGATTTGCTGGTCCAACATCATCATGAGGCGAATCTACATGCGGGAACGGCAACAACGATTTCGGACATCAGGGAGAGGGCTTGGATTATTAGCATCCGTGGAGCAGTAGCGCGAGTCAAATCAAGGTGCTGCATGTGTAAGAGGCTCAAGGCGAGCCCAGTTATGCCACTA
The DNA here is from genome assembly GCA_958301585.1 of Merodon equestris. Taxonomy (NCBI): domain Eukaryota; kingdom Metazoa; phylum Arthropoda; class Insecta; order Diptera; family Syrphidae; genus Merodon; species Merodon equestris. The sequence goes on along the minus strand of OY284414.1, from coordinate 43,238,242 downwards.
ATGGGTCAGCTACCCGAAGGCCGGTTAGCCTTTGACATGCGACCCTTTACCTACGTTGGAGTGGACTGCTTTGGGCCTATGAACGTCAAATACGGACGAGGTAAGGCAAAGCGATATGGGATGATATTTACTTGCTTAAGTTTTCGAGCTGTGCACATTGAGGTGCTCAATGATCTGAGCCTTGACCAATGCACTATGGCGTTGCGCCGATTTCTTATCATCCGTGTCGTCACCAAGTTCATTTATAGTGACAATGGTCTCAACTTCGTCGGAACAAAGAATCGTTTAGAACGGGACATAAAGGAGATGGAAGGCGCTTTGAGTGAATACTGCGCAAAATACGAGGGCATAGTTTGGCGTTTTATCCCAGCGTATTCACCATGGATGGGCGGAGCATGGGAGAGGCTTATCAAATCCATCAAATCCAGCGTGGATTTTATTTTAAGAGGAGTGACACCTCGAGAAGACGTTCTTCTAAACGCGCTAATGGAGGCTCAAGGTCAGATCAACAAGCGGCCGCTGACTCATATACCCGTCGACCCCGAGGATCCAAGGCCACTCACGCCGAATGCAATTCTTTTCGGCGACGGAGACCGAGAAGTTACAGCACCTGGAGTTTTCTCGGAACATGATCAGTGGAGTAGGCTGTATAGTCGACGAGCGCAGCATTTGATGAGAGAATTTACAAGGCGTTGGCACTCTGAGTATCTCCCGGAGATCACGAGGCGCTCAAAGTGGTACAAAGACACGAAGCCGGTGGTGGTAGGCAGCATTGTTCTGGTGGTGGAGCCGGGTGAAGTTCGATCTGCGTGGAAGCTTGGCAGAGTTACGGAGGTTTACCCGCGACCGGACGGAGTTGTGCGGACTGCTGATGTTTGCTTGTCAAGTGGAGCGGTGATGGCGAAAAGGTCGGTTGGAAGGCTCGCTGTTTTGGATTTGGAGTCTTCGCTCTAGAGCATCAGACGGGCCCTGGGATGTCATCGAGCCGTTTGAATTGGAAAATAAGTTGATTAGTTGCGAGTAATTTTGTGCTGGCAACGCCGTGGGGGAAAAACTGTCAATTTGAGCTATTTGAGTGATTTCTGAGCCATACGTCAAATGCTTCTAGAAGGATTTTTTTTCGCTTTGGTTTTTCGTGGAAAAAGAAAGAAGCACGATTGACAGTTTTTCTCCCACGAGGTTGGCCGCTGCGAGGATTTACCTTTTGTCTTCCCTACCAATGTAAGTCTGAAGAATTCTCATTTAAATTAACGTTTAATTGTTAAATATTTGTTAGCAAATAAAATTGGAGTTGAAACAACAATATTTATTTTGGAGGGGAAATCCCAAATTGCGCCGCGGCACAACAACAATATTCTTTTTTTAATGGAAACTCAAAAAGTTGAAAACACCTTGGTATACCGGCGATAAATGTGAACAATTTCAATATTAAAATTCGCATTTGCGTTCGTACATATGTAACTCATGAAAGGAATACGCCAACATTTCATTTATATTTTAAACATCAAATGAAACACTGTCTAATGACAATTTTTTTATTTTGCCGTTACAAAGTAATTAGAATTTCAACTACATTTATTTGCTTATTAGCAGTTTGAAAACATGTTGTCCAAAACTATATTCACGAATTTAATTGTATATTCGATAAACTTATCATCCGTCAGTTGGGAAAAAAAATGAATTAGAAAAAACCAATTACGAGCAAAAACGCACACCAAATTCGAAAAACAAACCGCATATATGTATAACCCAATTTAAATTACTAAAAAACCAATTAAAAACAAAAAAAGGAAATAAAATTTATGTTTGCATGGTTATCTACTATTCGAAGTTAATATAAACCAATATACTCACACGTATGTATGTATATATGTCTATTTGATTTTGTATCGGCATATATTGAACTTAAAAGTAAATAAACAATTTATGGTTTTGAATAAAGCCGATGATTGGTCTTTGACCGTGCATTTACTAACCAATAATATACTGTAAAAAAAAATAGACGGACATCCGCTTCTATAGACTGTTAGAGCATCAAACAATTCCTAGTTTCCATCAACCGTTGGTTCAGCATTTTTATGACATGGCTCCACGCTGAAACAAAGCATAATGAAGTTTTATCATTCGACTGATTTCACTATACATGTTTATACATAAATATGTACGAGTATAAAGGATATGCCAAATACAAGTTTCTTCTTAAAAATGCAATAAAATGAACAAAATGTAATTTTTTCCATGCATTTTTCCAATGCATTAATTATGGAAAACAACGTCGTTCAATTGACTGCCTCGGTTCGCTTCGCAATGGCGCATTCTGTCACCCAAATTTTCGAAGAGCTAGTTGATGGTTTTGAGCTGAAGCTGACGGATTGCTTGGATGATATTGGCCTAAAGTGTTTGAATCGTTTCCGGATTGTTAGCATAACATCGGTCCTTCACGGTTCCGATTTGGAAATTTGGTGCGCAGAAAGATCGATTGTGGCATGGGCTGTGGCATGCGCGCCATCCTGCATGAACCAGAGGTCGTCCAAATCCATGTCTTCAATTTTAGAAAAAAAATCGGTTAACATGGCTCTGTAACGCCCACCGTTGACCGAAACGTTGTCCGCAGCCTCATTTTCGAAGAAAAATGGTCAAATGATGCCACCGCTCCACAATCCGCTCCAAACTGTCACTCTCTGTGGATGCATTGTCTTCTCGACAATAACGTGCGGGTTTTCCGAGCCCCAGATCTTGTTTATTCACATAGTCGTCGAGATGAAAATGCGCCTCGTCAGAAAAGATGATTTTTCGCCCAAAATCGTTGTCTAATTCAAGCGCACCTTCAATTGCTAAGTCGATTGGACCCTCTAAGCGAATAATCCGAGATCTTTGTGCAGAATTCTCCACAGGCCAGTGCCTGAAATGTCGAGCTGTTGAGATCGAGAGCGAGTTGATGTTCGTGAATTGAGTCTCACACTCTCCACCATAGCAGCCATCATCTCATCTCTGCGCATCGTACGACAACGGGGATCATGAGTGTTGTCCACTTGTTTACCAGTCTCACGAGCTTTTTGCACAAACTTGCGTACAGTAGTCGCGGTGGGTGCTTCATTTCGGCCAAAACTTCTTTTTAAAAAAACGCACTGCTTGGGCTACACAGCACTCACTTTGGAAATAAGTTTTCAATATTTCCCAACGTTGTTCAAACGTAAAGCGACTCTTTCCGCGGGGGAATGATACTGACTTTCTGTCAAGATTCCGAGTGGGAAACAAAATAACCTATGATTTAAAAAAATAGAAAAAAAAAAACGCTGTCGCATAACAAATTGTCTCGGTATTGGGGACCCAATGTTCTGAACATATTTAGTGGATATATGAAGCAACGGACTTGTTATCCGTATGGCCGAAGCGCAAATCTAACCCCGACTATGGTATTGGCAGGGATGCTGTGGGTTCCATCACCTATTCGAAATTTTACGGCTACTCACTCGCCGAGTGCAGACTCCTGGGACTTGTCACCTGGTTAAAATGTGGGTCGTGTCCTCCCTAAGGTAATCATCACCGACTGTTGAGCGGAAGGTCTGTAGTTCAAGTCTGACCATAGCCAAAAACAATTCCTATACGGAAAAAAACTGTGCAACAACACCAGTTGTGAATGAGAGATGATCAGAAAATGCTGACGAAGGCATAACACTCCCAGCATAAGATCACTTCAAAATTCATACTCTGCGTGTGCATTTCCAATATAACATCTTAATGGCATGGAATAAAATTACTGTAAAAACTACAAACAACGCGACACATTCAGTCGAATCTCTCGAATACCAAGCCAACCACACGAACATCTTCGACACAAACCATCTGCACCCCGTCCAGGTTGTGTGACAAACATCACAAGAGCGTGACTCTTGAACCTGCAAGAATTATAAAAAAAATAAGGATGACATCGACAATGTCGGGCTCAAGTTAATTTCGAGGTCCTGAATTGAGACGATATAGAGGGTGTGCAACTAATTGAAGTGGAAAAGAGCAAGTCGACGATGATGCGGCGCGATAAGATTGGTTGACTGAAAATGCAAACATTTTCGTCTCTGGATACGTACAATGAGGCATGCCCTAAAAAACCGACCGGAATCTGGTACCTCTTCCTTTTTCTTATTTTCCCATCTGCAGAGAAATTGCAAATTTGGAATTGCCTGCAATTCACAATACACGTCCGTCGGGATCAAGGACACAGTGCCATTTTAGAGGTCTGCCTACATATTAGTCACCGAAAACTCACGTCCGTTCAAACGGATTACATATTAAAGAGCCTTAGCTGTCAACGAAGGAAAAAAAAAACAGATACAGGCTAATAATACGAGAAGAAAATCTCCAGGTCTTATCGAACGATAATTGTCTTAGGACAATAAGTTTCACCAGCTCAAAAATGATAATCACGAAAACGACAACATAGAAACCCAAGCGAATACGCAAGGCTCCCTAGATGTCACCAGAAGGTCAAACACGCGAGGACAATGCACATGGGGCTAAAAGCTGTACGAAAAGGCTACCAGGCTAGATCAGATAATGGGGAACTCCCCATTGTTTCGGTTAACGAAAGGGTTGCAGCTTAATGGAGGAGATATTTTCGATGGAGAGAAAGCATAAACAGAAAACCATGTTATCCACACGGCAATCTATGGACGTGAGAATAACAAGGGTGCATGAATCGATATATTATCATAGGAATTAATAAAATATGCAGGTGAGGAATAAGCAGATTACATGGGCTCATCACAATTCAATGGAACAGTGATACTATGCCCGAGGAATAGGAAAACTCAGACATAACCGCATATTTAAAAAAGGTGACCGAACACAATGCGACAATTACCGAGGAATATCGCTGCTATCAAGTTGTTAGAACATACGTTAAGGAGACTGACATCATACGTTAACCCTTGTGTTACCAACCGGGTACCCATCGACGTACATTTTGTTGAATAATTTTTTTCTAAAAAATAATTTGCTTATAATCTCCCGGATCCCCATTATTTGACCGATTCTTCATAGATTTATGCACTAACAGATTTATTTTATTTATTTTATTTATTTTAACTAAGAAAATTTTCGTTTTGAAAAAAAAGACTCATATAATCCAACCGGGTTTCCGCATACAAAAATTGTGGATTTCGTATATATATATATATATATATATACTATAAATAAATAAATAATATTCATTTCCAATTATTTATTTATTAAACTCATAATCTTATTCTTTTAAATCAATAAAAAAATCGAATTAATTATTACATTCTATACATTTTGTTATTTTCACAGTATGCTCATCGCAGACTGGCTTTTTGCATTCAACGCAACACTTTCTGGTCTTTCTTCGTTTGCGAATAGGTGTTTTGTTGCAAATGTAGCACGATCCAACATCAAGTTTCCTGCCAGTGTTGTCACGTGGTTGATTATCAACAGTTGATTGAACTGCAAACGGCTTGTCATTGTAGCTTTCGATCGCTAGTTTTGTTGAATGGTGTCGCATGATCTGTTGATTCTAGTTCTTTAGCAACCTGGCGCAAAAAAAGTCTCCTTTGATTCGTTCTCTTTGGTATCATTTTATTATATTCATAGTAAACAATATAGGCAGCAAGAGAGGATATGTCTAGGATATTATAGAAAAAAGCGAGTGGCCATCTGCATGTTCGTGGTTGAGTAGTGTATCTTGCGCACATTTGGTCCATAGTATCGACGCCGGCTTCCAGTATCCAGGATACCTGGCGCCCTCCTGGATCAATTAGCCTTGCCTGTATACTGCGAGTCTCTGTACAGGTCGACCACCCATTCCTGCACGTGGATAAAACGGATAAAAACAGTAAAGTACAGCCTCTGAAGAGGCAAACAGCGCAGGTTGCCACCGCCGAAGGCGCGATCGATGCAGACAGCGTAACCGGGGCTCTCCTTCAGGGACTACAGATTGGTACCGCTACCGACGATGAATCCTTGGCTTCATCACAGGTACGCAACACCATGCAAGTGGACTCTGAAACTGAGGCCCAGCTGCTGGAAGAAAAGGTCGCCCCTAAGGCCACAGGCAAACCTGTAGAAAAGAGCAAGGTAAAAACACCGGCCCTAAAAGCAAAGAGTAGCTATAAGAGGTCGGTGCAGTATATCGGGAAAATGAACGCATGAGAACCCTCAACGCTCTCCGAGCCCGAAAAAGTCCTGATCAAGAAGCACAAGAAAGAGGTAGGCAAATTCGAGAAGAAATCGGCTCCCACCTCCACTCTCGCTTCGAAAAAGGACACAGGGCGAGATAAGAAGCCATCGTACACGGCCCCTATCAAACCCAACGTCCCAAAATCGACTCGACAACTGCCAACACAACCGGCCACTGTCGAAAAGAGCAGACAGCAACCGGGCGCCTCCATGGGACACACTGCCTCAGGAAGCAGACCGTCAAGAGGGGGCGCTCCGGAGAAGAAACTCTTAGGGAAGCGAAAAAGGCAAAAATATCAGCCAGCTTCAATCTTCCCTTGAGTCTACAAGTGGCTATTGTCGATCGTTCCAACCCGGATGGGAAGATTACATCCGACAATTGGCTAACGGTCGAAGCCAAAATATTGAAAGCGATGCTTGTCGCGGATAGCAGCGATGAGATTAACTTCGACGGGGCAGGCTGGCAGAAAGGAGTCAAAGCTGTCGGTTGTGACAATCAGATGCCCCTAGACTTTTTAAAGCGCACAATCGACAATTGCGGCGAAATCTGGCAGAACGCTAAACTCGAGGTTATCCCTCGTTCGATGCTTCCGCTTCGCACGTTGGCTTCAATATGGATACCTCCACCGGTTCCCGAAAAGGACGAATACATTTTGAAGCTAATTGACAAGCAGAATAAAGAGCTTGACTCTCCCAGCTGGAGAATAATTTCTTCAGCCAAGAGTAAGAACGGACTGGGAAAGGACCTCATGGTTACCATTGACCAAAAGTCACTCGACCACATCCGCAGCAGATCTGGCAGCATCAAGTTCGGGCTGGGAACCCTGAAGGTAAGGCTCCCCAATGAACGCGGCAAGTCAAAGGAGGCTGCTAGTGGTGCAAATTAATTTACACGAAGATGTGGATATAGCCTTAATCCAAGAACCTTAGCTCCTTAGTGAGTATAATTTATACTATCCACATACCGAAAGTAAGCTAAGAACCTGTATAGTCGCCAAGAGATACTTAAACTTAATTCTCCTAGGTACGTACAGCAACGGAGACCTCACGGTGGTAACGTACGAACAACAGGACAAAACAACTTTGCTCCTATCGTCCGCTTACTTACCATACGATGAGGAGGATCCACCTTCAAACGCAGTCCGAACACTAGTGCGATACGCCAAGTCACGCGGACTGTGTCTATTGATAGGCTGCGACGCCAATGGACACCACACTCAATGGGGAAGCAGCGACATCAATAAAAGGGGTGAGTCCATTTTCGATTTCATTATCTCCACCAACCTCAATATTTGCAACAAAGGTAACACACTCACGTTTCGCAATCGGGTTAGGGGAGAGGTAATTGACCTCACTTTACTAAGTGAGTCCGACTCCATCCGAGTAGAGGATTGGAGAGTGTCCACTAACTGTTCCTTTTCGGACCACAGCCGGATACTCTTCAACCTTAACGTCATTAAAGAAAAACCGAAACCTTTCAGAAACCCTCAGAGGACAGACTGGAATCTTTTCTCAAACCTAGTTGCCAACAGGTTAGAACCGCCACAAGACACCACTAATCCTGATCCAAATTACATTGAGAATTCAGTCGATAATCTTGTGAGAATTCTGAAAGCGGCTTTCAACAAATCCTGTCCTTTGCAGCGTGCTCGCAGGAAGACCAGCGCAGTCTGGTGGACCACAGAGCTAAAGCAACTCAGGACCAGGACCCGAATTCTATTTAATAGAGCAAAGATCTCAAACAGAACCGAAGACTGGGATAATTACAAGTCCAGCTTCAACGAATACAAGAGCAAAACAAGAGCAGCAAAATCTAAATCCTGGCGGGAGTTCTGCGAATCAATAGAGGATCTCAACGAAGCCGCAAGGCTCAGGAAGATCCTATCCAAGGACCCCTGCGTCTCGGGATTCATCCTTAAACCAGATGGTTCTTGGACAGAATCCAGTGGGGATTCTTTAGAACTGCTGACTGAAACCCACTTCCCAGGCTGTAAAACCCCTGAAACCACAGTCTCCTTCGAGACGACGGTTCCTACGGTTCACACAACCGAAGAAGTGATAAACAAGATTATCACAGCGGATAAAGTATCATGGGCAATAAATTCGTTCAAACCCTTTAAATCTCCGGGCCCGGACGATATCTTGCCAGCGATGCTTCCAAAAACACAGATCCACACTGTACCCCATCTCGTAAGCATTTTTTCCAATTGCCTGCGAACGGGGTACATCCCAACACAGTCGAGAGAAATTAAGGTAATTTTCATACCTAAGGCAGGTAAACCATCCCATACTGCCGCAAAGACTATAGGCCAATTAGTCTCTCGTCATTTCTATTAAAAACCTTGGAAAGACTCCTTGACCTATACATCAGAGGACTCACAAATTCACGAAACTTATGCAACACTCAACACGCCTACCTCAAAGGCAGATCAGTGGAGAGTGCTCTGCATAGTGTTGTCCGTGATATTGAGGGCTCGCTGTACTTAAAAGAGTTTACAATGGTAGCCTTCCTCGACATAGAGGGGGCCTTCAACAATGTAAACACAGAGGCCATAATAACAGCTCTTGAGGACATAAAAGTAGACAAATCCATTGTAATCTGGATTGAGAATATGTTGAAGAACAGGATCATCAATGCAGACATTGGACACAGTTCTATAAGGAAGGTGACAACTAGAGGCACACCACAAGGAGGAGTTCTCTCCCTCCTAATGTGGCTTCTTACAGTCAACAAGATCCGCAAATTCTTTATGGAAAAAGACACAAAGATCATAGCGTACGCGGATGACCTGGTAATTTTGATAAAAGGTAAATTTCTACCAACTATCAGTGAACTAATGGAATCTGCGCTGAGTGAACTCTCCTCGTGGGCAAGACAGAACGGTCTGAGAATAAACCCATAGAAAACCGAGCTGGTCTTGTTCACCAGGAAAAGGAAAATTCCGATATTTGCTCCCCCAAAGTTAGAGGGTACTCCACTCAAACTCAAAGCGGAAGCAAAATATCTAGGAATCATTCTTGACTCCAAACTCTCCTGGAAAAGGAACCTGGAGGAAAGGATGAAAAAAGGATTGAACACTTTTTATGCATTCAAAAAGACCTTCGGAAAAAGATGGCGCTTGCAACCGTACATCATTCATTGGATGTACACAGCAATCATTAGACCCATTTTAACTTATGGGGCCCTAGTCTGGTGGACTGCTAGCAGCACAAAAAGCTATATGAACATGCTCAACAAAGTACAAAGGTTAGCAGCTGTTTGTACAACGGGAGCCATGAGAAGCACGCCGCAAGCAGGGTTGGACATGATTCTTCATCTCCTCCCCCTGGATCTATTCATAAAAGGCTACGCGGCAAAGAGCCCTCTCAGACTAAGAGAGTCCTCTCTGTGAAAGCAAGCCAACTATGGACATGCGGCCATACTTAAGATAATAGACGACCTGGGAAGGAAATATGGTTTTAGTAGTCTCGCAGCTACGACCGACTATATTCCCCCCCAAAATGACTTCTCTCTCAGTATACCTATCCTTTTCCTCGACAGAGAAGAGTGGCTAACAAACGCCGTAATTAACGGCCATGAGATCACCCTCTTCACCGCCGGATCGAAAATGGACACAGGCACTGGGGCCGGGTTTTACTCTGATACCCTCACAAACAGGAATCATTCAGACTCCCTGATCTATGTAGCGTGTTCCAAGCAGAAATCATGGCAATAGAGAAAGCAGCCAAGCACCTACAGGTAGCCGATATCCCACCATCTTCGTACACAGCCAGGCTGAACTGAAGTCAATAGAATCCTGTATAACGAGATCAAAGGCTGTCAAGAAATGTCGCGACTCACTGAAGTCCATCAGACACCATAAAGTTAAACTCTGCTGGGTCCCGGGCCACAGCTCAATCGCAGGGAACGAAAGAGCAGACGAACTGGCCAGGCAAGGTTCTGAAATGGACATCAGCGAAGCGGACACGTCATTGCAACCACCGATTAGCGCATTATACCGGATCATAAGCGACACAATCATCAAAGAGGCCAACTCGTCTTGGCTTACAAGAACCGACAGCTACATGACAAGATCATCGTGGCCAGAGCTCAACGTCGGAAAAACAAAGAAGGGGGAGACTACGATAACTTGGCCGCCAAGATTTGATAACGGGATCTTGTAGAGGGTCAAAAACAAGCACTATTTACCATGGGAGGGGGGGGTTCATCTCTCCGCGTTTAGGAGGTAGAGGGACTTTTAGAAAAAATGGTTTAAATTGAAAAAAAAAAAAATTAAAAACGACGACAACACTTACAATAAAGTGCTATACTTCATTTGAAAGCCAGAAGTTTGTTCTATAATCCTGCATTTAAATTAAATTACTCATGTCAATGGTTTTTGAGAAATTCGCATTTAAAGTCCAAATTTTGATAAAAAACCTGAAAAATAAAAGTTTATACTGATTGCTCTCAAAATTGTGAAATGAAATTGTAAATTAGCTTATATGTGTTCCATGTAACTATCAATTCTTAATCGAACACAAAAAACCGCATGGTTCTATGTCTTCTAGTTTTTGAGAAAATCGAAAATTACCAAAACTACTTTTTTTGATTTTGGTGACGGTGATTCCATTTTAAGGATTAATGTTAATAGACATAATGTATCTTTGTTAGTTCAGTACAGCAATTCATTTAGCGTTACCCAGAATGCACCACGAGGATGTAGAATTGGAAGGCATTCCGCGTCTGGGTCAGTCATTTTGTCAGTTAGTCAGGAGTTAGTCAGTCATAGTTAGTTAAAAAAGGTCAAAATGTATTAAAAAGAAATAATAATAGCTAGCACTTCGCGAATTTCAAGTCGACAATGAGGCCCATGGAAAAATGTGCCGATGGATGGGTTTATTGTATTATAACAGTTTTTCTCACCTTTTTTTTAGAAGTTTTTTGTGCACAACGCCACCTCCAATTTAACTTACAACTATTATTTTTTTCCACTTTCATAAGAATGTTGCAACACAATGGGGGAGTTGAATTTTTATTTGGTATTAAACCAATTTCTTCGAAAAAAGTAATGCTTTTTTCGTTGGTCGACACTAAATCACCGAAAGAAGAAAATATTGAAAAATTATTCAATTTGGGATGGAGTAGTGGATGTTTAAACGCCATTTTTTATTTTGAGAAAAAAAAAAACACTTCGCTCCTACAATAGTTGAACAACGAATGACCTTAATAAACAATAACTAGTACCACCGTTTCATTAACGAACAAAAACCAACGGTACAAATTGATATTAAGAAATTATATATATTTGCTGCAGTCGAGCAGTAGTGCCAAGTTTATGTGAATTTTTCATAATGCATTACATTTTAATATTTGAAAATTGTAAGTTTGGAACTTTGGGCTACTTATATACATATACATATATGTATTTAGTGGACATTGGATAAATAGAATAAATTTGAATTTTTTTAAATACAGATTCTGTGAATGCAAAAGAAACTTTGCATGTACCCAACCTCGCACCAACCCCAATTCCTATAGCGGCCAAGCAGGGGGGTTGCAGGGGGGCAGCATGCCCCCCCCCCCCCTACATACTTTACTGTTTATATATTGTAATGTTGGAAGCTAGCACTGATTTATTTATGTAAGTAAGCAAAAAATAAAAATTTCATAGAAAAGTAGTTTTAGTTATTTTCGATTTTCTCAAAAACTAGAAGACATAGAACCATGCGGTTTTTTGTGTTCGATTAAGAACTGATAGTTACATGGAACACATATAAGCTAATTTACAATTTCATTTCACAATTTTGAGAGCAATCAGTCTAAACTTTTATTTTTCAGGTTTTTTATCAAAATTTGGAATTTAAATGCGAATTTCTCAAAAACCATTAACATGAACAATTTAATTTAAATGCAGGATTATAGAACAAACTTCTGGCTTTCAAATGCTGAAAAGCACTTTACTGTACGTGTTGCTGTTGTTTTTTAATATATTTTCTTCCCAATTTAAACCATTTTCCCTAAAAGTGCCCCTACCTCCTAAACGGGGGGAGATAGACCCTCCCATAGTAAAAAGTGCTTGTTTTTGACCCCTCTACAAGATCCCGTTATCAAATCTTGGCGGCCAAGTTATCGTACTCGTGCCCAAAGAAGCTCCTGGCGCTGGACCGTAACTCGATCCGTATGCTCGTCGGAGTGATCACAGGACACTGTCCCATTGGAGCAATGCTCCGGAAATGGGACTCGGGATCCAGCGATCTCTGCCGGGGCTGCGGCAATGAGGAAGAAACTGAGACGATCCAACATCTGCTCTGCCACTGTCCAGCTCTCCAGAATCGACGTCTAGTGTCGCTAGGCCAAAGATTCTTTACAGAGATTGCGGACGTGGCTAATGCAGAGCCACCACGTGATAGGACAGATTAATTTTATGTGAATCCACACAAACGAAGGGAATCACAATGGGCCTCTTGGCCTCCGAGTGGAAGTGATGTCCAACCATCACACTCCCCTTCTCTATTTGTTATAAAACAATACAATTCCTGTTTTTTTATGTGCTGCATCAGACGTCTTATCATCATAGTGCATCGTACTGAGCAAAATCACAGCCTTGTTTTTCTTTGGCACATAAGAACATTCATAATTTTTTCATAAAAGCCAAAAAGAGTTGACAGGGATTCTCTTGCTTTTGAAGCTTTCATTTCTTGAGGAATGTATGGCTTGTTCTTTTTCAAAGTACCAACGATAGTGAGGTTCCACGAAAGAAGACTTTTAGCTAAAGGCAAAGTCGTGAAAAATCTATCCATATATGTTTCGACCAGATCCTTTGAAACCGACTGCAAGTTCTTTGACAACTCTTTCTCCTTGATTGACATCTCGAGTATTACCTATTTTGCCTGTCTAAATAATTCCTTTGAGCGGAAAACCATTATCTGCACCACATATCCACCATACTTTTATTAGCAGACTTCGTAGGCATATACTGAGTGAACCTCGTTTTCCCTCGGAAAGGAAAAAGTTGTTCATCGATAATCAAATTTTCTGTTGGTTTGTAAATTCCAGCCAAGTTTGCATTGAGCATATTCCAAATATCAGTAATTGGTGCAGCTTTATCATTAGCTGTTCGTGCACGACGTGTGTTCTGATCATCAAATCGTATAAACTTGATAATCGATTGGAATCGTTGTCGTCCCATCGTTGCACGGTACAAAGGGAATGATGCTTTCTTCCAAATATCTTGTACATGATCGGTATTTGAATTATTTGCACCAGCACAAACCAAAATTGAAAAAAAAGGAATACATTTCTCCTTGTGTTACTTTCTTCCATGTGCGTGACTCATTTTCAGGATGCTTACTGTTATACTCTTATGATATACAGTTTCTGCTTTTTTGTTCGTGTGACGTACGATGATATCGACTATTTTAATGGACATGATTTTCTTGAACGTATCGGCAATCGATAACATTTCTGTACTTCTGTGAGGCCCAGCTCTTTGCCTGACAACATTCCTTGAAGGAGTTTGATGATTCCGCTGTATATTTTTATTCCAAATAGTTTTATTTTTAGCCACAAATGTTGTACTGGTGCTGCCTGAAACATATTACAATTTGATGTGAAAATTACTTGAAAAATTATTTTTGTTACATCAATATATGCACTATATCCATACATACACGCACTGTAATAAAAAAAATATTACCTTGTGATACTTCAGCAGCCTCATCTTCGCTCTCTTCGTCAGATTCGTTTTGACTTTCATCTACTTGCTCTTGCATCTGACATTCATTCACAATCTGCGTGCTCAACTAAATCTTCCGCATGACTGTTTTCATCATCCGATGCGGTGAGATATTCATTAGTCCGAGAATCATGGGACAAATTACCTATGGGAAGCCAGTCGTCGTCTTCACTGTCAGAAGGCCAACACTCATTGTCTTCCTCGCCCAATAACTGTTTCAAGTACTCGTCGTTTTCTCCCTCACTCAATCTTATCAGTAAATAAATGTATGCATTAGCCGAAAAATCGTTTCGTGTAACTTCAAATTAGCGACATTTTTGCTGGGAACTTTACCTCAGAAATTCAGCTCTCGATTACTCTTCCATCTTTTATATTCCGTATAAAAAGCGTAATTGAAACTGTTGTCTTGAAAAAAGAATGAATTGAAGAAACTGCTTATAAGTACCGTTGAGACGCATGAAAATATTCAAACTAACTGATTGTGCGAAGCTATACGCTACACGTCTCTCGAGGGATCAATACGAACTAAAATAAACTGCTTTTCCAATGCGTATGTACGTTGCCAATGTTCCTCTGGTATAAAGAATGCCATCAAAAACATAACTTGTAAAAAAAACCAAGTCTCGCAACTCAGTTCTTCTATCGTAAAAAGTTGTGAGATCTATGTAATACCAAGTCGGTTAATTTATTCAGCCCCTACTTAAGGGACCTTCTGTCTTAAGTTATTACGTAATTAGCTAACCTAACAACATCTTATAGTGACCATATTACAATAATATTAAAAATCTTTTATGTTTTAAATAAATAGATTGACTTGTCCATCGCATGCATCTCACAAGTAATACATATTATATTAAATTAGATTGTTTAGTGCGATTGCCAAGTCAATCTATTTATTTAAAACATAAAAGATTTTTAATATTATTGTAATATGGTCACTATAAGATGTTGTTAGGTTAGCTAATTACGTAATAACTTAAGACAGAAGGTCCCTTAAGTAGGGGCTGAATAAATTAACCGACTTGGTATTACATAGATCTCACAACTTTTTACGATAGAAGAACTGAGTTGCGAGACTTGGTTTTTTTTACAAGTTATGTTTTTGATGGCATCTCATTTCTTTTTGTAGATAGTCCTACTTTTCTTCCTTTTCGGTACCTTCTACTTTTTGAATACCAATAACATATTTTCTTAAAGCCCACTCTGTGTCTTATGAGCTTTTCTTATTTTTGTAGGTTGTCTTCCTCTTTTTCTTTTCCGGTACTACTTCTTGAGCTTCAGCTGCAGTTTTTCTCAAAGCCCACTCCCTGTCTCTATGGGCTTTTCTCGGAGTCTTTGATTTTACAATTTTTGTCAAGTCTGGACGGTAAATGCTTCTTAATCTATTGTATTCACAAATTGAGGATTCCTGCGCTTTAATATTTCCAAAGTCGACATTAATTAGATGTAAGCCGCCCAGACTTGTAACTCTCGAAAGTGCCACCTAAGCTTGACCGGATGTGAATACTGCAGAACCGATATCCATCAGCGCATTATTTAGACTTAGGCCCTGACTTTTGTGTATAGTTATAGCATAGGCTATACATATAGGAAACTGTTCGCGATGAACATAAGCTCTATTAATAATTTCAAATTTAGTTTTGACCGGACCAAGCTCGTAAACCTGTTCTTTATCAAATGTAATGTATATTTTCTTAATTATTTTTGTATTTTCCGGATCAGCCTTTACTCTTTGCACTATACCGATAGAACCATTAACTAAACCAAGACTCACGTCAATATTTCACCTTAACATGACTCTTGCTCCTATTTTTATAATTATGTTCTCTTCTAGGCCCGCAGTCATAGAAGCATCGTCTTCATAATTTTTTATTCATTCACGAGCTCTTTTTGTTAGGTATCTGGGGCAATCTATGCTATCTACAGCTGTAAGTTTTATTTCGGGATGTGGGAGAGATCTAAGCATTGCAGTATTTAATTGTTGACACATGTTTTTTGTAGGTAATAAGCAAACGGTATCATCAGGAAGTTTCGAGAGGTGTTCAATTATTTCAATCAATCTGTTTTCATTTGAATTGGTTTTTAGAGTTATTAATCTAGTCGAGAGTAAGTCGCGGTCTTTTTGTGTAGTCACACCTAATCTTATTCTATTTAGCATTTCAACAAAGTTAGAATCATTGAGCTGTCGCATGTTAATAGTAAGTTCATCGTATACGAACAGTTCAATCCACAGATTCGGCATACTGAGGGAACCTAACAACTTGTTAGTTTCAGCAGTTGAGAGTTTTTCAAAAGGTGACTTTTCTCTTACCGGCGGAAGCTGTAAAAGATCCCCGAAAAGTACAAGATGTTTTTTTCCAAACCACCCATTCTGATCATCGCTTGTGTCAAATATCTCAGACAAGCATAAATGAATATATGTATGTTAAAGTAACATTGGATATCATCGACACTTCGTCTATGATAAACAACACTACTTCTTTCAAATCTGATCTCAGAACTTGGAGCACTTCATCGGAAAGTGGCTTGTACCTCGGTGTTTGCTTGTGTTCCACAGGCAGCTGCAATAGTCTGTGTATAGTCAATCCATTCACATTGAATGCAGCTATGCCTGTTGGATCACTAACTGCCACTTTTTTGTTTAAATACATCTTAACCCAAACTTTCAGAGTTTTTATTAAAAAGCTCTTTCCAGTACCACCAGTTCCACTCACAAAACAGCGTAAAACGTCAGCGTTATTATCAGTTGTGCCCATTTTATGTGTGATCATATCGAAGACTCTTTTTTGATCGCCATTAAGTTTTGCGATCATACTTTGAAGATCAGTCTGCTCTTCTTCTACCAGATTGATTCTGTGAAAGTCATCCATTGCGTTTGCAGCTTCCACAGCTTCAAAGTCTAAAGAGTTTTCAGGACCATCGTCATCATCAATAATTTCCCTTTCTTCGTTTATCTCAGCAACTTTAGATTCTATCATTTCACATGCTTTTTGTATCTTATATCTTGACTCTATCATTGAATTACCATAATCGACTCCTTCTTTTAAATCTTCTTTCGCCAAATTAAAGGCCTCCGTGTAAGTATCACACCCCATTTTGAGTTCATCTAAGGAACGCCATGGCTTGAATAAAAGAAGTAAAGAGAAGAAATATTTCTCTGATACTTGTTCTCCGACGTAGAAATAGTGATTGATCAAATATGGGTTATCTCTTCTTTTCAGGAACTTTTTACCGTCATTTATCTCGTAGCACTCGACTTTAGAGAAGACTGGGCGTGTTTTAACAATATCGTAATTTTGAGCGAAACTGTACAAGTTAGTAGTCTCCAACTCTGACACCGAACATACAATTTGTTTTAAAATTGATTTAATTATAAGTTCATCAAATGGTTATGAAATATATGTACATAATAAAGATATTTATTTTATATTCCGTCAAATACATGAACCACATTGACCACTAAACCCAATTCCCCAACCGCCCATTGATTGGGTTGCATTGCATATTTTTAGGAGTTAATCGCCATCTAGATAAATTGAAAAAGGATACATACAGACACTATCCTATTAGTAATAATATTTGGTGTATCTAGAAAACTGGACCAAAATTGCAAAATATTTTAGTTTTCCCTTGATTTATACACTAAACACTAATTGTATTCTAAATTTCAAGCTTCTATGTCTGCTAGAAGTGCCCTAGAGTTTTGATGATCGGTCAGTGAGTGAGTGAGTGAGTGAGTGAGTGAGTGAGTGACAGAATTAAGAAACTTTGACTAGTTATAATTCTTAAACTACTGGCTCAAATTTAATGAAATTTGAAATATACCGTGTCTATGCGATGCCCGATTGGTTACTGAAAATTCAGGCTTCTAGTTTTATCCACAACGAAGTTATAGGGGGTCGAAAATGGCCCGAACTGCTTCGAGAAAAGGATGGTACGGCCGTGCCGCTTTTTTGCTCGACTTGATAGATATAGAGACCCTCATTTCCGTTATTATATATTTATTTACAAATGGAGAAATTTAAACCGAACAGGGTTGTTAAGAAAAATATATAATTAGAAACTTTTCTGTATAATTCTACAATTTTCATTAACAGACCAAAGCGGTCAAATGACCGCAATCTTATTTATGATCGAACAATGTACATTGTAATCGTTTTTATTTCATGACTTTATGACTTTGTTTACTGTATTTACTGAATATCGAGTAACCATAATGAAACCATAAATGAAACTTTATGCATCTAATGTATAAGATAATTTTGAATTACAGTGGAATTTTACTTACAAATTAATATATGGGTACCCGGGTACTCTGGTTGGCCAATAGTGTAGATTAATTTGGTTGGTAACACAAGGGTTAAGGAAATATTCGGAATCGACCAGATTTTTACTATACGACAGCTTTGGTGCAACAAATATTCATATATCTTAAAAAGGCAATAAACCAATAGAAAGTGTATCATCTATGGCTCGAAATTCCGAGAATTTATGAAACTGATATATGTATGCCTAAAAAAAACAAAGAACGAGTTAAAGTAGGAAACGTCTTACCTGAAACAATCGAGATACGTAAAGGATTAAAAGAAGGAGATGTCGCCACTTCTTTTTAATTTGATGCTGGAATTCATAATGAGATCCCTTCAGGAAAATGAGACGGGAATAAACGTTAATGGAACCACACCCGCTCCAGCTTACGAGGTGGGGGATAGTGAGAAAACAATTAAGAGAAATGCAGAAAGTTTAATAATAACAGGAAAGCCAGTAGTTTTAGAAGTAAATGAAGAGAAAACTAAATATATGGTCACTAACCGACTTGGATCGATCCATTCGAATTTGACTGTAGTTGATCAAAGCTTTGAGAATGTGAACAAGAATATCCGGGAACTTAATTGACTATCAAAAATGACATAGTGATCGAAACAAAAGCGAACAAATATAGGCAATGACATCTTCTTCGCGATGAACGAACTTTTCGCAACAACTCTTTCGTTAAAATCAATATTTATAAAACCATAATAATGCCAGATTTACGGATGTGAAACTTGGCCTCTGACTAAGGTGGAAGATAGATTTCAGGTCCTTAAGAACAATATCTTAGGGAGAATCTATGATGAAAAATAGGACGAAGTAACCAATGTGTGGAGCTAACCAATGTATATAGTTCCTAAAAAAATCGGGGAACTCCAAGCATTGTCTGAGTAATAAATTCGCGAACAGCACGACAATTAGAACGAATGATTCTAAGAAAAGTAATCTTGCTTTTTACACTAAAAATAAGGGTGTTATGTATAAATGTATAAATATATACATGAATCTTAAACCAGAAACATAAAAGACTTTAAACATGAATGTAAATAATTCACAAGATCAAATGATGACAACTGATATGGAAACAATTGTCATTGTTGGTGTCAAAGCTAGCAACGGTTTATACTAGACTCCTATATTGACTCCTATCTAATATGTAATCAATATCTTAACAATCTTCTATTCGATATTTTTTCCCGCACCATCTGGGGTTGGACAAGTCACCCACCTAGGCTTTTTACTTTTTGTCTTATTTATCAATGATATTTCCTCTATTTTGAGTATTCACGATACCTCCTTTGCGCTGATGATCTCAAAATTTATAGAAAAAATTGTAAGAGTCGGAATAAAAATCCAGATTCCAATTCCCTTGCTTATATACCCGCTAGGTTAGTGTAAAAAATCATACAAAATATATAAAAATCATAAAAATAGGTGGTATTTCCAGGAAGTAAATTCATTTGAAAACGAACCGTACACAGTGACTTGGTGAAAAGTATGGAGGGTTTCCTCGCATGTCCTGTCAAAAAACCTCCTAGCAGGAAGCAGGTTTTCTGGTGGAACGCTGAGCTCCAATGCCTTCGCAGGGAAGCCAGAAGTCTCCTTAATAGATCACTTAAATCGAACTCGGAAGATGACTGGAATAAATATCGATCGAAGCAAAAGGAATATAAGAAGCTTATTCGTAAATTGAAGAATGATTCCTATAAGTCCTCCTGAGCATGACCAGCAAGTTGGTTGACGTTCTCAAACGTGGAAAACTGCGAGCTGAAGTACGAGGACTCACAAATCTGCATTTGCGATGGCTGCCATTCAAGAAAACCGAACTCACCAAACACCCATCTTATTGTCCAGATCTAGTTCCCACTGAGTTCTACCTCTTTCTTCGGCTCAAAAAACATATCCGAAGCAAGAAATTTGAAGATGGAAACGAAATTATGGCCGCTGTTAAGGCGTTTTGGGAAAGTAAAGATAAATAATTTTTTTTCTAAGGGAATCCTGGGTTTAGCAAAACGAACGTATTAAATTCTCAGTACAATTTAATTTTACTTCTTACGTAGATTACATCATTACGAAAGTAAGTCGAATGTTAGATGTATAAAATGTAATACCAGACATTGTGCTGACATCTTTTCGCCCTGCTTAGATCATCACTTGAGTATTGTAGTGTTGTCTGTAACCCGTTCTATAATAATGCAGCAGACAAAGTTGGACAAATTCACTGTAAATTCAATTGATATTTATTTTTTAAACTGAAGTGAAACATTGACACATCCTTCATACAGAACAATATAACTTTTGCCTTTCAGCTTGATTATCATTTTCTTTGAGTAGATGGAAGTTATACATGCATATGTATATACCTCCGGCGTAAACTCAAAATCATTTATTATTATTATTACCGTCCATTGGGATCTCTGAAGTTCAGAGCCTCGTTGACCACCCTTCGTCAAGCCTCCCTGTCATGAGTGTGTTCTTTCTACTTTTCGCTATTCTGTTCCATCTCTGCTAAGTCAATCCTTATATTGTCGTCCGATCTATGACACGGCATTCCTGGCGACCTTTCTCTTCCAGGTTTTCCCTTCATTATTCTTTTGCTCTTCGTCTACTATCCACGTGTCCTATTCATCTTAATACTTCCGATTTTATTGCACAGAATATCTCTTGCTTGCTTAGGTTACATTTAGGAATGTCAAAGCAATATTTGCATATTAGATAATTGGATGCTGTATAAGATGATTGTCCTTTTAAGTGGATACCATATAGGGTCTGTAAATTAAGCAATGAAAAAAATAATTTTTATTTTTTGCATAAAAATTGCATAAATTAAATAAAATTGCAATTCACTATTGTTTCCCTCAAAGGAACTTCCTTCCAGCACTGGAACGGGTATTCTATTCTTCATAGCAGTGTTAGAACTCGGATACTGGAAAAGCCTTCAGCTGATTGGGTGCAGCCATTTGAATGTTTTCGAATGTTCTAAAATGACTTACCTTGGGGTGAGTTTACAATTCTGGAATGAGGAAAAATTCACAAGGTCTAAAGTCGGGGGATTACGGAGGCAAAGAAGCAGAAAAAATGTTTTTCTTGATAAAAATTTAAATGTTTTTATTAAAAAGGCAAAAAAGGCGCATTGTCGTGACGCAACACGAAGTTCTCGAAATTTGATTTCACACATGACCCGTGTGCGAAGTCTTTCAAGAACCTCCCGGTAAAAGTGTTGATTGATTTGTTGGCCTTGAGGTACAAATTAGTTTCGGACCCTGGCTATCAAAAAAGCAAATCAGATGATTTCGATTTTCGACTTTTTCATTATTGCCTCTTTGGGCCTTGGCGAGATCGAAGTGTGCCATTCTATATTCTGGTGTTTAGTTTCCGGACCTTAATCAAATATCCAATTTTCGCCACGCGCAACTACATCTTCCAAAAAACCAGGGATCATTTTCCATCGATTGTAAAAAATCAAAACACACTATTCTCTCTTTTTTTGTTCCTGCGAAAAGTTTTTTTTGGAATCATTTTGAAACAGATTTTTCTAATCCCCACTTATTGGTTAAAATTTGATGAACGGTCGTGTGACTCAAACGCAACTGCTCTCCGACCATTGTGACCATTAACTAATCTTTTCGATCTTCCCTGAAAATGCCCTAGACCAATAAAAGACCTATCCTCTTGACAAAACATTGTCTTCGTAGACCTGCTGAAGTTTTGCAAATGTTTCCGTTGCACTGTGATCACGCCGAAAACAAAACCTGATAATTCACCGTTGGTCGAAATTAATGTCACATAACTATTGTTGTAATTAACTACTAAGGTAGATACCTTTACAAAACTGCACTGTACTTTACTGACTGACGTATCGTAAGAAACTTTATCGAGAAGGTATTTTTGTTAAACATGCTGCCATTCGGAGAAAGGACGAATGAAGTAGCAGTTGCGATTGTAGGGTGCGTTGAATTAGTTATCCATTGCAAACAGCTGATAAAATTGTTGCATTGATTGACGTTCGTGCAAAGTTTCGAAAAGGAGATCAAACCAAAAATAAAACCCTCGAAAATTCTCACTGATTTTGCCGTAGACTTGAAGAATAATCAGGTAGTTGAATGAAATAAAGTAGAATCAAAAAAAAAAATTCAAATCATCAAACCATTCATAGTGCAATATTAATGTAAAAAGTTTTCAGATAAAACTTTATTGCACGTCAGCTCAGGTGCAATATCCCAGCTGATAAAATGGTTGTACTTTCGCAAATGTAAATTCTTTGAATTGTCGTTGACTAAAAAAATGTACGGGAATCTAACACCTATAACACACGTGAGCAACCATTGAAAGATGGGAAAAGTTTACTAAGGAGAGAGCGTTTTTTCGGGGATGATTTATCTTATAATAGTGCCAGCTTCTTGCAATACCTATACTATGAAACTATAAATAGTATTCGTGCAAGGCTACTGCATATTATGTATATAACGACTTAACACACGTACTGTTAAGATATTTTGTTTTGAATATTATATCTTCATGCTTTATCATATGTGTACCTAAAGGGTCCGCCAAATAATATTTTTTTTTTTTGAAAATGCTATAAAAAAAAAACTACTGAATATTTTCTCAAATTTCTTTTTTTATTTGAAAGTACAATCCTTCCGGTTAATAATGGAAAATAATTTCATTCAAATTGCTGCCTCGGCTGGCCATGCAGTAGCCTACACGATCGGTCCAATTTTTAAGCACATTATCGATTGTGTGCAGCTGTATTTCACCAATGGCTTCACGAATATTGTCCATTAAAGCGTCAATTGTCTCTGGCTTGTCGGCGTAACACTTATCTTTGACGGCACCCCACAAATAATAGTCCAACGGTGTCAAATCGCAGCTCCGAGGTGGCCAAACGACATCAGCTCTGCGGCTGATAATGCGATCTTCAAAAACAGGGCGCAAAACATCGAGTGTAGCTTCGGCTGTGTGAAATTAGAAAGAGAATTGTGGTAAGTGGCGTTTCAGGTAACTGCAGACTATAGTCTTCTAGAAAGAATTAATTTGTTACAAAATCTGTCATGTTCCTGAAGATACATAAATAAAGACGGATCAGTTCGGCAGACGAATAAAAAGATCTGTGCTGTGAGAGGTGCGGAGCGTTTTCGGTTAAACGGATATCTTCGCTTTTAGGTTTCATGCCTAGCCACTCCCGAATCTGTTTAAAAGGCATCTGCACTTTCTCTTTGATGAACGAGAACGCAAAATACCTCAAAGAAGAGCTTAAAATTATTCAATCGGAACTTGGAGAAGTTACTTCAGGCAAATGCTAGCAAAGTTAGCTATGGAGGTGTCCTGTTATAAAAACATTCCGATTACTTTCATCCGGTATTTAATTTAAGATTCCAACCCACTACCGCTGAACGAAATAGTGCCATCTATGAATACGAAGTTATACCTGCTCCGATGTTTCTTTTTTTATACAAATTTCTTAGTTCTAATTGTCCATTTGTTTTAATTATTATTATTTGTTGATAACATGGTCGAAAGGCCTAATGTTAATTTCTCTGTTTTACATAAGAACGTCCAAAAAGGGCCAGTAAGGTATCTTATGTTATTTAAGTTAGTTTTAAGCATTTTTGTCTAGCATAAGATAATTCTAAAAATTGTGAAATAAAAATTAATTAAAAAAAGCGGAAAAAAGTTAGAGTTATTTAAAAAAGTTTAAATGCCTTAAACTTCGAAGATACCATTTTGATGAACTGCAAGGCTTTTCAGGCAACCAAGAAGATAAGGGATTTATATCCAAGGATCGCACGTGATGTATCGTCCAGGTGTAACAATGCATAACGCGGGGGCATAGAGTCAGTATCCAATTGAGTATAGCATTCTATATATATTATTAAGGTAAACAAGTTGGTCGTCATAATTCATAAGGAGAAGCGGTAGAAGGAGCAACGTCAAATAATCTAATGATATCGTTAAATTACTATTGAGCATTGTCCAAATGTCTCGTATTGGAACAGCTTTCCCACTCTCCATGCACGACTATTGGTATCATTAAAGTGAATAAAACGAATAATGTTTCAGAAGCGATTGATGGTCATTGATGCACGATACAATTGATATCAATTGATATCAATTGATAACAAGCATAGCCTAGCCGAATTCCTACCACATAATCGAAACTCAAAAACAACTCCAAATGCATAATTTATGAAAAACAAACAACAGAGATACATAAAAGGTTCGAAACTCACATGGCAACAAGATCGTCAAACAAAGTGCGTATCGATGGGTGATACAAAGTATGTATATGCCCTTCTTGTTGTATGATGCGCAATACAATTTCTGTTATCCATGATTGTAACCTGGTTGTTGTAATAACGCAAATCTTCAGCATATGGTAAGGGTTTGGATCTAAGTACATATGCGACTCAGAGGTTACCAAAATAGCCACGACTACGAGTACATTAAATTCCTGCAGCTAGAGATTTTTCCATACTAGTTGTTTTTTCTCCGGATTTTTTTTTTATATACTGCATATGTTAAGCTTGCCTTTTTATTAGTATGACGTAAAATGATATCAGCCATTTCTAGAGTGAAAAATAATTGGAATGTATCGACGTTTTTGGTGTTCGTATAAGGTCCACATCTTTCTCGCACAATATTACGCTTTCCAACTTGATGTTCACTTGGTGGTGTCGCATCCCACTGAGTACCATCTTTTGCTGTCATTCCTGACCCCGTCGCTTCTACTTCACCTCATTTGATTAGCTATTCCAAAAAATATACACAATTTATAAAACATAATACATCATAATTATTGACGTACATCATAATAATTACTTGTATCATCACAATCCGAAGCTGCCGCCCCACTTGGTGGAAAATATTCATCATCGTCACTATTCGACACGAGGTCATCATCAGATTCTCCTTTCGAATGTTTTCTCGAAATGCTCTCTTCTCTGAGAGGGGATGATTCTATTGGGAGGAATTTTCACTTTATTATTTACTATTTTTTTTAAATACTAATAATATAAAATAATTAACTCAAAAATAATCGTTGAAAACTCGATGAATCATCCATCGTGTTTATGTATATTCAATACGATTATTTATTGTTTACATTACATGTACTAATTAATTTTTTTTTCATTTTCATTGAATATTTTGTACATTGTAATTTTGTTCAGTGTCCACAACTGAAGTCCAATATTTATTTTGTTACTAAATGTATACTATAATCAAAACTCAAAGAGATTGCACTCTTTACAACGATCATGGCTTTGATAAAACGATTCAAACCCTATCCAGTGAATTCTGGCTAAAATCTGAAACGTGTAAACTTATGTTGAGGTTATTAAAATGCAATAGAAAGGGCTAGGTAAGATGTGGAAGGGGATGCAATAATCAAGAACCCGTCGCGTTTAATTTTGCGTCGCCAAAAGTTGTAAATTATGCCCAGGATTTGGGCATTTCCAAATTATTTTATTAGTTTTAAGTTAGGATACTAAAGGTATCCAACATCTGTTCATTACGCTTATAAAATGCCCGACTCATCCCTTTTCATTTTTATTGTTCGAGGTGAAGGGGCAGGTCATCCCAGGTACCTGCTGTCCGATGAATAAGGGTTTCGCTATTGTTATTTCTATGGGGACTATAAACTGTGTATAAGTTAACACCATAGAAGTCAGAAGCCGCATTCCACCATCGGGTGCAACACCCTAACTTCCGCCAGAGTGCAAGCTAATATCATAAAGTCGAAAGCCGCATTCCACAATCGGGTGCATTACCCCAACTTCCGCCAGAATGCACCCAAAAGGTTCGCATGCAATCCAAATTCCAAATCACCTGAGGCACCTGGACAAACACCAAATCAAAATTGCTCGCATACCCATTATGTGTAGTTTCGAGTGACCCCGACGAGCCAGACACAAGCTGCTGAATCAACAAGACGTCGTATTGATGGTGACCCTATAAATAATTGTAAAATTAGATTTTAAGTCAGTTTTGATTAGCACAATTCAGCGGGCAGTAGTCCCGAAAGGAAAACTATATGTTTTTATTTCACTTGCGCGGAAAAAAATCCTAACTTATAGTCTCCATAGTTATTTTATGTGCCACGTGGCGAACTTACTAATAACTTACTAATAGCATATCATTTACCATGTATAGTAAGTACAATACTTAATAAGCCTTGTATGCAAAGAGGTCTCTCTGCGTTCCATGTACCTATATAGTCTAAAGTTAAAGTTTTCTGATATTGTTTTGTTGTGTTATTTAAACCTTACTTAAAACAAAACTTAATTAATAATTTATTACAAATCTGACATTATTTACTTTCTTTGCGTTGTTCAATATTTCTTTTGCTTAGTTTAGAATATTTGAAATTGATCATTCAAAATGTATTAATTGATCTCACTTTTTGTTTACGAGTATACTAAAAAAATATCTAAGTACGTTGATTTTATTTTCTTATTTCTTTCGTTAGGTTGTGGTTTTCTTATAATTTGGCTGGGTTAGTTTATTTATTTTTAAGCACCTATCTAAGCAGCTGATACTGTAATTCTCAGTTTTGAAATCAAATATGCAAATCGCAATTAAGTAGTAATTCGACTGATGCCAAAGAATGCGCTTAAGTCGTATTAATAAAGAAAATTATGACAGAATAAAGAGTCTACTACCTCCACTGATCGCGCAAATAATCATAACAGGCAGGAACATTCAAGCAAATTAATAAGGAAAGGTAAATATTTAATTTGTTGTTGGGTAAACAAGAGCAGCGAGAACAAGATCTTCAAGAGAATATTTGCTGAAAAAATGGGCGAAAATACAGCGAATGAAGGAAACTACACGATTAAGAATTCACTCAACTGTATTCAGCCTAAAGCATTGTCCGAGGAATAAAATCGCCAAGACTAATGTGGGCAGAATCCGCAGAACGAATAGACAGTGGATGAACAGTCAAACGAATAATGAGTGGACAACCGGTAGGAAAAACACCGCCAGGAAGATCGCCCCATAAATGGGAGGACAATACAAGGATAGATCTAGATGAAATGGAACCGAACGGCGAACAAGGAGGGAACATACTCATGAGAGAACTATTATAGTTTTAGCTTTCAATTGTTCTTATTCTTATTCTATTCTTATTTACTAGACAAAAATGTTTAAATCCAACTTAAAAATATATTTTAAGTCTAACTGCATATATTTCTTAATTGCTAATGCCTTTCGGCTTAAACTTATGTATTCTATTCTGCCTTTTCTAAACCTTTTTCAGCTTCCTCCGGCGTCCCCCAAAACATCCACTTCTTTTCGTTCTTACCATAAACGATTTTGAAATGGTGATTAAACATTCCCACATCTCATTATATGCTGACCATATTCAGGACCATTTCCTCCAGTCATGACTCTTCCCTTAATCAATCAGATCTCAATAGTTTTCCATCTGTTCCAAAAATTTCTAGGAGCTTAACATTTCAAAACGCCAATTAATCACTATTTCCTCCTCGTCTCTACTTTCTCAACAATCAACCCATTGAGGCTATTTGCGATCTTGGCATATTATGTGACCAGGAGCTAAATTTCCAAAAAATCGAAAATAAAATCCATGAGATAATTCTTAAAGCTGATTCTGCACTCAATTTCGTGAAGCGATGGTCTAAAGAACTCTCCAACACTTACGTTACCCGATTTCTTTACATAACCTTTGCCTAACTAATCCTAATCTAACCTACGTACCATAGAATGAGGAGGATCCGTTTGGAGAAATGCTTCTGGGGAAATAAAGCCCGATCGGAGTGTGCTTTGAAGTTATATATGATTGGCAGGTGTCTTCTAATACTATCTATTCCCGACGACTTTTTGTTTTTAACTGAGTCCAGGATGCACAGGAGTTCATTTCTTTTCACAAACAAATTCAGTCAGTGGCGACAATGCCATTCGCATTGAAGACGGTGAAATTGTTATTTTCATCTCGCCAAATATATGTATACTTCTGCACGAAGCCAGAATATATACTCCTCGCCAAATATATACTCCTCGCCAAATATATACTCCTCGCCAAATATATACTTCAGAAATACTCTGAATTTCCGAGTTCCACATGTCCGGTAATAATAACTATAATAATATTCTGATTGGCCTGAAACAATATCTGTGTTACTACGCCGAAATTGATTTCGATTACCGGATAGTTGAAAATGAGTACTTTGTTCTGCTCTTGTTATGAATTGCTCCCATCTCTGACGTTTATTAAATTGAATATATTTATTAAGTACTAATCGATTTTCTCGCAAATTGAATTTATCATGCAATTTGGCTGTTAGAGTCCTTTCTATAATTTCTTTTATTTTTAAGATCAAACAACTACTTGAATTATTTCCAATATATACTTGGCAATTTTTGAATATAGAACATTCAGATATCCAATGTTAAAGACGTTTTACTACATAAGTCAGAAATAGAACTTACTTTTAAAATGTTGACATTCTGCATTATTTGTAGATTCCTTACAGGCTGTCCAACTTAACGGCGGCGATGTTTCTAGATAATTCATTACTAGACCAATGATTTTCTCATTATAGATGATGGAGTTCTTGTAACTCCTTGTCACTATATTCGGCTGTCGGTCCTCCACCTTTGATATAAGGGCAACATTCCAGATTTTACGCTAAAAACAGCTCCTTAATGATTCTGCCTGCTCACAATTGTTGTCAATACAACTAAGCATTGTTGAATTCAATTTTGGCCCCACATTCATCTGTTCTCGTTAATAATCCGGTTTCTGAACGTTTTTCAATCCAAATTAGTTTAAGTATTTATATTTAATTCACTTTTAACACTTAAATGATTACGGTTCGTTGCACAGAATTCTAGTTCTATTGAACATACTCCTACCGACTGCGCCTCCTCCTCCCTACGCAAAAGTCAGGTACGATTGATCAAGCTGATGCTTCTGTGATCTTTTGTGTTGTGTTCGTCTGATTGCACTCGTACGCTTAATTTCAATAGGCTGTGGCAATACAAACAGCGAGGATATTTATGAATTCATCACGGTAGTGTTCCATCGTGTCGATGTGAATTAAAGTTTTTTATCGTCAAGGATTTTACAATCAATATTTTCAGATCCTGTTGATTGTAAGCTGTTGGGGAACCTGAGGAGTATTTTTCAGGCGATTGAAAAGGCTTTATTATGACTTCAATGTGAATTTCTTATCAATCTTACTTTACTGTTACTTCCGTTGCTTCCACAGGATCCTAAATTTAAACTGTTATATAAATCAATATACTTGAAACTACATAAACACGTATGTGTGTGTATATACAGAATTATTTCGAAGAAGACAATATCGAAACTTCAATGTAAAGCACAATAACTTCACTACCTAGTTTGGTTCAATATATCATCAGAAAGTAAAACAACTACCAAATGCATTGAAATTGAATGAAATGAATGGAACCCATTGAAACTGAAAATGAAAAAAAAGATAAAAATATTGGCAAGCGAACAACGAGAGAATCCCTGATTTAATCCTTGCAGTGCATGGTGCTGTGGTTATTCCACACGAACGTCGTCAGTTCTGCGACTGCTACTACTTCTATCTTGATTCAAAGTTCCCGAAATTAAATTCCCCAGGTCGTCAAGCATGCTACACGGAAGAACTCATTTGCTTCAAGGTGCCCTTTCATCGGGCATTCAATTTTGAAATTCATTACAACTATTTCGAACATTCAAAGCGACTCGCAACCATACAATTCACTGAAAAAGCACGGAGTTTTACTAGAGAAAAGCTAGATATGCATACCTAGGTATGCAGGATGTAAATTCATGAATTCATCAATTGTCTGATATTATCCCTGGTTTTGCATTCATGCACTAGTTGCGATTTAAAAATAAAGCGGAATGTATTTGAAGAAATGCTCAACGTTTATAAAAATCTCCGTAACTTGTACTGAGCAGTAACAAATACGAGTATGTCGGATGTAGGGAGAATACTTTTACAACTTTTAAAAGAAAGCGAATGATGGAAAGAACTCATACGAGTACTCACCCGAAAAAAAAATATAAGGGAGGCGTAGATATTCTTCTTCACAACATACAAAACCGGGTTGAATTGCTGAAAACGCTTCAGACATTTGTAGTAATTTGAAGTTTGAAATCACAGATAGCATAGTTTGACTATGCATAGCCTCTGGGAAGACTAAAATACTGGCACTCGTATGTGTTGGTATGTTTGCGTTCCACACACGGTGTACGATCTCGGTAGACTAATTCAATTTTAATGCACTTTTGAAATACAAACTATTCAGATGGTTATGAGTGCAAAAATTATGTACCACTGGGTACTGGGCCTCCCACAGCGTTATAATGCCAACCTCTTGTACGGGGGTTTCAAAACACTCGTTACACTCATTGTACATAATTCCCGGGCTATGGTGCAGGTTTTCCAGATTTGCATACACATGCGTTCGTATTCCATCCATCCCAACAGGTAAGGGGCAGATATCTCTATTCCGCAAAGTTTTCACCTGCATGCGAACACAAATAGATGCATGTGTACATATGTATGTATATGTGCATATTGTGTGTAGAGACATTCAAATGCATTTGCGGAAGTACGTATTTGCATTTTCTGCATGTCCTTTATGTTTTAGGAGTTACATCCATTCGGTCCTTCGCATCTCCACAATCCTGTTTCCGACTACACTTTATTCAGCTTGAACTGCGATCCTTACACTCAACTATTGTGTACATTGTTTACGTTTGACTGTCAGCTCAACAGTTTGAATTTATTATCATGTTTAAGTTTATCTGGAAATTTTGTGTTTCATTTTAATTCGATTGTCTAAAAGAAACTGAATGGTTTCACAATGCTCATGGTTTTTTTTTATTGTGTGTGAATCTTGAAATTTTATAAATAAGTGCATTCGATTGTGGGCTTTTTAACGGAATCTAACGGAAAAAAAAGCTCCCATGTTTCTTGATTTTAGATAGCATACGAGTACAATTGGGAGAGTACTTCGCGTAAGAAAATGAATAGAATCGTTTGGTTTATTTTACTGTAGTGTCAATTTGAATAAATTCTCGTATGATAAGAAAGAGGTCCGGCCTTTCAACTTGAATTTAGTTACTTAGTTAGGATAGACCACAATTTAGGTATAAAGTACTGTTCTAGTAGAAAACAAATGAAAGAGAAGACCAATTGGTTTAAAATACGACAACGTTGTTCGAAAAGGATCGTGGAAGAAGCGAGGTGAATCAACACAAACGATTTAAAAGCTAGAATTTGCGCCCCATAAGGGTTGAATGTATTAACATTCTCTCCCAATCCTACTATAAGATTCTTCTACTCCCAATCTTACAGCAGGATCGAGAGAAAATGATTATCTCGAACCTACAGATAATCATTTGTCTTGATCCCTGCCTGAGTGAATAGAAATTCATATCTAAAAAATAAGTCTATTTTTTAATTGAATCGTCTCAGTTTTCTCGCCGGAAATCCCAGAACTTTCACGCAGATTGTATTACGGATCTGACCATACGATAGCGAAAAGTCATAGGAAATAATGTCAAATACATACTTCGGAATATGGATAAAAATATACCGGCCGGCGGCTCGGAATACCAGACCTAAGAGGCGATTAATTCCTAATGTATTTTTACCCCATGAAAATAATGTCAGAGGTAGATGCAGAGCTGATGGACCCACACTACGCACACTTCAAAATTCACACTCAAAATAGCATTTAACATTTGACATACCTTAATATTATATGTACACCTTTTCCAATTGATTTCTGCATTGAACTAAACAGGTTAATGAAAGTTTTTGAATTTTAATTATCCACATTCAGAAACAACAATAAGAAGAACGTACATATAACAAAAATTTCATTGAAGACTTGTCCAGTTAACGACACCTTTTTGCTGAACTTTAGCTTACGCTGACGTTCTGGATTTGCTTGGAGGTAATGAGGATGCACTTACGATAAACGCGGAAAATCAGAAAAGTAAGTAAATTTAGAAGTAAATGAAGAAAAAACTAAATACGTGGTGACTAACCTTCTTGGATCGATCCAAACCTCGCACCTCACTGTACTCGATTAACGCTTTGAGAAAGTTGACGAGTTCAAATAAATACTAGAAAACTACACAATCAAGCTCTCGAAGAATTCGCCGAAGTATTATCCGAATAATAAAATCTGGAAGTCTGAGATGGGCAATAAAAAGATAGACATAGCAAAAATGGAACAGATCATCTAAATATGGAAGTGGCACACTCATAACAGAGAGGTTGGGCGAAGGGTTGTCAATGTTTGGTGTGAACTTCCTATTTCCAATGGATGGTAATAATAATAATAATAATGGTCATCGATAAAATTATTTTTTAATAAAAGAAACTTAAAAGAAATTTAATAAAAAAATGTTTAAATACTTTGCCCCTAAGCTAACATAGGGTTGCCCAACCCAAAGACAATGAAAATTCAATTGTTTATATTCTGCCTATGAGTAAGTAGATGACACAAACCATTTACAACTTTATAACGCTTTTAGATTTGCATTATATCATAGCAGACAATGGCAGTCAAGAGAATTGGCAAGTTAATGACTTAAATAAATTGCTCGTAATGTTCACATTATTCACAAATCAAAAACAAAGAGAACAAATGATTTTTTGGGTAAATATTATATTAAGTAGAGGAAAGAGTGCACATTTTTTATTTTAATAATATTTTGACGAAGGAATATAAACGTAATACCATCATTTTCAATATATAACTTAACAGTTTAAAATATTTAATGATAGAATAATACTTGATTGGAGCCATAACTGTCAGTATTTTTTTTTTTAATCGACGCGTGCACAAAGGTTTATGACTACCCTCAAATATCAAGAAGTTAAGACACAGTACGGGTTGAAGGCATAGAAGGATAGAAGAATAGGAGGTACCGGTGCACATTGGTTATGTTCGTGGATTGTAATGAGTGGGAAAAGTTGAGATGGGAAGAACATTCCACATTCGTGTGATTCGGCTGGAAAACGAGTCTCCAAATTTGACTGTGTGTCCGAAGATAGGCTTGAGGGTGAACTGATGAGCATTCTGGGCGAGATGTGTATTGCGGTTTCTTGAAGGGGAGAAATGCAATTGGCTAGTTCACTTGAGAATTGTTTGTTAAAATAACGATAAAACAGAGAGAGAGAGAGGAGACATTACGTCGATATTCGAGTTATTCGATCGACTCTGCGGTATTGGTGTCACTTATGAGTTTTATCGCTCGCTTTTGTATTCAATCTAGCAGGTGCAGATAGCTCTTGGGAGCAACAGGCTAGATATGAGCGTTGTACTCAGGCTTGAGAGGATGTGGGCCTTGTAAATTGAAGCCAGATCAGAGGGGGTGAAATATTCCTTGCATCGTTCGAGGACAAATTTGATTGATTATTTCGAGATTTAACGTCAGTATGCCTTCCAAGATTTAAATAAACATATTCCATACATTGTGATCTAGAATCACACAGAATAGAAACTAAAACTTATATATGCATACACAAACACACTATGATCCTGTCTCATGAAATATTGATTTCCTCATTTAATAATCCGATAATATTTAAATATACTTTCTAAGTAACACAAAAAAAAAGGAATATAAGCCAAAAACCGATTTAAATTGAAACTTCAAAAAACAACACTCTTCATTCCTTTGACCAGATTTTTTTTTGTTCATTTGATGTGCATAGCAGAGAATGCTGGGGCAACTTTTTAAAGGAATGTAGTCAAAAACAGCATTAATTAAAAGGAGAAGTAGTACGGAGACAATGTTTTGTCAAGAGCCCAGGATTTTCGGTGGTTTAGGCCTTTTCCCAAGGAAGAGAGTCCATGGAAGATACACCGCACAATGAAATGCCTTAAGCTTCAACATTGCTGGAAATGGCAAAAAACTCCAGTATCTTGTTAGATCAGATGTTCGACTAACGGTCAGAATTTTGGAGGAGCAGTTGAGTTTGAGTCACATCACCGTTCATCAAAAGGTTAACCAATGTATAGGCATTTCGAAAGACTTTCCAAATGGGTCATGCGTATGAGACCAAACATCAAGAAAAAATGGGTATTGCTTCATGACAAAACGATTTTCCCACAGCATTTTCAATAAATGAATTTTTGGCCAGTAAAACATTCCCATTGCTCCTCAGCGTCCTGGGCCCTTGTGACTAGCCACTTCTCAAGATTGAAAACTGAGGTCAAGGGACACGCACATTTTGGGACACTCAAATGGATGTAAGCAGTCAACTGAAGGCTATTCCAGTATACCAGTTCAAGCAGTGTTATGAAGAAAGGAAGAACAGTCTCCAAGGATCTGTGGCTTCCCAAGTAAGTTATTTTGAAGGAGAAAATATTGAATTGTAGTTTAACTTGAATAAAGTATTTTCACTCATAAATGATCTCAATAATTAATTTATACACCTTATATGTTCTACCGCTTTAAGATTCCTTACAATTTATTGAACTGTTGATATCCTGGTTGAATTTTTTTAACCTTTTTTAAATGGCATAGGTACCTACTTCTTTACGTTTTAAATCTAAAGTAAGGTCATTCCTTACAAAGCACAAGCACGATACTATGTTAAAATGTAGAACAAACTCAGGGAGTTGCAAAAAGGGAGTAACTAAAAGTAAAAAGTATAACGACTTCTACTATCCTGCTTGACTCATGAATCCACGTTCCAGAAAGGAGTATTAGCACATTTTAAAATTGAATATTTTTTCAGAAGCAAATTGATTTATTAAATGACACCACCATCCCATGCTTACCCGTACTGTCACTAATATTTTGACAAGCAAATTAAATACAAAATGTAGGCTACTATGAAAAAAGTTTACTGGAAGTTATATAGGGTCCGCCAAATAACTTCTTTTTTTTTTTTGAAAATGCTATAAAAAAAACTACTGAATATTTTCTCAAATTTCTTTTTTTATTTGAAAGTACAATCCTTCCGGTTAATAATGGAAAATAATTTCATTCAAATGGCTGCCTCGGCTGGCCATGCAGTAGCCTACACGATCGGTCCAATTTTTAAGCACATTATCGATTGTGTGCAGCTGTATTTCACCAATGGCTTCACGAATATTGTCCTTTAAAGCGTCAATTGTCTCTGGCTTGTCGGCGTAATACTTATCTTTGACGGCACCCCACAAATAATAGTCCAACGGTGTCAAATCGCAGCTTCGAGATGGCCAAACGACATCAGCTCTGCGGCTGATAATGCGATCTTCAAAAACAGGGCGCAAAACATCGAGTGTAGCTTCGGCTGTGTGGCACGTAGCGCCGTCCTGTTGAAACCAAATGTTGCCAATATCCTCCTCTTCAATTTTTGTGAACAAAAATTCGTTCAACATGGCCCGATAACGATCGCCATTGACTGTAACGGCCACTCCTTGCTCATTTTCGAAGAAAAATGGCCCAATTATGCCTCTGGACCAAAATCCGCACCAAACAGTGGCTCGTTTTAAGTGCACCGGCTTTTCAATGTATGCGTGGGGGTTTTCTGTGCCCCAAATGCGACAATTTTGCTTGTTTACATACCCGCCGAGATCAAAATGAGCTTCATCTGAAAAGATGATTTTTTTGACAAAATCGGCATCTTCTGTAAGTCGATCGCAGGCCCACTTAGCGAAGCGTTGTTCAAGCGTATACACAACCATATTCGTTCAGCGGAAGGATAAAACTAATTACCTGTCAAATCAGACATGAGCTAAGTGTTACCATTCACGAAATAAGCCCTACTTAAAAAAAAAAACGTTAGATGGCGGACCCTTTATTTTTTTATATAATAGTTTTACATACAGCTATGGACAAAAAAATAAATACAGCCCACTCTACCACACAATTCTGTTATTTTCTCCTTTTTTCTCTTTACTGAGGACAACGCTATCTCGTGATAAGTAGGTAGACATCGAGAATAAAATACACCCGAAGAATGAAAGCAGGATCATTTACCGTTATCAAAAATTTCTCTGAAATGTCAGTTTGTGTCCTCTTTTGTCTGGACAAAAAAATAAATACACACATTGGTAGCGAAGTGTATCTGGTGAAAACAAAGTGTTACGAAATTATTTTACTATCGGAAAGCGGAAAAGGTTTATAATATTGAATACCAGTGAAGTAACGAATAATATTTAATTGTTTTATTAGCGAAATATGGGACGTAACGTGCATTGTTCCGATGACAAAAGGGAGATCAAAAAAAAGTTGAAAAGCGAAGGATATTCGTACCGTTCAATCGCAAAAACGATAGATTGTTCTTTAGGGATGGTACAAAATGCACTTAGAGATAAACCAGCGCGAGAAAACAGAGGACGGCCACGAAAAACAACGCAAAAGCAGGATCGTTTAATTGTGCTGGAATCAAAAAAAGACCCTTTTTTATCGTCGCAGAAAATTTTGCAGGAGAATAGTTTGCCAATTAGTTCAAGGACTGTCCGAAGATGATTAGTGGAGTATAATCTTCCCTCACGATCACCAAGAAAAGTGCCACTAATCAGTAAAAAAAATAAAAGACGAAGGATGTTATTTGCTGATCAGCACAAATCATGGTCCGGCGAAGAGGGCACTAAAAAGTGGCGAAATATCCTTTGGAGTGATCAATCCAAGTTTAATTTGTTCGGATCGGATAGTAGACACAATGTGAGATGTCCACCCAATTCTGAACTGCATCCAAAATACACCAAGAAGACGGTCAAACATGGTGGTGGTAGCATTATGGTATGGGCATGTTTCTCGTGGTATGGTGTTGGTCCCATACACCTCATTAATA
This sequence comes from Merodon equestris, assembly GCA_958301585.1. NCBI lineage: Eukaryota > Metazoa > Arthropoda > Insecta > Diptera > Syrphidae > Merodon > Merodon equestris. Next base: position 43,201,218 of record OY284414.1, on the reverse strand, counting down.
CAAAGGAAACATATACTCAAATACATATACTCAAATATAACGATCCGAAACACACGGCTAAACTACCAAAGGAATGGTTTGCTGCGAAAAGGGTTGCTCTTTTGGAGTGGCCTGCTCAATCGCCGGACCTAAATCCAATAGAAAATCTGTGGAAGCAGGTCAAGGATGCAGTTTCTATAAAAAAAATCAAAAAAACAAAAGCGAACTTTGGCTGGCAGTGCAGTCGGCATGGAATTCTATACCTGTTGAGGAATGTCGGAAGTTGGTTGATTCTATGCCGAGGAGGGTAGAACTAATAACAAAAAATTAAGGTCAAGCGACAAAATACTAACAACTACTAGCAAATCCTACCATGACTTGTTTGCTCGTATGAATAAATTTCGTGAAATAATAAATTTGATGAAGTGTATTTATTTTTTTGTCCATATCAAAAGACGACTTTTTTTACATTTTCAGCCTTTATTCCCATTATAACATGGCAAGATGCTTTAAAAATACATAAATACATTCCTGATTATTGTAGGAATACTTCACAAAAAGAAACTTGCCGCGAACTTTCAAACTTTTGTTAAAATATATCTATTTATCCAATGGCTTCAGCTGTATTTATTTTTTTGTCCATAGCTGGTTCATTTCATTTATACTGGAAATAATTTGTCTTATATTTTTTCCCACATTTTAATTCCATTTGATGTGTAACCACTATTTTACATATCACATCATGCAATACCTTAGATTTTTTATTTGATTTTCTTACAAGAAACAACTTAAAAGAAACATTTCCATTACTTCTCCTTTTCTGCATAGTATTCCCGCGAGGGAGGACAGAATGCACAACAACCGTTATTAAATCCTTCTTTTATCTTACAACACAAATGAGTAGGTAATCCTTGAAGCTAAGGAAAAATGTCTCGTCTAGCCATTTGGATGGATGTCCTTTAGAGATTTGCTCTTAGAGATAATAGTAATCTATGGCAATCTAAGCAGTAATGTTATGGAACAAGTAGCAGCCTTAAGTATTCTTAGACTATTCAAGATTATGCTGTCTTAGCATTATATTACTTACTTTTCCTCTTTTAGCGTGATGTACAGCATCCAAGTGACAGTTATTGGGCTTAACAATTTGATGGCAGTTGTACTGTTTTCCCGAAAATAAAATAGATAAAAAGATTTTTTGTCGCTCAGTTAATTCTTGTATGAAGGTTTTGAATTGATTGCATGCCGCTTTTGTATTAAATTTTCTTCTCAGGCTTTTAACCAATCTAACAACACACAGTCACAGTCAGATTCAGATATGTACCATAATCTCGATTAGTCAAGTATACGGCTTTTAAAGGCTTTGCGTAGTGCTTGTCCGTGAGCTTTGGTAAAATAAAAAACAAATTGTCGCAGATGACCGAGGAAAGTACGATACCTTGTTGATATCTTATATCTATAAATATCTGGTGTCTGTCTGGTTGCACCGATTGCAATGAAACCTTGCAAACACAAAGAGGTTAATGTGGGGGACGTTATAGGCTACTTTTTGTTGACGTTAATTGTTTAAAAAAATTAAGTTTTTTCAGCGAGAAATTATTTTTCGACTAAAATGAAGTTACCAACGATATGGCATGGATTTAAAAAACCTCCATTTGTTTATAATAATATAATTTGTTATGAATTTGTTATAATCATTGAAAATGGCATCTATTTAACGGATTCGAGTTTTTTTCAAATCGGTGATCGTTCCTATGCTTAAAATTATGTTACCAATTATGAGAAATAGGCTTAAACAAACATCCTTTGTTTATTGGAATTGAATTTGTTATAAATAATTGAAAACGAATTGGAATCCTTCAAGAGGAAATCGTTCGCTTGCCTGAAATAATGTTACCAATAATAAAACATGGTCTCAAACGAACACATTTTTTCGCTGGTATAAGCTTGTATAATATATAGTTTAGCTGAAATAAGGTTTAAGGCCCCTGGTGCCATTTCGCAAGAGATAACATCCATAGATTAAATATAACCGGCTACTGCAAAAAAGAATGAATTACAATGGGATTTGATTATCATTGTCGGTTTCCGGATTTAAAATAATCTGAGAAAAAACAGTGGGAATGTTACCTTTTTTATTCTAGTTTGATTGCAAATATTCGATACAAGTATTTGGTTTGAAGATGCCCTTAAAACAAATGACATTTTTGCTTTTTTATCAATAATTGACTAGGTGAAAGACTCTAGTATTTTATGGTACAATAACTTGAAAGGTCTAATTTAATAACTAAAATGCTATGTATTTTATTCAACTAATGACGTTTTTATATTTATTACAATATACATATGTATGTACATTCTGGTTCAAGGCACTTCACGCGGTTATTTTGAAACCAAGTTTTTTTTTTTCAAACTTCAAAAATACTCATTCAGATAAAAAAAAAACAATTCGCTGAAGCCATCCAACAGCGACATCCAACCAACTGACATTCCCTCTGAAGAGAAAGGCAGAAATTTCATTTCGATTTGCCCAACCCTGAAGCCAACGCACCAATCTCTGAGCTACGCTGACATAATTACGTCGTTTTAGATAGGATAAAAACCAATTGGAGTAAATCATTTTCAGCCAACCTGATATAACCCTATAACAATAGGGATGTGTGGCCGCTAACTTTACAGACTACTAAGTTTCTGCTTATCTAGTAAGGCTTTTCAGCTATTTTTCTTAAAATGCATGAGTGTAGATTTCTTAGATCTTCCAAAACACAATTTTTTAAAGGCTTCAAAACACGGATATATTTCAAGATTATTTATTAAAAAAATTCGACCCTTGCATGAAAGGTGCAAAGGATTCCAACTGGCTCATTTGGTGCTGCTTGGCCAGTGGAAGTTCAGATCAAGCAATTTTAAGCCACTCATAAAACGAATCCCCTCAAGTTAGGAGGATGTATAAACTGTGTTGTCATCGCTTGACAATAGTATGGGCCACATAATATCCCACCGCTTCTCAAGTCTTGTAAGACTAATTAAGTTGGTTGGCTTTGTCCTATATTTATCTCGAAGACAGTACAAAATCATATTTCTAAGAACCAACATGTTTTTCTAAGAGGAAAATCTATCGCAACAAATTTATTAATCTTTTCGAATTCCTGTGCTTGTAATTTTAAGAGTCGGATTTTTCAAAGACATTTGTTGATATGTGACATAACGTACTTGTAAAAAAAACTTGAACTATTAGTTGAATTTAATTTTGAAAAGAAAAGTGGCTAAATAGTTTTCTTGTTGGACGTAAAAGTATCGGAAAATTGGTAATGTTTGGTCTGAGGAGATTATAAACTATTGGGGAACACCTCAAGGAAGCCACTTTGGATCTATGTTCTTTCTTCTTTTTATGAATGATTTACCACCGAATATCTCTTTTACAAAATGTCTGAAACTTTGGCACTGTTTTGTGCTAGTTTTATAAAAAAAAAACAAATTGTTAATTTAACTAAATAAACTGAAAAACACGCAGCGGTTGTAAAACGCGACCGTTCGTGGTGATGGTTACAAGAAAAGTGCTGTTTTATTATAACTCATTTGTTTAACAAATGTCACAGTTTTTCATAATTAAAAAAAAGATGGCCGTAGGGCGCGAAATTTAAATATATCTAAATGGTATAAATCTCATCTATTTATTTTTTTTGTTTTTATTCGCTAACCCTAAATTATTATTATCGTATTATTATTAGTGTTGCTGCCTTGATGAAACAATGTCTCTTAGAGATGCTTATGACCTTCAGATTTTTAAACGATAACATCCATGTCGGGTGCAATTAAGCTCAAAATACCTTACTGGCCCTATACGGACACTCTAAAATAAACAGAAGAACTTAAACTATACCTTTCGGCCTTTTAACCCTTAACTACCCAGTATGCTTTTGTAACGTAACTGACCAGTTGTGTCCAGCGGACTCATTAAACAAATCAAGATCATTTAAAAGAAAAGAGAGACAATTATGAGTTTAAAAAAGGTTATTTAGTTTCATTTTACATATATATACTTTAATTTAATATTTAAACTTCTATTATGTACTTATTTTTTTGGAACAGATATTATATATAAGATATTTTACAAAGTTTTCAGCGCAGACAATGCGATTGCATATGTCGCAACATGTTCTGGATATTTTTGAAGGACAAATATGACAACGCTTCTTTCTTTTCGCAGTAGGTTCAGATTGAGCAGCTCGGTGATCTATGGTAGAATCGATTGATCTTGCTACGTCTTGGATGGCTGCTAAGTGATAACTCGTCAGCCCTTTCTTGTTTCGCTTCTGTATATGGGGCGTCACCAACTCAGTTGCGAAAAAAAGTTTTCTTTGCATATTCTTTTCATGTTGGTTCCAAGTTTTCCGAGATGCTATCTCAACAACGTCTGTCATATTTTGAAAAAATGCAATAGGCAATCTGTTTGTTTTACGCCGAACTGAACCATCTGATCAAGTGTGTCAACACCTCCCATGGAGTTATAGGTAGTACAAATTGATTTCAGATTTGTTCTTATTGCTCACATCTATTAATTTAGAATGATGCATTGTAGACAAGAAAATAACAGCACAGTTTTTTTGGTACATACGATATCAATGTCATATTTTTAGAAAGACCAAAGACATTAGATTCCATGTCACACGTTCTGTTTGGTAGATAATTTGGAGGTATAGAAGGACTTTGCAATTTCAACGCTTGTAAAATAATTATCAAAAGTTAGGTTTCTGTTACTGCAAAAGTACGGTTCCGAGTACGAAGGTATTTGGTCCTTCTTTTCCAAGATATGGTATACCAAATAGAGGACAACTGGTTTAACTGCCACAGATCCACTATATTTTCATACCGTACTTATCAGGTTTGCTAGGCAGATATTGTTTGAATGATACCAGTCCTCGAAAAGGTACCAGCTGCTCATCAATCGTGAGATTTTCTCCAGGCAAATAAAACTTTTTCAGATTTAGGTTCATATACTCCCATAACTCCCATAATAGTTGCAAGTTTGTCTCTATACTTTCTGGGATTTCTTGTATTTTTATCAACGAATCTAAAGAATCGCAGTTAAAAAACAAATCTATTTTTTCCCATTGTAACACAAAATATTGGATTCCCAAATATCGTATCCCAGTATTCTCTAAAATCAACGCATCCCTCTTTATTGACACCTACATATAATCAACAAAAGACCTATAAATACTTGCATTT